>ML778827.1:346383-394567 GCA_009831015.1 Picea engelmannii | reverse complement strand
GTTTGGGGCGCTTGATAGCTCGTTGGAAATATCTATCCGAGAACTACAACTTTTGGAAATATCTACGATCCATGTTGCTCCCCATTTTCTAAAAAAACGTCGTTTAGGGCCTCAAAATGGCCCCGAAAGTTAAAAACTGCTAAAAATAGTAAATTACCAAAATTGTCAGAAACATGTTTTGGGCTAGTTGGAGAAGGTGGGTGGCCACCGATATCCACCTGGATCACCAATATTTGAGACTTCATCTCTGGATGCTTCCTCCACACGGGCTGCAAACAATTGGTAGCCTTTCATGTAGCACTTTTTCAACTGCATTGCTAAGATTTCTCTAACAACCACAGCTCTAGGAATTCCTTGGACTGTTTTCTGATTCCCCTCCTCATCCAGGCATGTAAATTCCTTCTTACGACAGTCCAGGAGGGCATGGTGTTGGTCCAACCAGTCCATCCCAACTAAACAGTGATAAGAGCCTAAAGGCAGAATATTCAATTCATCCTTTGTGCTCAATCCCTTCATGTCCATCGGACAGGACTTAACAAACTTAGTGACTTTCCTCTTAGTTCCTATAGTCAACTGCACTAACCAATACTTTTCATGTTTTCTTATTGATAAATGAAAACTTTCCACCACCCTAGGATCTACATAATTATGGCTAGCCCCTGAATCAATTAAAATAATAAATGGTTGGTTGTTAATCATACCTTCCACTTCATTCATGTGGGACTGAAATTCAGCTTGCTTGTTGTCCAGGGCCGCATAGATCCTTGGCATTCTACTGCCCATGTCCTCCATTGTTTCATCTTGTTGAACATTATTGACAGCTCTTGCTTTTCCATTTTTATGGGGACAATCTTTGTACTTGTGGTTCTCTTTACAGCCCCAACACTGAATGGGTGTCTATCTCAGCCTTTGTTCCCCCACTTCATCCATTCTCAGCTCTCTAAGCGATGGATGTCCTTGAGGCCTATTTCTGAAAAATGGATGTGTGTTTCCCTTATGCCTCTATTCTTTCTTAAACTTCTTCTGGTCATCCCAAGCCTTCCGAAAGGTAGGATTTTCTCTTTGTTTCTCATATAAGCATTTCTCTTTTCTTATTGTTTCTTCCATAGTCTTAGGATCATCATATTGAATCTTGTCACCAATGGGAGGTGGCAGTCCACTCAGATACCTCTGAATCTTGATAGACTCATCTTTGATGAATGGAACATACTTCAGTAATTCCAAAAACCTTCGTTCGTATTCATCAATGGTTATGCTTCCCAGCTTGAGTTTGAAGAACTCCTTCATCTTTCTGTCATAGTATCTTTTAGTCAGATATTTCCTCTCGAAATACCTCTTGAATTCCTTCCATGTGATATCTTTCTCTCTAACATGTTGCCCTTGCACAAGTTGATCCCACCACATGGATGCTTTTCCTTTTAGTTGATACATCGCAATTCTTCCTTCTGCATGAGAGGAATAATTTTGCAGTTGGAAATATTCCCTCATGCCAAGCAACCATGTTTCAGCATCTTCGTCCTTCTTATGTTCTCCATCAAACGTAGGAGGCTTAATCTTGTTCATCTCCCCTTTCAATTCATCCACTCCATATCTTCGGTGTTTTTTGGTAGGGGATGGGCTTGAACTACTGTGTGCTTCCTTATCGGAATGCTTTGGGGAGAGACGACGATGTCTGCTACCACTCCTCAATCTTCTTTTTCTCTCAGGGGTCCTGTGATTCCCTATTTTTCTTGTGTCACTCTCCTTTTCCAATTTCCTTTCTATTCTTTCCAGGTTCTTCAACATCTTTAAGTTGAATTCACCCTCCCGAGCCCTGACCCTCATGAGCTTTCAGTTATCGGCTCGGCGAGCCTGGGAATATTTCTGCAATCTTTCAATGATTTTCATCACATTCCCTTCCTTATCCAATTCTCTTTCATGCCCATAGGACTTTGATCCTTCAACTCCCAAATTGACATCCCTTCCTTCTCTTTCGTTCTCTGAATTGGAGGCAATCCGCACCTCTTCAATTTCTATACTCGACGTCGATTCACAGCTATCCTAACACTCGTTGAACTCTGCACACACAACGTGCAGACAACCGAAGTTTTTCGGGCCTTAAACCCTTAATAAAACTACAACATTCATAAACCAATGTGAATAAGAAAACGTTTCGATTCCACGAATTTTCTGAGCTCTGTTTGGCTTTGCAACTTCTGGCGATAGCCCCCGTTTTATTAGTCCCCAACCCATGCATCCACAGGCCATGATCAAATGCTAAACTGCTAGGTGCTACAAGGCTCTCCAAACGAAACTTCAGGTTTTGGGATTTCGGGGCTTCGGGGTTTCGAGTTTCGGGGTTTTGGTCTCGGAGGTTCTCGCACTCGCTTCCCTCTCCAACTCTCGACTTCTAAAAATTTGATTTCCTTACCCTTTGGGCCCATAGCACAGCTGTCTCCCACCAAGGTAGTGACACATGGTGTCCTTACGAAGGTCCACCTCACTCCCAGCGATGTCAGGGGGGCCCACTACTTTTACTTTTCGATTCAGAGTTTCGGGTATCAGGAGTTCATGCATCTACACATCTTGAACTTTCGTTTGCCAAAATTCTGAGATTATGGTCTATTCATTTACTTGATCCAATGGTCAAGTTCCTCTCCTACGTTCTACGGTGTAGATCGTTCGGGATTTCAGGGTTTCAGGTTTTCGGTAACCGGGAGTTCACGATGCAGCGACTCAAATCTCTTGTCACTTCAATCCCGGAATTCTGATACACGAGTTCTTGTACGAGATCCAACGATCCTCGATGATTTGGATATAATGGTCCAGATCTCTCCTATGCTTACACCTATCAAATCTCTTCAGCCCTAACTTCCTTGCCAGTTGGATGGATACGATGGCTCACGGGATTTCGGCACTTCTTCCTGGAAGCGCTCCACCATCCGATTCTACCCTTGTTAATCTCTTTCGCGATTCGGGACTTGGAGTGACCAAGAATTTGGCCTGCGCTTCAAGTTCACGATCCCTGAATTCACGAAATGATCCAACGGTTCAAACCAACCACGATCAACGACCCACATTTATTATGGATCCTAGGGTGGCAAGTTTCTCCATCCACTAACCACCTTGCAACTTCTGGCCATCTTACAGCCCTCGCGATTTCCCGAGTTCTCCACAGAGAATTCTTACCGTCTAACCCTGCTTCTCAAGGAATTTTGGCCAATGAATTGGTACTCTCCTTCTGAACCTTCATCTACTTGATCCAACACTTATGGTGTGGATTTCTCTCTCTCCCTGTGGCCATATACCACACCGGATGTAGTTTTATAATACTGCTACACCTCCTGATCTTTGTAACATAGTCAAGTAGTCCGTTGACACTCAGAAACATTTTGAGGTCTGAAATTAGTCCTCCCAATTTCTTCTCAAAACCTCGGTCCAAAGACCACTTATTCGGCCCATCCAGGCTCAGCGTTGAAACTAGGCTATGATACCATACTGTAACGTCCCCGACCGTCATCCCATTGGCCAAGCAAACGCTACTGTGCGGAACAACATCATTCTCATACTTAATTAATAACATGCATTTAAGTCATATTAAACACATTTAACTCAAAGTAAGCACAAGATTACTGCTAACATAAATAATCCTTGTCATTAACAATAATTCATATGCACAATAGAATACATGATAAATATAAGCATCACATGCATGCAAAACATAATATTAAGCATAAACTAATACTTATCTTTGAAACCGTGGTAATTCCACCAACCATGTGCAGGCCTTCCATGAACCTCCCAGCCTTATACCACACTACTCATCATGCTCAGTAGTGGGTCACCCCCGAGCTGGGACTAAGCTCCACCCAAGGCAAGGAATCCTAGTCTAGGATGAGGTTACAGGGAAAACTACACAGAATAACTGGAAGGATTCTTCTCAGGATTCCTTCTTACGCCCACTACTCACGGAATCTCATTCCCCACACACTTGTTCCGCCCGGGAGTATACACCTTCACAAGAACAGTCCATCAGTGCTTCACCTCCCTCTCTGGGTCTCGGCAATAGGCCAGATCAGGAAGTCTTAGAGCTTCATAGCTGGTGTTGGACTCTCTCTGAAAGAATACCACTTCCCAGCAGACTCCTTCACCTGGAAATAGCTTCTCACAGGCCTAACAGACTGCCTCTTCAAATAAGGTCCTTAAAACCCGGTTCTTCATCCCCTTTCAACTCAATTCCCGCACGGTGAGGATAACCACAACACAACCCCACTCAGGAAAACAGAAAACAACAACCTACAGACAGATGAGGTACGTATTCATCTCTATAATGGAGGATAGACTGGGTTCTGGAACTCACAAGTCAACTTTCCCCTCCTGACCAGTTCTCTCAATGGTGCATAGGTATGTCAAGGGTAGACGCAGACCAATAACGGAATCAGACGGATGATATTTTGGTCTTCAGGAAGACGTCTCATTTTTCTGGTTCTCAGGGCTACGTGAGGGTATCCGAAATCAGACGCAAAGGATGATCGAATGAGGAGCGACCCCCTCCACGGCTGACTTCTGTAGTTTTTTAACTACATGTACCGGAGTCGACACATGTCACCCATGAAGTTGCATGCACTCCATCAGCATGCATTCCTCTCCAGGAACTTAGGACACAACATATATTTCACATGGCTTTTGGAATAATATTAAAATGTTATTCCCAAGGACCTAATCCCCTAGGCTCAACACTTAGCCTCTCTTTCCAACCTTCCAGCCCCCAATCCCTTACCCAATATGTGGAAGCTTAGTCCCCCATCACTCATTCATCGTGGTCGATCTGCACGCAGCGGTGTTTATATTTTTATTAATGTTCTGCATGATTACATATACAAAAGCAGGCTCCCATCCTTAACACTTAGGCTCTCTAGCCTAATAACACATAAGCCCACCAGCTTATATAAACTTGGCTCACCAGCCTATAAAACATAATTACAATTCATATTGCAAGCTCTATACTTCATACACATGATTTACAACAGGGCTCGGCCTTGGGGACATTACAATTATGAGAAGACTGGCCAAGTAACACCAAAGTTATGGTATGCATATCCATGTACTACTTGTGGATTAAATAACCATTGTGTATCCATGTGTTGGAAAATAAATTCCTTACTGAAGAAGGCCATGTCCTTCAAGAAAGAGGCATGATGCAAAGACCACTCTCCAAGTAAAAATGGGGAGAATGGAAAGAAGGACTTGTTGTCAAAGAGAATGGGAAAGAACTATTGCATTCATTATCAAAGGATTGGTCATTAGGTTGATAAGTGTTGGAAGATTCATCCAAATCATGGAAAGGGAGTTATGCAATCACCCACCAAGAAAGAGGTATCAGATGAAAGAGTTGGTCAAGTACTGACAGTGCATGAGTCAGCGTATGAAGAAGATCACCTATCCGAGGAAGATTCCATCAAGAGGGAGCAACCCAAAGAGGAGCATCCATTTGAATGGCTCAGTAAGAAATGGATAGCATATTTGCGTAACTAACTTTTCATGCCTAAATCATATCTTGATCTAATCTGTATCCTTCACATAGTAGCTAGCAACAAAATTTAATTGCATTATTACCAGCAGTATGAAGGGTCTATGAAGTTAAAGGTTAAAACAAATATGGAGAACTAAAATTGGAGTCTATTAATGAAGATTTAAAAGGGTATTGAAATGAATGTATAAAATACTTCATTTTCTTATTATCAATAAGGCTTACGTTATTTCAGCATGCCCACATTCAAATTTGGATGGAAGAATTCTTGTTATTGTAGGATTCACTTCTTTTCATGAAGGCATAGGACTTTGCCAACCATAGAGACTTTCTTTCAACCCCATAACTTGGTATTCCATTTAAGGTTTCAACGCAAGACTTTGAAGCACAAAGTCACACGACATGGGAAACCTACAATTGATCAACATCTCATCCACTTGTTTCTATCACCAAAGCTCTAAAAAGCGCATTGATACTAGGGATTATATCACAATCTCCTGCATCCCAGTGGATGATAGTCGCGATTGTTGGCATTTTTTTCCATGCTTTCACACATCCTTCTTAACACTGGGGATTTTAGACCCAAGGTTCGTCCAGATTTGACCAACAAAAACCCCATAGCATCGACATATCAATCCTCATCTAAGGTTGAGGAAGGTCTCACCCAAGATGCAGAGAGGATCACAGAGACCATAGGGTCTTGTGATAGGGATGAAGGCTTAAACACACATAGATCCATCTGGGTTGGTATTCATACGACTCATATCCGACAACTTACTAGGACTAAGAATTAAAACAATACACACACATATCCAAATCACATATATGAGAGACATACAATAACTCAGAACTGCAACAACTTTATTATGTCTTTCAATTCATAACACATAGAACACATTAAACAAATTGAATTATACAACAACAGAGCTTCATATCTCCTTTTATATAAATTCCCAGAAGTACGACACCCTGCACTATGTGCAATCCCTCAAAATATCATACATATAAAATACACATATTTATATTCAGAAACGTTACAACATTACATAGGCTCAGAGTGAGCTCGATACTAAGGACTCAATGGATCTCATCTAAACATCTAGCTATCCCCATTTCTAAAATCAATGCTTC
The DNA here is from genome assembly GCA_009831015.1 of Picea engelmannii. Classification (NCBI taxonomy): domain Eukaryota; kingdom Viridiplantae; phylum Streptophyta; class Pinopsida; order Pinales; family Pinaceae; genus Picea; species Picea engelmannii. Next base: position 387,927 of record ML778827.1, on the reverse strand, counting down.
ATTTTATATATTGTTCTTCTCTAGAGCTCTATCTCTTTCTTCTCTACTCCACTTGTTCTACTAACAAAACTAGCTCACATGCTTCTAGTACATGCCTGCAGTCCATGTAGTCTTCAGGATTCAGGGAAATATTAACTACCTTTCCAACTCATATTTTGTCAGTTCCATCATCCCTCTTGTTTTTGGAAACAATCATTTAAGAATATTTCTCTATGATTCCTTCCTTGATTCTGACATGCGTCTTCTTGATTTTTGGTGCGCATCAAAACTAGGACCAGCACGCATTTGGTAATATTTTAGGCCTGGCATGAATTATCAAAACTTGATCCAGCACGCACTCCTTGTCCCACCCATTACCTTAGCCATGTGCAAAAAGTTGGAATAATCATGCAAAAAAATCCACTTTTTGTGCGCACGAAATGAACCCAAAAATTTGAGAGCCAACAGGCCCCCACCACTATTACTTGACTCGTCCTCGAGCCAACTGCTACATGCAATCAATGCAAAAAGTTTGAGTAAGAGAAAATAATCAGTCTTCAAAACAAGTTGTGATTGTGGTTGGGCCTAAGTAAGAGTGAATCATCTATTCAGGTTGTAGTTGCAAGTCAACCTAGTTCCTAGAATGAATCAAGCAGGCCCCATGGTGAAAGATGGAGTTGGAGTGCATGCATCCAGATGCTTGGCCTGGAACCTTCATTAGTTTCTATGGACGTAAATGAGGGATTTGTTTAAATCACATCATCCAACACCATCCCCAAAATCTCGTGAGGATCCATCAAGAGAGAGCATTAGTCTATGCTTGTCTATTTATGCAGGTAGGACAAGACATAGTTGATAGCCACGAACTTTCTGCTATCGCAGATGTGAGGATCCATGGCGATATATGAGAGTAGGGTCTCTTTCTATCAACAAAGGTGATTATGCAAGGTGATTGTTCAACTAGTTATGGGTTGTGAGATTTGGTGAACAGACGCGAGTACGAAACATAGTTCAGGAAATTATGTGGCACTTAGATGATTCTAGCTAGGAACGAAAGGGGAAGGACCTCTACCAAGTAGTCGGTAACATACTAGCAATATTCATGAAAACTGAAGTGTAGGCTCTATAGCTACACGAGTGAACTGGAAAGAACATATTATAGACAATTTACTAAGCCACCCCATGAATGGGAAGCCGGAAAGAGAGCTAATAAAATTTGATGCAATGTGGTGAATCAGGGGAAATACCAAAGGAACAATGGAGGAATTCACAGGCTGGGGTGGGTGGGGATGGGGCGCGGAGAATTGCTCCATCAGGAGCATGAGGGGGGTTGGTATATAGAGAGTGTGAAATGGAGGAGATAGTAAATCAGAGTGAAAGAGAGAACGGGTAGGGATTTTTCTTGGAGAATAAGTAGAAAGTGGCAGTGAAGCATGATATATGGGGAGATAAATTGTTGAATCTGCCATACTGGTGATGTTAATTAGGGATTGGAATGGCATAATTGACTGTGTACCTGATGCATGTGTGAACTGCCCAAATTGGATTGCTTTCTTTCAACGAACTAAATCGCCAGGAAATTCCTTTGAGGCTCGCGTGAATTGGCAGTCAGGACCAGGACCTTGTACTTATGGCAAAGTATTAGGCTGATTTGGAAATATGGAGAATCTACAAAAAAAAAACGGTCAATTTACCGAGGCCACTTGTGTGACCGAAAGGAATGTCATGTTTTCGAAAATGTAAATTATGTCGACTATGAGAGGCGTTAATTGTTGTAAAACCTACATTAAATATATCCACCCACATTCAAAGTTGAGAGAGGGAGCTAATTGACAGTTGACCCTTATGGATCATAGTACACCTTTAACATGTTGTCATTAATGAGTCCCTTAAGTGGTTGTCTTGCAAGGTTTCCATCTTGGCAGCACCTACTTCATTGATGTATATTAGTCAGAAAGGACCCAACTAACGTTGCATAGCTTGCTATGATGTTGTAAATATTTATTGTCATATAATAATACAAAAGATCCAGGCTTGAGAATTTTTCGGCATATGTTACGGTCGTGCCATGCCTTCTGCCTTTCATCTTAGACCACCTAGATGAAATTGGCCACCATTCAGTCTTCCTCTGGTTCCATGAGCTCATCTAACATGTGTTGAAGGGACTGTCATCGGTCATCTAGGTTTCTAGGGCGACCCGCGGGATAGGAACAATAATTTCTAGTGGCATCATCTCTTCTTTTCCATAGACCAATTTGAATGGAGTGTGCTTTGTCATCCTTTTTATGATTGTTCTATAAGCCCATAATATTTTTGCGATGTGTTTTGCCTAGTCATCACGCTGCACATTACAAACTTTGGTTAAAGCATGCTCTAAAATTTTATTAAAAGCCTCAACTGTACCATTGTTTGAGGGTGATAGGGGTTGTTCTTCTGGTGATGGATCATGAACTCTTAAGTGAGTTGATGAATGGTATCATTAAAAAAATGTGACCCCTGGTCACTCATTAGCACCCTTGGATAGTTGAATCTGGTGATCACATTCTAAAAAATGAAGCTCGTCGCGATTTTTGTTGTACAATCTTTGACTAGCATTGCTTCGGCCCATCTAGTGAGGTATTCAGTTGTTGTAATAATATAGCATGCCCTTGTGGGATGCGTGGGAGGATTTATGGGCCCCAAAAAATATATGGCCCACTTTTCAAATGCCTCTAGCGTGGTCACCAGAAATAAAAGAAGCGCATATCTTCGGTAGGGCTTTCAAACACGTTGACATACATCGCAATGTTTGTAGTAGTCCTTGCCATCTGCAAAGAGGGAGGGCCACCAAATCCCTGCATGTAGAACCCTGTGTGTAGTCACCTTCCCAACATTGTGGCCTCCAGCAATACCTTCATGTGATTCATATATGATGAAGTTGCATTCCTTTTTCATAACACATCGACGCAGGATTCCATTTACACCCAAATTATACAATTTTCTGATAATCAATTAATAATCGGCACTACGATTCACCAGTTGACGACGCTGAACTGGAGTGTACCCTATGGGAGCTTGGTCAATCATTAGAATATTATGTGATTTCAGCCAATTTTCAGGCACGGCTTCGACTCAGAATATTTGTGCATCGGGAGTTCATCATTGAGGCTCTTAGCAGCTTCCCTAGTCTTGATATGTGATAGATGATCGAGTCCAACATTATACTTCCTCGGTTTAACCACAACTTCAAATTAAAATTCTTGAAAGAGCAGAAACCAATGGCAGATTCATCGACCCAACACATGGATTGTTGACCAAAAACTTGAGCGCAAATTGATCAGTGAAGAAATTAAACGTAGACCCTAGTAAGTAGTGGAAAAAATTTTGTAATTCATATACCATGGCCAAGCCCTCACGTTCAGTTGTCATATAATTATTTTTGGCATCAAACAACTTGCGACTAGAAAAATATACTCGATGATCAATGTTACCTTCTCCTTGCTACACAAGAATGACGCCTAGCGCAATAGATGAAGCATCGACGTGGACATGGAAGATCTTCAACCAATCAGGAAATACCAAAATTAGCATGGTAACTAGTTTTTCTTTGATGGTATCCAAGGATTTCTAACATTCTGGTGTCCACTCATATTCAATATCTTTACGCAACAACTTTTCCAATGGTGCCGCAATCTAAGCATAATTCTAGATGAATCGTCAATAGTATCATGTATGACCCAATGTGGTGTGCATCTCTCGGACGGAAGTTGGGGCCACCATATCCAAGATGGCATAAATTTTAGCTTGATCCACCAGCAATCCATTCTTGCACATGACATGGCCCAGCAATGTGCCAAATGGTGTACAAAAAATGCATTTCTTCAAATTCAAAGATATTTGTAGTTGGCGGAATCAATCCAACATAAGTCAAAGAGCTTGCATATGTTCCTTCAAAAAATTGAACACATTCCAATCATCCAAATATACGTCAAGAAACTTGTGGATGAATTCCTTGAAGGTTGCGACCACTATCCGAGAAAATATTGCAGGGGAATTATTCAAGCCAAAGAGCATGACCGTGTACACAAAGGACCCCCATTCAATCACAAATGTTGTTTTGGCCAGATCATCCTCCATGATCCGAAGTTGATGATACCCTGAGAAGCCATCTCTAAAAGAGTAGGCTTCTCGGAAGCCAACATTTTCCAACACCTCATTTTTGAATGGTGTCGGGGAAGGGTCATGGATGCAGGATGCGTTGAGACTCCACAAATCAATACATATGTGAATATCGCCAGTTTTCTTGGGTTGTACCACCATAGGAATAATCCAATTAGATTCCTCTACAGGGACGATGATCCCCACATCCAACATTTGATCTAATTCTTTGCACACATTTTCCTTGTATTTTGAATTTAATCAATAAGGCCTTCTCTTGATTGGTTTGGAATCCAATTTGAGTTAAATATTCATGGCTCCCAATGATCCTGCAATTCCTTTCATTTAAAAAATCTCTATGGAAACAAGTCATCATATTCCTTGAGAAGGTCCACAACTTAGGTGGTTGTCTCCTTATCCCAATAATCTCTAATAATGGACATCTTGGGAATTTCTTCAATGCCAATATTATGTTTCTTGGTTTTGATCGAGCCATTATAGTCTGGTGTGGCCATCTCTACCACCTTACCCTTTAGTGCATGCTCTCCTTTGGACTCTTTGATTTGGATGTCTCGGGGGTCATCGCCATAAATATTGTCGACATCAATCTTCCATCAATGTACTTCGTCTTTTAGTTTTTCCACCGGCTGGTGATATGAACAGACAACCCTGGGTGTGGCTTCCTTTGGTTGTCGATGGAAAATAAAATCCTTAATACGGAGGAGCGCCTCTCTTAGAGTCATATCTTTTGCTGTGAAGCTAAATTTTAAATGAAATTGGGAACTCATATGGGTCGACTCGATCGTTTTCCTTCTGAGTTCCTCCCAAATGTACTAGCTTCTAGGGACCATGTCCATAGTGTAGATGAATCGATGGACCCATTGGGCTCGAGGGATATTCTTAGAGATCTAATGCCATTCAAAAAAATAAATGTGTTCTTGAGGATCCGCAATGCCATTATATTAGTTGGCTAGTTCAAAATCAGAAATGGTATGGAATCTAACCTTTATCAACTCAGCTACCTATGCCCAACTATGAATATTTGGGCAATGCTTCACCCACCACCACGTAGGTGTCCCTCAAACCACTGCATCCATGGCATGAAGCCTCTGCTCCATGGGGATGAATATCTCCATTTGTATGAGGAATGTATCTATCATCGGTGTACCATCAAACTGTGGGCCATTGCACAACTCAAATCCAATCCAGCGCACTACTTTCGTTACCCTCGCGCATCTACGAGTGGAAAATTCATAGAGATTATTCTTCCACCTATCCATGGCATCCTCAGAATCTGTGTCATAAGTTGTGACACTTCTCCAATGTAATTATCCATCTACGGTGGGGTTGATGTAATCTTCCCTATGCCTCATGATAAAATAGATATTCTCAATGACTAAGCTCTACACATCCTCATCCACTAGTTCATTATATCGGTCACCTTCATATGGATCCAGTGGCACAACAACACATAGGGTGTCTATTTCAAATGACATTTTCATCTTCTTTAAGTTCAACACCAAATTATTATCAAAGGCCCAATCAATGCCAAGTAATGCAGGATATGGATATGATTCATCCATCATTTCTATGACCTCAAAGTCAGCCTTTGTTTTTACTCCTTCTATATTCACTTTCACTTGCTCCAATCAGCCTATTGGATAGATTTTGTATTGATTGGCCAACCACAGTCGGATGGGAAACCAGACCAATTTTGGTTTACCCATCACCTCCCAATATTTCTTCAGAAAAATATTCACGTTGGAACCCAGATCCAACATGACTCCATCCATGTCATATCCACCAATTTTTGTTGTCATCTTAAACTATTTTCCAGTGGACTTTTTCTTGCTGACCTGACATACATCTCTTTCTAGAAGCGGAGCTAATATGGTTGCTTTCACTCCATGTTCCCTCATGAAAGTAGCTAAAAATTGTGTCTACTTGCAACCTCTGGATCATTCAGCAATCGCAAATAATAATGCAAGAAAGAACTTACTTGGTCTTTAGATTCTTCCTTGTGATCCAAGTCCTGCAAGGCTTCTGCGCGCACTACGCATTGCAATTCCTCTCGGTGTTTTTCTTCATGTGTTGTCTGCTCAGTGCGTCATAGACCATTGTTTATGAGTTTCTTCTAATGGCCATTTCATCATGTGTTGTATTTCTTCACGCATGTGATCTTCCTCCAAAGATATTTGCATCAAGCATTGCCATTCTTCACGGGCACGATCTTCTTTCAGCGAATTTTGTGTTGCGTGTTGTACCTCTTCACATATCCAAGCTTCCTCCAATGACCTTTGTATATCACTTCACACTTCTTCTAATTTCTTGGCCTCCACAAGTGACCTCTAAGTCGCACACTACATCTCTTCGCTTTCTCTTTATTTTTCCAGTGCTCTCTACGCATCGCATAGGAACTGTTTTTGTTGAGAAACATCAAACTTCATAGGGGACTGTGTTTCCTTCCTTAGCTTCCCCTTCGCCTTCTAACTTGAGCCTTCACCATGCTCAAAGGCTGATCCTATATTCGTTTTTCCTCGAGTTACTACCTAGACATCAACCTCTTCATTATTTTTTTAATTCTTGCATGGATTCGCATGCACCATGTTGCAATTGGTATTTTTCTCTTCCCACTTTTTCAACAAGTTGGGACAATCTTCGGTGACATACTCAATACTATAGAAATATGCCCAAAGCATGCACAGTTTGGTACAAAACCTTGATACATGACCAATCTCTTCGTAATTAAAACACGTGGGGGATCTACCTCCCCCTCTGCCATATCCTCGACCACGACCACGCCCATATCCACCTCTGGTATCACCTTGGTATCTGCCTCTTTTGTTACCTCCATGCTCGCCACCCTTCTACTCTTCATGTACCTGGAATGTATCTCGGGTATTATCTTGCATCAGCTAGAGTGAGTGGAAATATTGACATCATGCCCGATAGATTTAAAGAACTTGCAGAATAAATTATGGGTCGTTGTTTGGTACTTTTGTAAATTTGGGCATTGAGGTGGCACATAGCCCCATTGTCTACATATCTCACACCATTTTGTCTGTCCCGACAGAAATGGACTTGGTGCTCCCATTGCCACATAATTTGGAAGTAGAGGATATTCATCTTTGAGGTTCCCTTCTAAGCGACATGTGGTACACCATATGTGCTCGCACACGACCTTCATCTTGGCCATATCTTGTAACTACATTGTTAGGTTGGCTAGTTGCGACTGCACTTGCGCAAACTTGTCGACGTCTTCGCCCCTCCTGGCATAGCTTCGATGTGAATTACAATTTCTACCACCTCTAATTGACCTGTCACCTTCTGCTAGGTGAGCAGAATTCAGATATGGAGAACCATGTAATAAATCATTCTCTACGTTGAACATCCTGGATTTGGAACATCATCCTATCTAATAAAATTTTAAATCGTTGGTCATAACCCCACACAGTCTCACCTTCCTTTTGTTTGATCTCCTTTATCTTTGTGATACATTGGAACTCTGACTTACATTTCTAAAACTCCCTAATCATATCCTACTTAATCTCTTCCGGGGACATCGTTTGTCCCGTCGACGCAATGGCCTTGTACTTCATGTACCATCAAGGATTTTTCCCTAAATGTGGCCTCCAATTACATGATCTTTATTGTTTCGTCTGTGATTCTATTCACAAACCAGATTGCTTCACATGTAAACCAATGTTGTTCTACATCATCCTTACCTGTTCCATGGAACATGGATAGCCTCAAGCTATTGTCTCGATTTTCCATCCTCATGCTCGAGCTAGTTCCTCCTCTATGACTACTATGTGTTTTATTTCTCAACACCAATACTTATTGGGGTGAAGTGGTATTGACTTCACTTTCTTCTTCACTTATCACAACTCTTCTATATTCTTCTTCTCTCTCTTCTACTCTGATTGCTTCACTATATGTTGTACTTTATTCTTGGTTAAAAATGCACAAGGGGGGTGGTACAAAGGGAGGGTAATTCCATCTTCTTCTAAAATTTCTCGTGAGGTGACATAGAGAGTTTCCTACTTGAAATTTCCCAAGATCATCTACTATTTCCAATTCATCTCCCCCACCACTAGGGGAGCCTCTGTATTCCTCCGCTATCTGCACACTACTACTTTGTGCACCATCTCCTTCTCCTCATAGTGTGTTATCCCCATTTTGTGGGATAAATAAGGAGATTATTTCTCGAGGCCCTCAGGTTGCAGATATGGAGTGTCGGGAGACGACATGACCAACAATATCCATTTTCACAGATAGAGACCCTTCTCACTACTACAGAGGTCATATATTTTCAGATGGCATCCACCACACCAACTGGCTTCCGAGAGGCAATGTTCCTTGCTCCATGAGGTACAATTCAGGTATCATGGTAAGTGTCATTTCAATATTTGAGGCATTTGAGTATGTTGTGTCTTAGATTTCTTTAGATTTCATGTAATATGCTTGGACATTAAGCCTTTTTCCCTGCTTCGCCTTGGTGGTTAACATTGTTCCCTAGTAAGTGGTCTTCCTTGGGAATGGGTTTTCTACTAGGAACTCCCTTGAAGATCCATCGTATTATTCTTGACCATACTTACCACTTTTCATCACTTAAACCCCCCATTTCCTCATCTCTTAGGATTTTAGGTTGTATTGACCTAAGAAGGGGTCCTCCCTCATTCTGTGGCAAGAAGGGGATGAAGGCCTAGAGGGATAGTTGTTGGGTAAAAGATAAAAGCCTATGCATAAACCTTATGGATGCTTCTCTCAGGGATCCCCCAAGAAAGCAATGAAATTCTTATCTGTAAGAAAAGGGGTACCCACAAGAATAAAAATTTAAGAATGCTATCATAGGAGGATAGGAGGTCTCATCACGAGCCAACCTATCATGATCATGGATATTTAGTGGCATGAAATTACCACCATCTGGTCACCAAGCTAGGGTAATGGCTCTCGGTTGCATGGCTGAGAGAAAGGGGGTCTCATCACGAGCCAACCTTCTCATTTCCACTAGGTGTTTGTGAGTGACGTTGTCATTATATGGACACCACACTAGGATAGTGGCCTTCAACTTGTCCCTAAATTTTGAAAGAAACAAAGAATGGCAAAACGATGGGCTTGGAAAAAATTGCATTGAAAACGAAGGTGAAACACACCCTCTACAAAGGCACCCATGAATGAGACACTACAACCGCTTGTATGTCATGAACCCCATGCCCATTGAGTCTTATCCTTAACCACTTCATCCACTTTACATGTCTTAGAGAGGGATCTCTTGGAAACACTCCTTGACCTAGGGCAATATCTACCCAATAGGACACCTCGTCAACCCTCCCATATCCAAGCTTGGAAAGTCGCATAATGTCTTTGAGCACTTAATTACTTGACACGGTAATATTTGATGCACATGATTAGGTGGCTCATTTATTGACTCGATTTACTTATCATGATATTTTGACTTGATATCCTTGGAGGGTGTGCTTATTTGTCTTTGCAGGACCTAGTTGGTGGACAATTTTGGAGGAACAAGCCTAGCTTGGGCTTCCATGGGGCTTGAATCCCACGGGTGGTTTCCAAGGACCCACATGTCATATGAGGGAGCCTTCAGAGGCCTATAAGACATTGTGGATGACATAACCTAGCCCCCACATGCCAAACATTTTTCCTAGGAGATGCGAAATGTAACACCCTATTTCCCCCAGTTTGTAATTATAACTATATTGGCCAAGGAACTATGGCAAACTCAAAGGTGTGAATGTTTGATTTGATGGACCTTTGTATAAAAGGTCGATGAATGTAAATTATGTTATTGTAATATAAAATGGATACGTGTTGCATGACTGCTAGAAAGGGGACGTGCTAAGAAGAGACCATGAATGCTATGAAAAGGAGGTGGATGGTTGTGTTAACCTCCACCGAACCAGTACCTTGCTGGATTTAATTGTTCAGATCAGAACAACCCTCTGACCCAGGAATTAATTACAGTCAGGCTGGTAGGTGGGAAGACCTCCTCAAGAGTTAATGAGGGGATGGGGAAAACCGCCCATCCGTAAGGCTTCCAGACCTGACCATGGACTCAGAATTCGAGCCACACGCAATCTTGTTGAGGAAGGCAAGAAAGGAAGCATGGTGGGTGCAGAGGAATACCTACGAACAGTGTAGAGACGAGAGTCAGAGCTCTCAGGTACGAGAGAGGACTGAATTGGAGTGAGTTCTGATCACAGAAAATAGAGATTGAGCCGGGAGAAGGAGATTAACCTTCGTCCCTATCTATTTCTATATTGGGAGAAGGAGAGTAACCTTCGTCCCTATCTATTTTTATATTGGGAGAAGGAGAGTAACCTTCATCCCTAAATTTCGTTGAGCTGGAAGGAAGAGATTGAATCTCAAAGCATCGTGGTCTAAGCTCGGGGGTGGCCAATGATAAATCCATTGGGAGTGACTGAGCCTATGGTTGGGTGGAAATGAGCACCCCTTTCAATAGTCGCATCACGCCTTATGGTTCTGATAAGTTTTTTCATGCCTTGTGCTCTGAATTGGAAATAATGGTTGCATGCGTGTATTTATATGTCTATAAATGGTTTCAGTATTAAATGATTAAGTTATGACTATACATGCATCCCATTGAGAACATATACTTCTATTTGATTTTCCATATGTTCCCGTTCAATCCTCAGAGGTGCTTTCTCCAGGGAACTACATCACCATTCCAGAGTTGGAGCATTCCTCTTGGCATAGCTACCATTTGATAACCTCACGATTTTACATTGCCCTAACTCAGAGCTTAAAGCTCTGTGAGTTGGGAAGGAGTTCCCTTCAGACCAGTAGTCTAGGAGACTTTGAACTCATGCCTAATCCCTTAAGAAAAAACCCAACTAAGAGTGTGGATTATAGCCCAAGAGCTATCTGAAGACCCATGTGACCTAGGTCTAGGAACCCTACACAAAAAGGAGTTAGCTCATGAAGTTTTTAGAACCTTGGAGCTTGAAGCTCTAAGATGTCAAATTGTATGATAGTCAAGTTACCCAAACCACCGATGACTTAAGAATCTGACAGCAGAGATGGAAGCGAGCCATTTAATGGGAGGAGAGGCCATCCACGTCAGATCGACTTGAACACTCATTGGGGTTAATGAATCAAACACCAATGACTCAATTAAATCTATCACTGGGAATCATTTCAAAATGTGAAGGTGAAATTAGCGGACATGCTAGTTCACGACCTGCAATCAACCCACGTCGTTGATCTCATCGAGAATGGGAGATCAACGACTAGGATTTGTCTAGAGTCGAGTGAGTACTTCCCAGATTGAAAAGGTTGAATCCTGCAATCATTGTGAACCATTGATTTATGAACGAAGATCGAGAGTGGGGAATCACTGCGGAGTGTGAAGGTGAAAGTAGCAGACGCGCTATTTCCCGAACCACAATTCACCAACGTCGTTGATCTCATCGAGGTGGAAGATCAACGACTTTGGTTCAACCAAGTTGGGCGAGTACTTTCCAAATTGTAGAGGTTGAACTCTCTGATAAAGAGCACGCATGTTTGGGCCCCGCAATTATTGTGAACCATCGATCGGTGGACACCTCGGTATTGGTTGGATCATGATCATCAGACCTTGAATAATTGTGAGAGGGATGGTCGTGAGCCCTTAAGAAATCTACGGAGTAACGGAGTCCTTCGGTATCGTCGATATGAAAGAATCGAAAAGATCATAAGAGATAATGTTTGTAAGAGCAAAGGCGAGACCCAAGATGGCCAGGCTCATAGGAGGAACGACGGTTGAGGACTTCGAACATCCACAAAACTCTTCTAATTCATAAGAAGACAGAAGATTAGGAGGAGGAGCGACAACAACCGTCAGATCGGTTGTGGGGAGAGCCTGGACCTTTATATCATTGTCCAGGGAAGGAGAGAAGAGACGTTGAGAAGGAACACATCCTAACCATCAGATCTGAGTGCAAAGGGATGATATTCATCCAATCTAAGGTAAAGTTCATGAGTTTTAACCTTTGTGTGCATAGGAGGGTTACCTGGCCAAAGTCTCGAAGTCCCGAAGTGAATTGGGACCATTCATCGCCCAGAGGGACAGGTGGCACAAGATCCACAACTCCTGAGTGAGAGTTTGTGGTCAAGGAGAGAGCGGAATCGTTGAAGACACGAAGTAGGTCCTGGTCATTGATTGCCAGGAGGGGTACGTGCCAATAGATCGGAGTCTCCGGGTGAATGCACTTCAGAAGAAACGAGTGCATAGAAGCTTGAAACTTCTGAAGCCCGAAGACCCGAAGACCTGAAGTAAGTCCTAGTCGTTGATCGCCAGGAGGGGTACGTGTCAATAGATCAGAGTCTCCAGGTGAATGCACTTCGAAAGAAACGAGTGCGTAGAAGCTTGAAACTTCTTAAGCCCAAAGATTTGAAGAGTTGAAGTATATCCTGTCCGTTGATCTCCAGGAGACATGTGTCGACAGATCAATAACTCCAGAGAAATCACTTCGAGAGTTTCAGTTGAGAGTTTAAACTCCCAAAGACTGGAGAGCCAGAGAGACGAAATGAATCTGGATCGTCAGATCCAAAGGACAGGTGGCGTGAATCTGTGGACTTCGGGTAAAGACCCGAAGTAATTCTCAACCATCTGATTTAAGGGGGACACGTGGCATAAATTCGCATACTTCAAGGGAAAGTGAAGTTTGAGAATTAAAAGGTTCGAAGCCCGAAGACCCGAAGAGAATCTGGATCGTCAGATCGAGAGGTCACGTGGCGACAGATCGTGAACTCCGGGTGAAAACACTCTCGGAGAATGCGAAGGAGAAGAGTTTGAAATTGTCGAAGCCTGAACCACCGAAGCAGACGAGAGTCGTCGATTTGAGGTGGACACGTGGCACTCGATCCAGAACTTCAGGTACGGAATACTCCGGAGGAAAGTAGAGGGTGAAAGCATCGAAGTCCTGAACTAGAATCTCGATCGTTGATCGAGAAGGGAGATGAGGACCATTGATCTGGTCTTGGTTGAAAGGTGTCGAAGTCTTGAAGAGGACCAAGGCCGTTGATTTGGAGAGGACACATGGAAAACGATCTGCCACTCTGGGAGAAATCACTCCGGAAGAAAGAGAAGGTAATAAACAAAGAACTCATGAAGGCCAGAGAGTTGGAGTTCATCTGAACCATTCGTTTGCAAGGGATATGCGTCATTATATATTCCACTCCGTGAGATAGCCACTGCAGAGAAATCAAAGTTTGAGAGTTGAAAACTCTGAATGTTGAATTCCCAAAGTAAATCGCGTCTGTTGATTTAAAAAGGGGGTAGATCTGAGTCGTCAGTTCAGAAGTACCATCAAGATCGTGAGATCAAAGGTCACATTGAATTGCAGGGATAGAAAGTGCTCGGACTTTAAATATTAGAGGGCGGGCTGCAATCGGAACCACGGTATTGAGAAAGAGACACGTGGTGGCCCGTGGTGAGTTGCGGGGAGAAAAGAGGTTGGACTCAAACCACCCTTGTCTGTGCCCGCAATCACGTGAATGGCATTCGAAACTAACCCGCGGTCATATACGATGGTTGTCAAAGAACATAAAAAAAGGGGGGCTAGTCCCCCGACTTTGTGAATTAGAGACCGTGGAGATTGTTCCTGTAAGGAGAACGAAATTTTTACTTCCCACCGTGGGTGTGTTACAAATTGGTATCATAGCATGGTTAAAACACTTTGCCTGCTTGGGCTCATGGACAAGTCGCTCAAAAACCATAATTAGAGTACTTTTAAGAGTGACGCCCTATCTTGCATCCTACTTAAAGAGACTGGTTAAAAAAATTATTGAGGAAAATAATTAAATGTTCTACTGTGTGTGTGCATTTAAGGAATTTGAACCGTGTATTGTTCATAAATTGTTAGCTAACAATAAGTGTTTTTGTCAACACTCTAGTAGCCAGTAATTCACAGGAAAACCTCAAGACTAAAGGATGGTGACATGCCGTGAAGTGGGGGATGGATCCCATAATAGAGACAAAGAATCCGACGAAAGGAGGGTGGTAGAAACCCCTTCGGATCTGGATGAAACTGTAAGGAGCCTAAGGGCCGAATTACAGAGTTGCAAGGCTAACAATGAGAGACTAATAAAGGAGAAAGAAAAACAAACAAAAATTAGTGGAGTCTTGCTGCAGAGCTTATCCGACATACAGAAGCAACTGCAGTATGAACCCGCAACCAGTCATATGGATCGATGACATGAGAAGAGAAGTCAAATTCCACCTGAGATCCGAAAACATGACCACACTAGGAGAATTACCTTGAAGAAGGCCCAACCTGGAGGCAGGGGGCACTCATCAGCAGAGTCCTCTGGAAAGAAAGCTAGCAACTCTGAAGGATCTTCTAGTAGCAGAGCAAGATCACATTCTCAAAGGGAAGGAAAGAAGCGAAAGCCTTCCAAAAATCATGATCCTGAAGAGTTCAAGAAATCTAAACCACCCTCTTTCGATGGAGAGATTAAGAAGGGAGAATGGGTTGAAGATTGGCTACTTGGTTTAAAGAAGTACTTCAAAGTCCATGATTACTCTGAAAACTTGAAGGCTCGAATATCCATCTCAACTTGAATGGAAAGGCTTTCATTTGGTGGGAAGACCTTAGGGATATGAAAGGAGTCCATGAGAAGGACTTGTCATGGAAGCAATTCGATAAATACTTCAGGAAACAATATATGTCAGAGAAATGCATGGATGGAAAGACTAAGGAGTTTGATGAACTCATGTTGGGGCAGCTCACCATAGATGAATATGTCAATAAATTCCTTGAGCTATTGAGGTATGTACCCTACATAAAAGATGAAAAGGTAAAAATGTAGTGATTCATTAGTGCGTTATCTCATACCTATCGGAACATAATTGAGTTTGACAAACCAAATACCTTAGAAGAAACCATCTGAAAGGCGAGGTATTGTTATGAATAGTTCAGGAATAAGACAAGACCTCATGAAGACTAGAAGAAGAGGAGTAGTTCGGGATTCAAGAAGAAGGGATTTAAATCCTCAAGACTTAAGAATTATGGAAAGGGTTCTAGGATGAACCTTCCTACTAGAAGTGTGTATTAGCAAAATTTCCCCTCTCAAAGTGGAAATAAACCTTTTGAGACAATCCCAGGAAAGACCGATAACCTAAAGAAAGAACCCTTAAAATGTTGGGGTTGTGGAGAAGATCATCGGTTGAGGGACTGTCCACACAGACAAAGGAACAGTAAGAGAGTCTACAGTATCCAAGAAGCTACCACCGTCAATGATGTGGCTAGGAGCATGCCACGAATCTATGCAGCCTTGGACAATAATCAAATCGGCCACCAAGCTTCAGTAGTGGAGCTGGAAGGGATGATCTCCAACCATCTAGTTTCTATTTTAATTGACCTTGGTTATAATTTGAGTTATGTGGCCCCTCGGACTATTGATAAGTGTAAACTGCAACCAGTTATACATGTTAAGTCATGGATGGTATGACTAGCCATTGGGACCAAAAGGAAAGTGGCAGAGGTCATATCGGCATGTCAATTCATCATGGGTGGATTGCCCACCCGAGTGACCCTTAACATACTTTCCCTAGGATCGTATGAATTGTTGATTGGTATGGATTGGTTGGTTGCTTATAAAACTAAGTTTGACTATTACCATAAAAATTTAGAATGTGTAAATGAAGAAGGGGGAAAGATAACCCTCCAAGGGATTCAAAAGCCTGTCTTAGTAAGACAAATATCAGCTCTTCAAATGAAAAAGTATTGTAGAAAGGGGTGTCCTCTATATGCAATACGGGTGTTGGAATCTGTTGAGGATGACAAACCAAACCTAACAGACCACCCCATATTAAGAGAATACAAAGACGTATTCCCAGAAGAGGTACCAGGCCTACCTCCAAGAAGGGATATTGAATTCTCGATAGAAATTGCACTAGGAGCGGTGCCAGCATCTAGAACGCCATATAGGATGAGTATGCTAGAGTTGGTTGAGCTCAATCTATAGCTAAAGGAGATGATGGACAAAGGCTACATCTGACCCAGTGTATCTCCGAGGGGAGCGCCCATCTTGTTTGTGAAAAAGAAAGATGGCACACTTTGACTATGCATAGATTACAGACAACTCAATAAGACAACCATAAAGAACAAGTACCCCTTACCAAGAACCAATGACTTGTTCGACCAATTGGGAGATGCTTCCATCTTCTCGAAGATTGACTTAAGG
Source organism: Picea engelmannii (assembly GCA_009831015.1). Lineage (NCBI taxonomy): Eukaryota > Viridiplantae > Streptophyta > Pinopsida > Pinales > Pinaceae > Picea > Picea engelmannii. The sequence goes on along the minus strand of ML778827.1, from coordinate 371,601 downwards.
TCTGGATACCATCAATTCCGGATTAAGGATGAAGACATCCAGAAAACAACCTTTAGGATAAGGTATGGTCACTATGAATTTGTGGTGGTGCCATTTTGGTTAACCCATGTCCCCGCCACTTTTATGTGCTTGATGAATAATGTACTCATTGATGATATCCTAATCTACTCCAAGAATAGAGAGGAGCACAAAGAAAATCTTAGACTCGTACTTCAAGTACTAAGAGAGCATCAGCTCTATGCTAAGTTTAGCAAGTGTGACTTCTTTTAGAAGAAATTCCATTACTTAGGCCATGTTATTTCTAAGGAAGGGGTGGCAGTGGACCCCAATAAGATGATATCTATTATGGAATGGTCTACCCCAAAGGATGTATCTGATATCAGATCCTTTGTGGGCTTAGCAGGATACTATAGAAGGTTCATAAAAGGGTTTTCCAAGATTGGTTTTCCAATCACTGCCCTTCAGAAAAAGGGGGTTAAATTCACTTGGACATCAAAATGTGAAGAAACATTTCAAGAACTAAAATACCTCCTGACCCATGCACTCATGCTGAAGATTGCAGACCCGGATAATGATTTCCTCATGTGTACAGATGCTTGCAAGGAAGGACTCGGAGCAATCCTTATGCAAGAGGGACATGTAATTTTCTACGCATCCAGGAAATTAAATGAGCATGAGATCAATTATGTGACCCATGACCTAGAGTTGGCTGCCATAGTACATGCTTTAAAAATGTGGAGGCACTACCTCCTAGGTAGGAGGTTTTTTCTTATGACATACCATTATGGGTTGAGGCACCTGTTTGATCAACCAAAACTCAATGTCATACAAGATAGGTGGATGTCTCTCCTTAGTGAGTTTGATTTTGAAATCAAACACATCAAAGGAAAGGAAAATAGGGTGGTCAATGCCCTTAGCAGACGTATAAAAATGATTCACCTGGCAGTGGTAAGCACCAGTGAAATGGATGCTAGAAAAAAGTCAAGAATGCACAAGAAATAGACGCATTCCTAAAGACCATGACCTCATACCTAAGACAAGAACCTACATGGATAAAGTATGAAGGCTACCAGATGCTCAAGGAAGGCCTGTTGACTTAAAAAACACATTGTATATTCCAAACTGTGACGACTTGAAGAGGTTCATAATGGATGAACTACATAAGAGACCATATATCGGTCACCCAAGATATCAAAAAATGATCACGACCATTAGGAAACAATTTTATTGGCCTGGATTGAAGAAATATATAACTGACTATCTAGCTAAGTACCTAGAATTCCAGCAAGTTAAGGCAGAACACTGGCATCCAGCAGGATTGTTGCAGTCCCTGCCAATCCTAGAATGGAAATGGGAAACCATCTCCATGGATTTCATCATCGGATTACCAAAGTCGACCAAGCAAAATGATTCCATCATGGTCGTGGTGGAAAAACTGAGTAAGTCTGCTCATTTCATCCCTGTCAAATCAACTTGCAAGGCAATAGATATTGCCAACATCTTCATGAAGGATATATTTAGACTACATGGCATGCCCAAGGAAATTGTATCTGACAGAGACACAAAATTTACTTCAAGTGTTTGGAAATTCCTAATGGTTGGTTTTGAGACTAAATTGTTGTTCAGCACACCCTATCACCCTCAAATTGATGGATAGACAGAAATAGTGAACCAAATAGTAGAGGACATGCTAAGGATGTATGTAATGCATCAACCTAAGAAGTGGGAAGACTACCTATCATTGGTAGAGTTTTCCTACAACAACGGTTATGAGGAATCCATGAAGATGAGCCCTTTTGAATCCCTCTATGGTAGAGAGTGCAATATTCCAATCAGCTGGAGCAATCCAGTGGACAGAATTTCAATCGAACCCGACATGCTGAAGAAATGGAACATCAAGTGATAAAGATACGGAAAAATTTGAAGATTTATCAAGATAGACATAAAACTTACACCGACAGAAAGAGAACTCCCAGAGAGTTCAATACAGGAGACCATGTCTATCTCAAAGTTAGACCCAGGAAGATTTCCCTAAGAATGGGAGCCTATGCCAAACTGGCACCTCAGTATTGTGGACCCTTTGAAGTCTTAGATAGAGTGGGACCTGTAGCCTATAGGCTAGCACTTCCTCCCATAGTAAAATCACATAATGTTTTCCATGTTTCATTATTGAAGAAATATGTACATGATTCTAATCATATAATTGATTGGTCTATGATCCAGGTGGATCCGGAGGGATAATTCCTGCCAGAACCTCAATTCATACTAGACAGGAAGGAAACCTCACTCAAGAATCGAACCATTGCACAGGTCAAGGTGCAGTGGAAATATTTTGGCCCAGATGAGGCTACATGGGAAATGGAGGATGTCATGAGACAGGCATATCCGATTTTCTTTACTCCTGTATGTACATACCTGGTGGACAGATAGAACATCGAGGACGATGTTCCTTTAAGGGGGAGGGAATTGTAACACCTTGTTTCCCCCAGTTTGTAATTATAACTATATTGGCCAAGGAACTATGGAAAACTCAAACCAGTAGTCTAGGAGACTTTGAACTCACACCTAAGCCCTTAACCAAAAACCCGACTAAGAGCGGGGATTATAGCCCAAGAGCTATCTGAAGACCCACGTGACCTGGGTCTAGGAACCCTACACAAAAAGGAGTTAACTCATGATATGTCAAATTGTATGATAGTCAAGTTACCGGAACTACCGATGACTTAAGAATCTGATAGCGGAGATGGAATCGATCCGTTTAATCGGAGGAGAGACCATCCTGGTCATCAGATCGACTCGAACACTCACTGGGGTTAATGAATCAAACACTAGCCGCTCGATTAAATCTATGGTTGGAAATCATTACGGAATTCGAAGGTGAAATTAGCGGACATGTTAGTTCACGGCCCGCAATCAACCCACATCGTTGATCTCATCGGGAATGGGAGATCAACGACTAGGATTTGTCTAGAGTCACTTCCCAAATTGCGGAGGTTGAATACCACAATCATTGTGAACCGTCGATCTATGAACTAAGATCGAGGGTGGGGAATCACTACGGAGCGCGAAGGTGAAAGTAGCAGACGCGCTAGTTCGTGGCTCGCAATTCACCAACGTCGTTGATCTCGTTGGGATGGAAGATCAACGACTCTGGTTCGACCAAGTTGGGCGAGTATTTTCTAGATTACGGAGGTTGAGCTCTCTGATAAAGAGCACACACGTTGGGCCCCCGCAATTACTGTGAATTGTCGATCGGCGGACACCTCAGTATTGGTCGAATCACGACCGCCAGACCTTGAACAATTGCGAGAGGGATGGTCGTGAGCCCTTAGGAAATATGTGGATTAATGGAGTCCTTTGGTATCGTCGATCTGAGAGAATCGAAAAGATCAGAAGAGATAAAGTTTGCGAGATCAAAGAAGAGACCCAAGATAATTGGGCTCACAGGAGGAAAAATGGTTGAGGCCTTCGAATATCCACAAAACTCTTCTAAGTCATAAGAAGACAGAAGCTCAAGAGGAGGAGAGACAGCAGCCGTCAGATCGGTTGTGGGGAGAGAATGGACTGTTAGATCAGCGTCCAGGGAAGCAGAGGAGAGGCGTTGAGAAAGAATAGATCCTAACCATCATATCTTAGCGCAAAGGGACGATAGTCATCCGATGTAAGGTAAAGTGCACAAGTTTTTACCTTTGTGTGCACATGAGGGTTGATTGGCCAAAGTCCCGAAGTTCCAAAGTGAATTGGGACCGTTCATCGCTAAGAGGGACAAGTGGCGCAAGATCCACAACTCCTGAGCGAGAGTTTGTGGTCAAGGAGAGAACGAAATCGCCTAAGACCTGAAGTAGGTCCTGGTCGTTGATCGCCAGGAGGGGTACGTGTCAATAGATCGAAGTCTCCGGGTGAATGCACTTCCGAAGAAATGAGTGCGTAGAAGCTTGAAACTTTCGAAGCCCAAAGAGCCGAAGACCCAAAGTAGGTCCTGGTCATTGATTTCCAGGAGGGGTACGTGTCAATAGATCGAAGTCTCTAGGTGAATGCACTTCGGAAGAAATGAGTGCATAGAAGCCTGAAACTTTTGAAGCCCGAAGAGTCGAAGACCCGAAGTAGATCTTGTCCATTGATCGCTAGGAGACACGTGTCGACAGATCAATAACTCCAAAGATATCACTTCGAGAATTTCAGTTGAGAGTTGAAATTCTCGAAGACCAGAGAGTCGGAGAGCCGAAATGAATCTTGATCGTCAGATCCAGAGGACAGGTGGCGTGAATCTATGAACTTTGGGTAAAGACCCGAAGCAATTCTCAAATGTCTGATTCAAGGGGGGCACACGGCAGAAATCCGCATACTTCGAGGGAAAGTGAAGTTTGAGAATTGAAAGGTCTGAAGCCCGAAGCCCTGAAGAGAATCTGGATTGTCAGATCCAAAGGGCATGTGGCAACTAATCGTGAACTCCAGGTGAAAACACTCTGGGAGAACGCGAAGAAGAAGAGTTTGAAATCACCAAAGCCCGAACCGTCGAAGTGGACGAGAGCCGCCGATTTGAGGTGGACGCGTGGTGCCCGATCCATAACTTCGGGTATGGAATACTCTAAAGGAAAGTAGAGGGTGAAAGCGTCGAATTCCCGAAGTAGAATCTCAACCGTTGATTGAGAAGGGAGCCGAGGATCGTTGATATGGTCTTGGTTGAAAGGTGTCGAAGTCTCGAAGAAGACCGGGACCATTGATTTCGAGAGGACGCGTGGCAAATGATCTGCCACTCTGGGAGAAATCACTCCGGAAGAAAGAGAAGGTAATAAACAAAGAACTCCCGAAGCCGGAGACTTTGAGTTCATCTGAACCATTTGTTTGCAAGGGAAAGGTGTCAGTAGATATTCCACTCCGGGAGATAGCCACTGCAGAGAAATAAAAGTTTGAGAGTTGAAAACTTTGAACGCCGAAGTCCCGAAGCAAATCACGTTCGTTGATTTAAAAAGGGGGTAGATCTGAGCTGTTAGTTCAGAAGTACCGTCAAGATTGTGAGATCAAAGGTCACGTTGAATTGCGGGGATAGAAAGTGCTCGGACTTTAAAGGTCAGAAGGCGAGCCGCAATCGGAACCATAGTATTGAGAAAGAGACACGTGGTGGCTCATGGTGAGTTGCAGGGAGAAAATTGGTTGGAATCAAACCACCCTTGTCTGCGCCCGCAATCATGTGATTGGTGTTCAAACGTAACCCGTGGTCATATACGATGGTCGTCAAAGAACAAAAAAAAGGGGGGGCTAGTCCCTCGACTTTCCAAATTAGAGACCATGGATAGAGGAATTGTTCCTGTAAGGAGAATGAAATTTTTACGTCCCATCGTGGGTGTGTTACACAAAACGTCACCTTCAAGAGGATGACGTCACCTAGGGGGGATAGGGTTTGGTGGTGAGCTTACCACTCATTGGAACATCGACATTTTGAGGAGAATGAGGCTTTGACCATGAAGAAAGTGACTTGGATGCTTGACATGTGGCTTTGGGAAGCCTAACTACACTTCTCCAACACCAACGACTTGATCCTAGTGTCAAAACGTCCCCTAAAGGGGTGACGTCACTTCAAATTAGGGTTTTTTTGTGTAAAAGTAAATTTTAAGTGAATTGTTTAATATTATTTTGTAAAAGGGGAAAGATTAGGGTTGTTGACCTCTAGTCGTGTGGTTTACCCTAATATTATGTGGACAAACTATTTTGGAGACATTTTGTATAAATAGAGATCATAAGATCTCATTTCATAACATAACTCTCTCGTTATGAGAAGTATTGGGCTGAAATTTTCACTACTCTTGGTGATTTTGGTGTTTCTCTCTTGTGGAATGTCTTTTGATGAATGTATATTGGTGAATGGATGAGGAGGAGTGATGTGTACCCCCTAAAGGATTGCTCTCTTAACTCTTGGATGAATGTTGCATGGTAACTAGGGTTTGTTATCTCATTTTCTTGGATTAGGTAAGAAAAAATATGCATATGTTATTTATTTCTTACTTATTTTGGTTATTGTTGGTAGAAAACCTAGGGAGGAGTATGCTAGATACACCTTCCATCATTGCTCCATCTCTTTGTTAAAGTTTTAAGTATTTCTTTTTTGCAAGGGTTGCTAGGAGGAATACGAGTGTGTATACCCTCCTAGATTGACCCTAAGTTTGGTTGGCATACCCTAGGGAGTAAGAGGGTTTACACCCCTAGGGTTGTTGTTGATATAAATTGTGCTTTAAATACCCAATTTACCCAATTTTAAAGGCACTAATCTGAAGTATGCTTGCATTGGAGAAACAAAATATTGCATTGGGAAATGTGATATCTTGTCGTATTAACTTTTTGCAACTTGGGTTTTGTTCCTTGTGCTTAGAGCACCTTCCAGCCACTAGGGCATCCCCTCTAAAGGGGTAGTTCTTGCTTCTATTACAAACATACACTTCAGCCATTAGGGTTGCAGAAACCCTAATCTAATTGCTTCAATAACTCTAATCAACCGTTGAGAATTATCCAAAGTTTGCACACTTATACTACATGGTCTAGCACACTTTTTGGAAAAGTTTGGAGGAGTTTTAATGGCTGATATTCTTGTTGTAATAATTTGTTTGTTACAGCCATAAGGATTTTATATATTGTTGTAGAAAGTGTTTATAAAATCCTTACATTTTCATGCTAGTATCTTGGTCTTTGAATCTTGAGTTTTATTAGTGTTTAGCTAGTCTATCTCTTGTATCTTTTACTTGATTTCTAGCACTTATTTAGCAGCTTATTGTGCCATTTCATTGCTAATATATATTGTTACTAACAGCTGATATTAAGGACAAAAATCTTAACTTGCTTGTCCAATTGATTAGATTGCATCATATGCTTGCTTTTCTTATGTCTCGGGCAGGTACTTCACTATTTGCAGGTCCCTCAACACATTTGGCAACCCTTGAACCTCCCCAAGACTCTTTCCCAAGATCCTTGCACCATTTAGAATTGACCTTTAGGTACATCCTCTTCATCTTCATCATTTTTCGTGTCATTTCCCCCTAGGGTCACCAGGATCCCCCCCTTGAGGTGATTACCTCACCTCTAAGTTGACGAGAACACCTGCCTAAGGTGGCAGTGGGTAGGTTCCCTCCTAGTTGTTGCCAATTTGTGGTTGGGTCGATATTTTCCCAAACTACAACTTGTGTGATAACACAGTGCACCATTTCCCTGCGCTTCATCTTTCTCTAAGGTTGTGACACTCTGCAAAAACCAAGGGGTGCGGAATTCATCACCTAGGCCCTCACTACTATCACTACCAGTGTCCCCACTAGACACATTATCCTCTATTCCACACCTCTTCATGGGCCTATCCTCATTTGTGCTCCACTCTGGCACAACATACTCTTCCGCGGTACCACCTAGTGTGGCTTCTTTTCTCTTCATCTTGGGCTTGACCCCTCATTGTGTGCCCCTAGAAAACTTTTGTTCACCTCTCTATTCCACTTTCCTTCTTATCTCAACTACTCTTGTGTATATCTCAACTCTTTTTCTCCTTTGCTCCTTTGGGTCCATACCATTCCTCACTTCATCTCAAGAATTTTTGGATCCTCCTCAATGGATCCATTTTCTCTAAGACTTTCCCCCATCCTTGCAAACCCCCCGCCAGCTCTAGGGGAGTTTACTCAGCTATTCTATCAGGCTCCATGCGCATTATCCCTTTCTCCACAAGTAACATCTTTATCCAGAGTGGAATATCCTCCAACATTTGTTTTCTCAAACCTTCTATGAACTTTCTTTCAAGCTCGTTGAAAGAATCAATGTACTCCATAACAAACTCAATAATGTCTAGCCTTATTTTACTCAAGCAAACCAAAATTCAATAGCCCAAGTCCATTTATTATCCAATACTTTCAATCTTTAAAGCATGGCTTGATCCTAAACAACTGGTTCCAAAGGCCACACATTAGAATTGGTAACAGTTTTCCTTTTTAGACACTCATGCAACAGACAAGGAAATTCAACAAAAAAAATCTCTTGCTTATCAGTGTAGAGATGCATATCTTTCCATTGCTCTACATTCACTCTTAGTCCCTGGGTTTCCCGTAGGGAAAAATCATGTTCTTTTGCATTCAACCAGTCTTGAATTTCCTCTCGAGATGGATGCCACCTCATCTCTTGCCTTCATCATTCCCTACAAGACTTTCAACTCCTAGCAACAGAACCATTTGTTGGCGTTTTGTTCCACGCATGTACGCATCCTTATTAACGTTGGAGAGTTTAGACCCAAGGTTTGTCCAGAGTTGACAAACAAAAACTCCAGAGCATTGGCATATCAATCCTCGGCCAAGGTAGAGGAAGGTCTCACCCGAGATGGAGAGAGGATCACAAAGAACATAGGTTCTTGTGACAGGGATGAAGGCTTAAACATACATAGATCCATTTGTGTTGGTATTCATATAACTCATATCTGAAAGCTTACTAGGACTAAGAAGTAAAACAATGCACACAAATATCCAAATCACATAAGACATACATACAATAACTCAAAATTGCAGTAGCTTTATTATGTCTTTCAATCCATAAGACATGGAACACATTAAATAGATTGTATTAGACAACAACAGAGCTTCATATCTCCTTTTATATAAATTCCCAGAAGTACAATACCCTGCGTTGTGCGCAATCCCTCGAAATCTCATACATATAACAGACACATATTTGTATTCAGAAACATTACAACATTGCATAGGCTCGGAGTCAACTCGATACCAAGGATTCAATGGATCTCATATAAACATCTATCTGGCCCCATTTTTTATATCGTTGCTTTCTTTAATAGATTTTTTTTCTTAAGAGCTCTGTCTCTTTCTGCTCTACTCCACTCATTCTACTGACAAAAATCCCTCACATGCTTTTGGTACCTGCCTGCAGTCCACGTAGTCTTCAAGATTTAGAGCAATCTTAACTGCCTTGTCAATTCATCTTTTTTTCAGTTCCATGATCCCTTGCGCTACTAGCAACATTCATTCGAGAAGATTTTCATATGATTCCTTTCTTGATTTTGGCGTGCATCTTCTTGATTTCTGGTGCGCATCAAAACTGGGACCAACACGCATTTGGTAATCTTTTAGGCCCGATGCACATTATCAAAACTCAATCTGGCACGCACTCCTTATCCTTCTTTGTGCATTACCTTAGGTGCAGGCAAAACTTTGGAATGAGTGCGCACAAAACTTTATTTTTTGCGCACACGTGAAATGAACCCAAAATTTTGGGTGCCAACACACATCTGATGGACCATGGAATATCATATTGGTGGTCGAAAGGGTTATTATGGCCAAAAGAATATTTGGTAACTGCAACGATTTCCTATAAAGATCAAGTCGATTGAGATAATAGAGCTACTAGTGAAGGAACAGGCTTCAACAACAGGAACTTGCATGACACCATCGACCAATAGAGAATTGTATGGGGAACTATAGCAATGGAAACCATCCCAAGATGCATTTGTAGAATGGATGGAGTAGTGGCAATTTTTGCATAAGCTGGTTTGATTCATTTGACAGAATAAGTACACCCTTTGTTCTCATTTTTGGCATATATCACATCACCTGGATTATGTTGAGCGGTCGATCAATAGCTATAAAACCACTTGTGGAGAATCGAGGGGCTTGGGAAACCTGTGGCCTCATATCCATGAATGCATGACTCCTTGGCAGTGTTCAAGTATTCAAAATTGGCTCAGTGAGAAAGTTTGTTAGGAATTGACAACATCAAAAGCTCAGTTCTTGGTGTTGGCTCGGTGGTTATAGAGTTGTAATTGATCTGAATGGTGGGGTATAAGGTGAATGACAACTCAACAACAAATTCTAAATACCATGACAAGTGTGTGAAAGATGTATACATTCAAAGTTGAGAATAACCTCTTCAACATCTATGGTCCCATGCTTCATTAGTAATGAAACTTTTGAGCTGCTTATTATATGCAACAACCAACTTAGAGAACATATTTCTAATGGAAATATTTGAGGTGTATGGTGACCATGTTGCACTATGCGAGACTCGATAAACTCATGAAGAGGCTCTTGGCTTGAGATTGAGCCATAAAATTGATTATTGATATCTCACCGGCCATGATGGCAAGAGGTCGAATCATGTGGTGTGTGGCCATCCTCAACAAATAACTTTTCAGGACATACAAATCCAGCATCATCATGGCATTCCAATCCCTTGCTCTCACATATTCCTTCATGGCATAAAGACCTTGTTTCTTTGTGTACAGCAACAGAATTTGACCGCTGGCTCCTGCAATGGAACATTTTGATGCTATTATTTTACTGGAGGTAATTGAGCATGTTGCATATCCACAGGAATTTGTTAAAGTCACTGGCAGCATTGACTGTTGATAATGGTGTTGTAGTTATCTCAACCATTAATCGAACGGTATGATCATATTTTATGACCATTTTTGCAGCTGAATACATACTAGGTTAGCTGCGAGGAGGAACACTTGATTGGTCCAATTTAATTACTTCCATTGAGCTTGTTTTGCTCATCAAATGTGATTCTATTTCAATTCATGAAGTGGCGGTACTTGTCTACAATCCTTTGAGGAATGATTGGACATTATCTGATGATACAGATGTCAACTATATTGCTTTTGGAGTAAAGCATAGTCTATGATGTTTTTCCTCATTTGCTCGACACTTTATCAACACTTCAGAACCAATTAAATTGTTGTAGTGCATAGGAGGACGATGCATTCTCTACCACTATCCCATTCCCAAGCTGAATTGGAACAAAGGAATAGCTTGCATTATATTGGCTGGGTCTCAATGAGTTTGCATATCGTTGGCAAGATGTGCAACAAGGTCGGTTCCATTTCTGAGGATGTGGGTCTCAATGTCGATCACTACAAAGTGTTGGTTAACATTGAACAGCAGATCCCAGACATTACCCATGGCGTTCATGCACACTTTTCTGAGAGGCCTGAGGAGATTAGAGCCAGTGACCAGATTCGTATGTTCGGTATGCAATTAAAGAGACCCTTGAGATAATGCCTCTCATGCATATGTCGGATACCAAGATGGTAGAAAATCTCACAGAGATAAAAAAGAATGGAACGTGCTCCTGGTTGAGGCCCTATGCAAAAACCCAAATGGCCATCGAGTACAGAAACAACAATGCTCTGTTGACAACATTAGAACTGCTTGGAATGTTGTTTAGTTATTGTTGGAATGTTGTTTAGTTACTGTTGACAACCACTGGAGCTCATGGACGACTAGGGAGCACACCTCTGCACCTTGCATCTCGAGACATTGTTGTTGTCATCATGATTCCTGGACTGAACATGGTTAGAAACATATGTGATTTTTGCGAAGCATTCATGCCCATTTTTTAAGACCATTTGGTTCCTGAGAATGGAAGCTAGAAAAGGTGCCATTTCTCATTTCTTGGGAGTGCAAATCGTTGAAGCAACTAGCAGAGCCGAGCAAGAAAAAAAAAATAGTGGAGTTGAGCGAGAAAAAAAAAAAAAGCTTCCCTTTATACTTTTGGTGGACCAAAAGTTTATTTTTGTGGGGAGGTATGATGTAGGAGGATGTTCATGTTCAAAACATTTAAGTAAGTGCTCATTTTTACCAAATCTATCCGCACAACTAAGAACTCGTAGAGATATTTTTGACTAAGTTTGAATGAGGTCAAGAGGACTTCTTATAACTAAGAACTCATAGAGATATTTCTGACTAAGTTTGAATGAGGTCAAGAGGACTTCTTATAACTAAGAACTCATAGAGATATTTCTGAGTAAGTTTGAATCTACGATATTTTTGACTAAGTTTGAATGAGGTCAAGAGGATTTCTTATAACTAAGAACTCATAGAGATATTTCTGACTAAGTTTGAATGAGGTCAAGAGGACTTCTTATGGGAAAGATATGGTTGGTTGATGGAGGACTTCTTATGGGAAAGATATGGCTGGTTGATGTTTTGGGAAAAATGGTGAAAAGTCAAAATGAAATGACTAATACTTATTTTGAGATTAGGTGCTCATGAATTATTGTATTTGTCATTTTTATTGTTATAAGGAAAATAATTGATATGAGAGTTATGTACCATTTAAGTTTCCTAGTTTCATGGAGAGTTGATATCTTCATGGACATGCTTGAGATATTTTCTCAAACCAATCTCTTGATTGGTGCCTAGATCCTAATTTATGGGATGTTGAGAGATAATCTCTCCTTAATATATTGAGGTGGTTCTAAAATGAAGAACTATTGAAACCCTTTTTGGAGAGGGAAGAGGGGGCTTTTTGATTCATTAATCCTTTGTAAAGGAAAGATAGCAAGTTGTAGGATTCCTTGGTGAATTCATTTTCCCTTTTCTAAAGGAGAAATAGCAAGTTGTAGGCTTGCGTGATAATTCATTAGTCCTTTGTAAACGAGAAGCCCTATTTGAAGGAGTATCGATAAACCAAGTTCGTGGATTGAAGCGGACCCAGATACGTAGCCCAAACGGAGTGAAATCCATTATCAATTGGTTGAGTATTGTCTATGTTTTCAATGTTTGTTTACAGTCTTTAAATATTGAATTTTTAATTCATTAAAGTGAATTTTCTTTATGTAAATATGAGAAATTGAGAAGAGGTTTAAATGAATTGAATAGTAGTTTTTAAGAACTAATTTTGGATCAAACATAGTCTCTTTAACCTTTAGGTGATACTTCCCAATAATTCTTGATGGTATAGATTCTTTTTTTTTTTAACCGAACTGGGAGATTTTATATTAAAAGACTAGAAAAAATTTAGTAGTGGAGAGTACAAAAATAGTCACAGTTGAACAACCCAATACAATACTAAAAATCATTGTATCTCATTCTTACGCTAAGTCCAATGGGATCTTAGCATGGATTACAAAAAACTTATGCTAATAAGTATAATGCTTATATAATACTCCAAAAAAATTTACAATTTTGAAATACATTTCCTAAATTCATATTCCTAAATTATTGAAGCCCGAAATATGTCATCTGCAAGGGGAGGATCCGCGCGCCCATTCACGGGAACAAATTTCGAGTTTGGGCCTACAATTAATGCAAAGAGAACATTGTTGTGGCATGGATTTCGAGGCAGGGAGCCCACGAGGAGCCCAAAAGTGACAGTGATGGAATTTTATGAAATTATAGTCATTTTTACACGATTTTTCGAGTTGAGTCCACTGGTGCCATCAAGATTTGGATCTGAGCAGCGGATTTTTAGGGCATCGCCAGAATCGAGGTATTGCCATATTTTGTTGAGATAATATAAAGGCCTCTCTACTGATAAGTGGGCCCAGAGAAGTAGTCCATCTTTGAGACAAACTTTGTTATCAAGTATGGTGCAATTGCTTCTTCTCGTTATTTTTCCATGTGTATGATTTCTCCATGTATGTTGCACATATGCTTTGTTCATGCTCTTTAATGAAATTTATGTTATAGTCATCGAATAAAAGATCCTTGCTCATGTTGGTATCAAAGCAATGTTCTTTGACTTGAATTGTGAGTGTGAATGCTTACTAGGGCCAAGCTCAAAGAGGGTGAAGGAAAACTTTAGAATTTCAACCCATAAATTGGACGTTCAACTCAAAGAAAGAAAATGGGGGATAAAGAACTCCATACAAAATATGAGAAGAATTTTCACAAGGATTTCTACCGAATGTTAGATATGTTAGAAAAAATGTTTGCAAATTATGAAAAGAGAGTGGAAAAGAAGAAGGAAGCTAGAGCAGAGGATAATGCTTCAGTGAACCAGGGAATTGGAGGAGACCCTCCTGAGCCTCCATCTTCGTCTTCAAGTTCAATCTCTTCTTCTTCCTCTCATTCTCATCATTCTAATTATCATCAAAAAAATGCTTTTAAAAATCCATTATTGAAATTATATGTCAAATTTAATTTGCCCATGTTTAATGGTGAAGCTAATGCAGATAAGTTGAACGATTGGATTAGATAGATCGAGGTTTACTTCTTTGTACATCAGATCGAAGAGGAAGAGGTGAAGATCTAGTTGGCTTCCCTTCGGCTGGAAGGCACTGCCTTGGTATGGTGGGAGAGAAAACTTCATAAAGGTAGCAAGCATAAAGGTAAACTCATTTCTTCATGGTCTAAATTTACTTCTGCATTGAGAAAGAAATTCTACCCATTGGGTCATGTACAAAAGCCATGATGGAATGGAAAAATTTGAGACAGGGTAAAGGTTAGAATGTTCAAAGTTTCACATAAGATTTTAGGAAAAAGGCACTTGCATTGAACATTCCTTTAGACTCTCCAAAGACTTTGATGAAATATATTGGTGCACTTCACAGTTACATTCATCACACATTGTTGTTGCTTAATCCCACTAATTTAGATGAAGTGTGTGTGCAAGCAACTCATCTTGAAAGCAGGGGAAAGAATGTACAAGAATATCACACAAAGAAGTCTTCCAAGTTCCAAAACAACAAGTTCAAAGGAAAAGGAAAGGGCAAGAAGACAGCTACAACAAAGAAAGAGGAAGGAAATCCCTCTTGCACTCATTGCAAAAGAGATGGGCATGATGATGAGCATTGTTGGATACTACATCCTGAGCTTAAACCTAAGAAATTTGGTGGCAAAAGCAAGCAAAAAAATGTTGCTACAGTGCAACAAGACTTAGGTTCTGATTGAGGGGATGAAATGAAAATCACAACAGTTGGAGTACGGGGTAAAGTTTCCCCTCATGCTATTTTGATTTCTACAATTCCATCTCCTGAAAATGAAAAGAAGAGAAGTGAACTTTTTCACATCAGAGTAGTAGCCAAACATACTAAAGTGGATACTTTCTTTGATCTGAGTTCTCAAGTTAATTTGATATCTGAAGTGATTGTTAAAAAGTTGGGCTTAGAGATAGTACCTCAAAAACCTTACCCTCTTGGTTGGGTGTGTGACAATGAAAAACTTCAAGTTACCAGGCAGTGTAGATTGAAATTTGTTATTGCTTCGAAATTGGTAGATAGGTTGAGCTTGATGTAGTCTCGCTTGATATCTGTGGCATTATCTGGGGAAGTCCCTAGTTGTATGATAGGAATGTTATCTTCTTTTGACAGGAGAACAAATACCATCTCACAAAAGGTAGTGTGGAATATATTGTTAGAGCTCACAGTCTGGAGAACTTAACTCTTGTTAGTGCAGGACAGATAAAGAGAGCCATCAATGTTAGCAAGAAATTTGTGCTTGTGGTTTTGAAAGAAAAATATCTTGATAAATCTAATGCTTTTGATGATTGTGATCCTTCTCATAAAGATGAAATGATTGATGTTATTTCTAACTATGATGAATTTTTTCAGGAGCCAAACGGATTGCCTCCCAAGAGGGAGATCCAACATGAAATATAGTTGCACCAAGATGCTTCCTTACCAAACATTGGCATGTACATGATGTTTCTGCTCAAGAATGAGGAGATCAAGAAGCATGTACAAGACTTGCTTGAAAGAGGGATCACTGTACTAATATCTTCTCCTTGTGGCTCTCCTATAGTGATGGTGCCAAATAAAGATGGCACATGGAGGATGTGTGTGGATTTCCGAGCACTAAACAAAATCACAGTGAAGAACCGTTACCCCTTGCCTCATATAGATGACTTGTTGGATCAGCTGAAGAATGCAATATACTTCACTAAGTTGGATTTGAAAAGCAGTTACCACCAGGTCAGAGTTGCATAAGGCGACGTGTGGAAGACTACCTTCAAAACAAAAAATGTCTATTTGAATGGTTGCTAATGCCATTTGCGATTTGTAATGCCCCAATGACATTCATGTGTGTTATGAATGATGTTCTTAGGCCTTTCATAGATGACTTTTTTATTGTATACTTAGATGACATTATTGTATTTAGTAGGACTTGGGATGAACATGTAATGCATGTAAAGCAAGTATTGGATGTCCTTAAAAGAGAAAATTTGTATGTAAAATTGTCAAAGTGTGACTTTGGAAAAACCTCGTTGGTTTACTTGGGTCATATTGTAGGTGGTGGTCAACTAAAGATAAATCCCTCCAAAGTAGGAGTCATTGTAAATTGGCCTAAGCCAACATCAGCTACATAAGTTAGGAGCTTCTTAGGGATAGTTCATTACCGGAGAAATTTCATTTCTAACTTCTCTTATATTGCATCTCCTTTGTATGCCTTAACTAGTTTGAAACGGGTCTTCCAATGGGGAGGAAGACACCATAAAGCCTTCGACGCTTTGAAGGAAAAGATAAGCATCGCACAAGTGCTAGCTCTACCTGACCTACAACAATCGTTCTAGATTGAGATCGATATCATTGCATATGCCACGGGAGCATTCATGATGCAACAACGTAAGCCCATTTGTTTTCATTCTAAAAAAAAATTCTAAGGCTATTTGTAACTATCCTACATATGACAAAGAACTGTATCCATTGGTACAAAGTGTGAATAAATGGAAACACTACTTGATGGGGAAGGAAACGATCATATACATTGATCACCAACCCTTACAGTACCTCCAGTCACAAACCAAGCTACAATAGTCAAGACACTATAGGTCGATGGGATTCTTGCAATAGTTCCATCTAGTTATCAGATACAAGAAAGGCATAAACAACAAAGTTGTGGATATGCTTTCTAGGCCTCCCATTTTTACATCTATTGTTTTGAAAAATGCTTCCTTAGCTCATGTCAGTTATATTGAACAGTATGTTATTGATAAATATTTCAAAGATGTATATGAGAGGCTAACCCATGGATTTTCAGAGGTGGAGAATTTTCATTTGCAGGACAAACTACTCTACCATTTGGGCAAGATTTGTATTCCTACAAATGAAAGAGTGCATGTAACCAGGGAAGCTCACACTTCTCTAATTTCTGGGCATTTTGGAGTAGGCAAGACTGTAGCACATTGGCAACGGTTTTGTTATTGGCCTTGAATGAAATATTGTAACCAAATATGTAAAGGGGTGTGTGTTGTGCTCAACTTGTAAGCCCACTAATAGAAAATTAGGGTTGTACACGCCACTTCTTGTTCCTTCTCATCCTTGGGAGAGCATTTCAACGGATTTTGTAGGGGGTTTACCTATGTCTAGGAGGGGTCATGACTACTTGTATGTGGTAGTGGATAGGTTTAGCAATATGTGTATCTTGATGCTATTTAAAAAGCAAGTCATGGCTAAGCAAGATGCTCACTTGTTCTTCCAACATGTATGGGTTCATTTTGGGTTTCCCACGTCCATCATCTCCGATCAAAATTCTCGATTTTTAGGGGAATTTTGGACAAGTTTATGGCATCTCATGGACACCAAATTGAAGAGGAGCATTACTTTCCATACACAGACCGAAGGACAGACAGAGGTGGTAAACAGAACAATGGTTCATTTTCTTTGAGGGTACTACAACAAACATCCTAAACTTTTGGATGAACATATGCACTATGTCCAACATGCCTACAACAGAGCATTGCACTCTTCCACCCAGAGTTCACCATTTGAGACATGTTTTGGATATCTACCTAAGACTCCCTTGGACTTAACAATGGGTACAAATGTCGACTCAAGTGAACAAAGAGATGAATACAAAGCCTACAAGTTCATCCAAAGGATTCAACATGTACACCAGATAGACCAGGAACAATTGGAAAAGAGAGAAGCCCGGTATAAGGCAAGGCATGACAAGCACCGAGTAGATAATCAATTCCAAGAAGGAGATCAAGTATGGTTGCATATTAGCAAAGATAGGTTGAAGGGTGAAGGCAAGAAGCTCAAGCCCATCCAATATGGACCCTTCACCATCTTAGAAAAGATTGGCACAAATGTTTTCCGCCTAGATCTACCACCATATATGCAAATATACTCAGTTGTGAATGTAGAGAACCTGAAAATTTATGAGCCTCAAATGATCATATGTCAAAGGGAGAGTGTTTAAGTATCCTCAGTTGATGAGTTTGCTCTTGAGTACTTGGATGAGTTAAAGGAAGATATCATCCTAGACAAAAGGACAAGGACTTCATGCATGGGTGATGTTGAATATCTTCGAGTGGGCCTTAAAGGCACACATCCAAGCAATGCATGGTGGATCGAGAAGGGAAAATTTAGGGAGCAATCCCCTCACCTATTTGTTGATTGATAAGGATTTTGGTGGTCCAAAAGCTTCTCAATGGGGAGGAATGATCCAAAAGGCTAAAAATTCAAAGTCTAAAATATCATTAAAAAAAATGGCACCAAATCGAAGAGCTCATCGATATCTTTCCAACGGCGCAAACGGAAACTCGAACCGAGTTCGTATGAAGAAGTTACGACCGGTCAACGTTTCAGTCAAACTAAGAAAAAGTCAAGCATGGCAGTTTGTACTACTTCTGTCAACGTGACGTCGGCATGTTGAGCTAGAAGTACTATAGAGTGACACGTGTATTTTTTACATCATCATGTTGACATGGCATCACACGAGGTTGCCATGTGTCATGCTGATTTGGCATTTTTGGCAGACACATGGACCAATATCCGAGTGCCACATGCCAAACGGCAACTCGAACCAAGTTCTTATGAAGAAGTTATGACCAGTCAACATTTCAGTCAAACTAAGAAAAAGTCAAGCAGGGCAATTCATACTACTTGTGTCAGTGTGACGTCGGTATGTTGAGCTAGAAGTACTATAGAGTGACACTTGTATTTTTGACGTCATCATGTTGACATGGCATCACACGAGGTTGCCACGTGTCATGTTGATTTGGCATTTTTCGCAGACACATGGACCAATATCCAAGTGCCACATGCCACCACCGGGACACGCCACATAACACCATCCATAAAGTGCCATGTGTCCCTTTTTTGGGGTGTGACAAATGGGAGTTGAATGGTTAACAGCCATAAGTAGGATTAAGGGAGAACTAGTCGGTTAATTATCAAGTAATGCCAAACGATGGTTTAATGGTGGGTTAAACAATTTGATTATGGTTAAAAATGAGATATTATTATGGTTTAGTTATAAACCATATATTATGGCAGATATATGATTTGTTAAACATGGTTATATTACATATGGTGTATAACCATAACTTATATAAAAAATTATCAACTAACTCCAAACGATGGTTTAATGGTGGGTTAAACAATTTGATTATGGTTAAAAACGAGATATTATTATGGGTTAGTTATAAACCATATATTATGGCGGATATACGGTTTGTTAAACATGGTTATATTACATATGGTGTATAACCATACGTTACATAAAACAAATGAATTGTTATAACCCATACCAAATATGCAGCCAACGGGTTTTGAACCCGCAACCAATTCTACCACGCAATGACTTCCTTTAATGTGCTAGCCAACTTTCCGAACAACACAGTTGAAAGTTTGTCAACATTTAATTATTTAACCCTGAAATATGTCATCTGCAAGGGGAGGATATCTGCGCCCATTCACGCGCTCAGATTTCGAGGTCAGACCTGCAATTAATGCAGAGAGAAGAGTATTGTGGCATGGATTTCGAGGCAAGGAGCCCAAAAGTGACAGTGATGGAATTTTATGAAATTATAGTCATTTTTGCAAGATTTTTCTAGCCAAGTCCACTAGTCGGAGTTTGTATCCGAACCTCATATTTTCAGGGCATCGCTAGAATTTAGATATTGTCATGTATTTTTCCATATTTTGATGACATAATATAAAGGCCTTTCCACTGAGAAGTGGGTCCTGAAATATAATCTATTTTTGGGACGAACTCTTTTATCAAGTCTGGTGTAATTGCTTTTTCTCGTTATTTCTCCATGTGTATGTTTTCTTCATGTATGTTGCACGTATGTTTTGTTCACGCTCTTTAATGTAATTTATGTTATAGTCATCGAATAAAAAATCCTGGATCAACTAGCTCATGGAAGAAAGATGATTATATCCATGTGGTAACTTGTTGGTGAAGATGCTCATAGAAGAATAGTCATAATATATCATTCCCTTAAGAAGAAATTTGGGTCGACCTGGTTAACTTTATATGAACACAAGCCTACATACATAAAAGAGAAAAAAATCTCATGAGATGAAGAAAACACACACGTTGCAAGATTATTGGAAATGATGCTTGTTTGATGTTTGGAGAAGAGAAACAATGTTTAATTTGACTATTGAGTTATATAAGTTAAAACTCAAGACATTGCTCGACTGATAATATCAACACGTTATTATTATTATTTTTCAAGTGGGATCTGGAAGAAACTATTGTTGAAACATGCCAATAATGTGAAAAGCACCAATGAATATGCAAACACAAAGTTTGGTTGGGCCTACTACACTAGAATTTTGCACTTCAGAGTACTCTATTCGAATAATTTTCTTGTGAAGATGATTGTCAAGTTGGAGAAAAATAGATGGAATCGTGTTGAAGATTTCAAGTGCCAGAATTGAACGACGTTGGGTATTGATATTGTTGAAATAAATTGCAAAAACTTTATGAAATTATTGCAGGTCAATTATATTAAATGAAATTTCATTGTTGTTCATGAGAAGATTGTAAAGCTCTTGTTTGAATTCTTGTCCACGTTTGAACAGGGGAAATTTTTATGGCGTAAATAACTCCTGCACAAATGTCAAAGAAGCAAGAGTAATATGGAATAAGTACTTGCATTTACATCTCATGTAATTTCAATGCATGAAAAGGGTTCAAGATAGCAAAAGAGATATTTTTATTTGACAAGGTGGAGAGGGAAATTATTTCTATATTATTCAAAAAGGAGAGTCTAAAGTATTGGGAGTCCCAAGGAGGAGCTTGGCACATTTGTGCATGGTATAGTTCTAATAAATTTTCTTTCACTTATGACTTTGCCTCTTTTATTATGGGAAAAATATAAAAAAAAATCGGAGATATCTATATAAAAATGTTGCATGAAGGATAGTTAAATTTTATAGTCGAGTACGAGTCTGGTCGAGTTTGTCATCTAGTTTAGTTGGAAAAAAAAATGTTGTTGATTGAGTCGGTCACATATCATTCGATTGATTCATATCTATTTGAGTCATATTTATTGTAAAGTTTGAGTTGAAAGTTAGGTTGAGAAAGAAATAGAAAATTTTCAATCTAGTATTAGTGGATTGAGTCATAGTCATTGTAAAATCTAAATTATCAAGAATGGATTATAAAGAATGAAGGGGGTTAAATGTGAGTATTCAAGGTAGTTGATCCTCTCAACCATTATAATGTAAGTCGGTGCCTAGTCGACGATATTAGTTCCTTGTCGAGATCAGTTGATATCCAGTAGAAAACATTTAGTTGTGTATGTAAAATTCTAGTACCAACAAAAATAGTTTTTTTTTATCTCGATGGAGAATCATAGTAGATTTCATTAAGTCGTGTCCTAGTCTAATCAAGTCATGATCATGTAGAATCTTATTTGATTCATAGTGAGTCATCCATTATGTAATGACAATTGCAAACTTGAGTCCATTTTTAGATACTTGAAAGCATAAAGAAGCATAGCCATGATTAAGAAGTAGAGTAACAATTTCACTAAGTTGTGAGAATACAAAGAGTGGAATATTTGATATTTTTGCAGTAGTTGAATGAGAAAATCACTTGCAGAGAGAATTACTTTTGAGATTCTTGCTACAAGTGAAGAAAACATTCAAGAAAGATACATCATATAACATCACACACAAAGAACTTAAAGGGCAAGATGATGACACCAGAACGAATGAATTGATTGATCCCTCTGGTATAAGAGTTATGGAACAGTTCCCTGGGTTTTTGTTAGGGTCCTAACCCGCACATAGGTAGATCAATATATTCGGATGTAATAAAGGTCAATATTAATAAGGCCTTTCAATAAAATAGAATAAGGCGGATGTAAGAAGACCTAATAGAAGCTTTCGCTTCTAGAAGGATCTTCCTCTAGATGCTTCTCTTGATAGACATATTGAGTATAAATAAGGGTCGAGGGTATGAAAACCCTAGCTTGGATATTATTGTAACAGAGCGTTGCTCGACTAGAGGTTGCCCCCTCGAAGAGGCCTGTGAACATTGCTTTCTGAATCAAAGTGTTATTTATGTTGTTGTTCTTATATCATTTATGTGTTATTGTGGAGATTATGTTGGTTATATTATTGTTATTCTGCCATTTCTAGCATTTCATTTATGTTCTACATATTTATTATATATGGTATCTTGCAAGTGGTATCAGAGCACTTTCCTTGGCAGAAATTGTGGGAATTTTTTTTCAGGGTAGAGACGTATTCCGGTGTCTTTAAGCCACAGAGATCTGTCGTTACACGCATAAACCCGCGGTTGAGGGATCCATACATGCAGGAAATAAAAGTGGTTCTTAAGCGCACATCTGTTGGCCACCCTTGTAACCCCTGTTGGTACCCCTTCGAGTGGTAGCGCATCAAACAACACCTGTGTACGGATCAAACTATATTTCCTGAAGCCCTCTTTAGATAAACCTATCGGTCGTCGGACTACTATAGTGTCACCGAGAACAACACTCGGGAAGATACTCTCTGGTACCAATGTAGTCGGGTAATACGGCTAAGGGTACGGTCTATCCTCCTTAGTTAGTGCCCTGAGATATTGGGACGAGTACTACTGTTGGACCCCGCACGTATATCAGAGAGCTATAGCACAGGGAAAACTCTTGTATGTAGAACCCTTGAATACCTAACCCTTGGGGGACAGAAACATAAACAAATTAAAACAGACCAGATCTAGTGTCGCGCAACTGTGTTTGGGTTTCCAAGTAAATACACATTTCTTTCTGGTTAAGCATTTGGGGATTTCGTCACTGCAGTATTCTTCAGACCGGAGTATAACTCCGCAGGTGTAAAAAAAAAAAAAAGTCTGGAAAAAATTTCACTATTATTTGAGACCTATTCCATTGGATTCATATCTTCTCCCTTATCACATTCATCCATATCATTTTTCGGAAAAAACATTTTTGACCCCACCCTCCCATTTTCAGTTCACCCATCCTCATGGCCCATACCCATAGCCAAGATATCGAAACTCGCTTCAACACCTTGCAATCTAGTTTCCTCAAGACTCAAAAAGAAGTGAAACAACTCAGTGCTACTCTTGCCTCCATCGATTCATCCATCAATACAACCATAAATACAACCATCCAGTCCTCAATGGAGGAAGTCAAACAAGAACTGACCACCCAGCTTGAATCTGTCTTTGCATCACTCTGCACCAAACTGAAGATCCCTACAGATGACCCTTTCTCTGAAGCACCTCCAAAGACCAAAGGCGAACATTCCTCCCATTCCCATACCTTTCAGCCCCATCACTTTCAACGTGACCTACACCTTCCGCAGGTGGATGTGACCAAATTTGATGGCTCGGACCCCATTGGTTGGGTAACCCAAATGGAACATTATTTCTCTTTATACAGCATCACATATGACTTGGCCAAACTCCGATATGGTGTTCTCCATCTAGATCAAGAACGTTGGCAATGGTGGAAATGGAGAAAAACTTATCGTCAAGGGTATATTGCTTGGACCCAATTTGTGACTGAACTTTATGAATGCTTTTACACGGACACCAACCATTTGGGTCGTTTGACAAAGTTGAAACAATCCGACACAGTAATAAAATTCATAGTTTCCTTTGAGCGCCTGGCTTTTCTAACAGAGGGCATGACTGATGCTTTCTTTCGAGAGTGTTTTATCAGTGGCCTCAAGGAGGAGATTCGGTCCCATGTCCTTATGGCTCGACCCTCGAGTTGGGTGGAGGATAATAAAAGAGATAAAGAAGCACAACAGGTTGTATCCTCTCAAAACCGAAAACCCTCCTTTATCCCTCACCCTAAACCCGTCATTCCCACTACTCCCTCCGCCCCATTAAAGATCCAAAAATTGACCAGGGTTGAAATGATTGAACGCCAACTCAAAGGCCTTTGTTATAATTATGATGACAAATATTTCCCAGGCCATAAGTGTAAGGAACAAAATATTTTTATGGCCATCTCTAAGGATATTTCGGAAGAGGATGTTGAAACTCCCCTTGTGTCTGAGTCACCTGAAATCACTGACATAACCCCTCCCTCAGACCCTCCCGAAGTAGAATCCGTCATTTCCCTCAATGCTCTCACTAGCTTCTCTGCTCCCCAAACCCTCAAGTTAATCGGTTACATCAAGCATCACAAGGTCATCATTCTGGTTGATAGTGGAAGAACCCATAATTTTATTCATCACCGCATTGCCCAAGAAACTCATTGCTACATCCATGTTGTCAACAATTTCCAAATCATGATTGCCAATGGTGGTTCCATGAAATGTGGAGGGCGTAGTGAAAATGTGTGTCTCCAAATCGGTGACTGCCACCTAAAATCCCATATGTTTGCTATCGACATGGGTGGTTGTGACATTGTGTTGGGTGCAGACTGGCTAAGAACTTTGGGTCCCATTCTCATGAATTTTAAGGCATTAACCATGCAATTCGACCAGGAAGGCCACCAATAAAAATTCCAAGGCATCATTGTTGGTTCACCTGAGGTCATTAGTTCCCATCGCATGGAAAAGATGCTAAAAAAAGGTCATTCTGGTGTCATTGCCCAACTCCATGCCATACAAGAAACAAAGACACCCCCGGTGTCGCATGACCTCCAAGCCCTCCTTTCTAAACATCAAATGGTATTTTCCACTCCCCAAGGATTCCCTCCTTCCCGCGGTGTTCATGATCATTCCATTCCCCTTGTACTCGAAAACCTTCCTCCCAATATCTGTCCATATCGCCACCCCTTTTCACAAAAAAATGAAATTGAGAAAATGGTCCAGGAACTCCTTAATGCAGGCGTTATCTGCCCTAGTACAAACCCTTACTCTTCTCCTATAGTCATGGTCCTGAAGAAATAAGGTTCTTGGAGAATGTGTCCGGACTTCCGTGCCCTCAACAAACTGACCATTAAAGACAAATTTCTCATTCCTATCATTGATGACCTCCTGGATGAATTGAGTGGCGCCCAATTCTTTACTAAACTTGATCTTCACTTGGGCTATCACCAGATACGTATGAAAGAGGTGGGCATTCCCAAGACGGCCTTTTTCACTCATGAGGGGCACTATGAGTTTTTGGTCATGGCCTTTGTCTTGTGCAATGCCCCCTCCACCTTACAAAGCCTCATGAATCATGTCTTCCATCCCTTTCTCCGTCATTTTGTCTTAGTTTTCTTTGATGATATCCTCATCTATAGCAAAACCTGGACAAACCATCTTACTCATGTGGATCAAGTTCTCCATCTCCTCTCTCAGCACCAACTTTTCCT
>ML778827.1:296612-319495 GCA_009831015.1 Picea engelmannii | reverse complement strand
GGTTTTTTGGGCCAGAGTTATCGTTTTGAGGTCACAGTTCTCATTAAGTTGGTAACTTTGTTAAAAGAGAATAGATACCATTTGTTTTTCTCTCCAGCTAAGGAATTCCCCTTTCATCATATGTAATTGCCATCTTATCTGCATATGGATGACATTTACTTTGTTTTGGAAACTTTTCCTTTAATTTTGAATCGGTCCATCTAGGCATCTTTTGTTCTTTTCAATCGTTGCCTCGGTGGGGTTATACATTCTATGACATTGAAATTCTCAGCAAGGAGGGTTATCGCTCTATTGACTACAACTTCTGGAGCAACTCTTTCCTACTTAAATATTTCTCTATTTCTAGCTAGCCAAATCCTCCAACATATATACTTTGGAAGACCTATATATATTTGTTTAAACTGAGTTTTGTTCCATAAGGACCCCTTTCACGTGAAACCTCACTTACCAAAATGATATTTCCACATTACTAGCTTGCAAAAGTGGTTCTCAAGTCATGTCAAAGCCTTTTTCCCAAAATGTTGTAGTATAGCTACACTCTCAAAATAAGTGAGGTGTAGTTTCTTCATTTTCCAAGCATAGATCACATCTTGAAGGTCCTTAGGTCCCATTAGATTGCCAAAAAATCCCATCTTAAGGATTTAGGGGGAATAGTTTCCTTAGCTAGTAGCAACTCATATACCTTATTTATCATAAATATGGATGATCCCCAGCGTTGTTGATCACAGGTTGATCAAATTTTTGGTGCACGCCCACTCAAAAGGACTTTCATTTTCTGAACTAAAGGTGTCAACCTCGGAGGAATTTCTCCAAATTTCCAATCGTTCCACCAGCCATTTGTGTTCCAAGTAGCTATATCGACAATAGTTTTGAGTCTGAGAGAATCTAGCCAGCACTTAGATGGAGCCAATTCATGTATGTGGACCAAGGTCTTATTCCCCGTTATATTATCATTCCAAATATCTATTGAAACCACATTGCCTAGTACTCACGTGAGATCTGATTGAATTATGGGCATTGCTGCATAAACCAATTTCCATATTGAGGATCCATTCCTAGCTGCAGAAAGCACATCCAAACATATTTTTCAAGGTCCAAAAAAACATTTCTTGACTAAGATCTTTTTCCACCATTTGTATTTCCTACTAACCATTCTCCACAAGATCTTAGCCCCCAAGGCCAAGTTCATCAATTTAGGATCAATAATCCCTCAACCACCATGAATTTTAGTGGCCCACACTATGGAAGAGTTGATTCGATGAAACCTATTATTATTGGATTTTCCACCTTGATACAAAATTTTTTGAACCTCCCTTTCTATTTGTTATTGAACACCTACTGGAGCCAAGAGAGGTGAACATTGGAAGATAGGGAGAACAGATAGCATTGCTTTGATGAGTGTAATTATCATTGTTGTGTTTATCTAATGAGCTCCCCATTGCACAAATGTTGACTTGACCTTTTTTTTAAGATTTGTTTCCATATGTTAGAAGTAGTGAAACGAAGACAAATAGGCATTCCCAAATATGTAAAATATTTCCAATCAACCTTATATGGAATGAAAAAATATTAGACAAAATTGCAAGGGCATTTTGACTTACATTCTAGGCATACATTTGTCTTTTTAGATGATTGATTGATCCTCTAGATACTTGAGTAAACGAGTCCAAATTTCATTTGAACCTTTTGGCTATTGTGACTGAAGCTCTTCCCAAGAGGAGATTATCATTTCCAAACTAGGAGTGGTTTATGCCTTTCACTCCTCTGACTATTCAAATTCCAGGAAACACACCATTAGCCTAATCACATTCTAATTTCCTACTTAAACATTCCACCATAATTATATACAATAGTGGATATAGAGGGAAAACTTGTCGCAATCCTCTACTTGCATTAAAAAAAAAAGTTGGGCATCCATTGACCAAGGGAGAGATCTAAGGATTGCTAATACAAGCAGAGATCCATTGAACAAAAGCATCATTGATTCAAAACTAATGAAGAAAATCAAAGAGAAAAGAGTATCTAACCCGATCAAGTGCATTGGCCATGTCAATCTTTATTATCACTCCATTGTCCCCTTTAGTTTCACTTATGTGTATTCCTTCCTTTTCTAGAATTATATTATCGGTGATTTGACTTTTCACCATAAAATCACTTTGATTTGTTGATATAATTTTGGGGAGAAACTTTTTGAGCCTAGATACTATAATTTTTGTTATTATTTTGTATGAAGTGTTGCACAAAGGGATTTGTCTAAACCTGGAAAAAGACGTTGTATTTTTTTCTTTAGGTATGAGGGATAAAAAGGCCAAATTTGTGGCTCCCCCCATTCTAAAAGATTTATGAACATACTCAATCACTCTCACTAAATTGTATTTTATAGTGTCCCGGTAAACCCTATAAAAATGGATAGTAAATCCATCTATACCAGGGGTTTTGTCGAAGTCTAGCTCCTAGATTGCAGCTCATATTTCTTCTTCATATACCCTCTACATAATATTTTCATTTTCTTCCAAGGAAATTATTTTTGGTATGTTAGTCAACATTGCATATGTAACCTCTCGCTCCACCCCTTCCTTTTCATTATACATCTTTAAAGTGGATATAAGTTGTTTCCTTGGTTTTGTCAAAAGTATTGAGAGTCTCCCCATTAGCAATCTATATCTCTTTAACATTCTTCCTCTATAATCTAGCTCTCACTTGCTTATGAAAGTAAGTAATATTCATGTCCCCTGCCTTAAGTCATAAACACCTACATTTCAATCTCCAACTCATTTCTTCATTATGACGAGATTTTGCATACCTTTGGAATGCCTCTCTTTCCTCCATTACTCGTTCTCTGAGTGACTTGCTCAAGATCAATTTGATTTTGTATGCTTTCTAATTTCTCCATGTAAGATTGAACCTCAAATTTTGAAGAAGAAAGATGGTTTTTTTCCCATTCCTTGAGCACTTCTTAGTATATTTTAGATTTTCCTCCCATATATGGATTGGGGAACCAACCACCCAATTTAACCAGGTTCACTTTATAATTTCAATCCCCACTTTATCTTGTAGCCAAAGGGGATTAAAATGGAAAGGAATTGGGCCATAGTCAGGCACCTCCTTGAGGATCAACAAAATTGGTTTATGATATGACATTTCCCATGGGATGATTCTAGAAGAGGCTAAAAAATCAATCTCCAAAAAAGTACTATGGATTAACAACCTCTCTAGCCGTCTAGCTATATGCCTAGGACCAATCTGCTTGTTCGACCAAGTATATTTTCCTATCTGAGGTTTTACATCTACTGAATGCCATAGGGAGATAAAATATTCCATCCTTTCTCCTTTTGACTAAGTGTAGTATTAAAATCCCTTGCCACTATGCAATTATTCTAATGAATCATCCCTTTCAAGTTTATTAAAGAATATCAATACTCCCCTTTTTCATAATATAAGGCATGTTTTTTTAGATAGGTAAAAATCTAGTGTTGTGATTGTTGATTATGGGTTATCCATCAGAGAGTATCATTCCATATAGTGCACAATCCCTCTAAGGCCCCTCTAGCACTAACTTCCAACCCTTCACTATTTTTCCAAAATTTGCCACATCTTAGTACAGCTTCTACCTCATCTAATTGTGTCTCTTAGATTAAGAGGATTGAGGGCTTTTCCTTTTTGAGCAAACTCATTGTTGATTCCAATTTTTATTTGTTCACTAATCCCCTACAATCATGAGACTATATTCATTATTTACTTGGAGGTTTTTTTAATCCACCCCCTGATGGATTCGTTCCACTTTGTTTTATTCTGATTATTTTTCCCATTAGATTTGGGAGGGTATGTTATTGTCCTAGTTATATTTATGTCATTGTCATTTCTTATCTTTTGTCTTTTACAAGTTTTCATCGAAGTCTTCTTCGAGTTTTCCCTTCTATTACTATCCCTTCCCTATCCTCATTTTTTCTATCATATTCTTCATAAGGGCTTTGGTAGTCCAATCCAAAATATGAATTTAAAGGAACCATAATATATGGAAGTGGGAGATCCTCTACATGATTAGGATTGCAACTCCCAACCTCAAGGGATGAGATGAACTCAAGGTTAATCTCTATTGTTGGAATCCCAATATTAGGGTTGCCACTATTTGGAAAAATTCCCATTATTTCATTAACTCAATCGATTTCTTAATGAGATAGCAATTCATTCATATTTCTATTGTTGATGCACAGAAAGGATCCATACACATGTGTTAGCCCTAGATGTTGCCCCTATTATTTTCTCAATGCCCATTTGTCATGATATAATTACCAATAATGGATTGTGTTTTGACTATTGTGTTGTACTTTTTTTTCCATTGACTCTCTTTTTTTTAACTTGATGCCACTGATCCTCTTTTTCCTGAGTTCCTTGTTCTGCTTCTACATTTTTGGGACGATTTTTGGAAAAGTGTCCATAGTAATGACATTGCTTGCATTTGAAAGGGAGTTTTTCATAATCCACTACTTGGATATGGTTCCAATAATCAAGGACCAATTACACCGCTTTCAATAAACCCTTCTCCAAGTCTACCTCTACACTAATTCATGTGTGGGCCATCATTCCATCCTTAGGCTATGCTTTATCTATGTAGGTCCCTAAAGTGTTCCCAATAAACTCCAGTACTTCATCATTCTAGCAATGTATCAATCTAACTAGACTAGAACCACCGACAGGATGCCATTTTCAGGGTTGAAGTGTGGTGTCCATCTGTTTAAATACAACCCTTTGGTTCCATAAAAATATGGCCCATTTATAAATAATAGATCTCTATACTTGTTTTTTAAGTAAAATGTATATTATCCTCTTTCACAAAAATAATGTGAAAGATTTCCTTTGATAAGTCCCACCCAACGCTTTTGTATCCAATTCACCATGGATTTTTGGGAGCGTCAAGTCCCTGTAAACTAGCCAATCAAGGCTCTCTCTAGAAGACTCAAAGCCATATGCCTTGCATTTGTTGCAAGCATCTGAACTTTTGGGGTTTCCTCTAGCCTCTTGACAAAGCATGTCGACACACTTCTAATCGACTTGTTCAACAAAGAGACCAATGCACTAAACTCATCTTCCTTCGATGGAGAGGAGGGTGGTGCCCCCTCGAAACAGTGCTCTATTCAACAACCTTTGATCGCTATAGTACTATAGGGTTTTCCTCCTCTTTCTCCCTAGTTAGTTGGTTATTGTTCCTATGTATTTCCTTTATCATTATTTGATAGTATAGGTTCTACAAAAGGACATAAGATCCTAATAACTTTGTAAAACATAGAACCTAACCAAAACTATGAAATTTGGCTACTTCTTCCATAGTTTCATTCACAGGGTTTAAATCTTGCTTGACAATTTTCATGTATTTAGGTTGTTGGTGCACCGTTTCTTCTTCCTTCATTCCCTCAAAATTGGAATTGACTAATTGTACTTGATTTGAGGACCCCAATTGATCTCCCTTAGTCATATTTATGACCCTATTCTTGAGCAGGCTGCATTTTTCCTCTAAGACAACCATTTGACGCTTTTGTTGAATGAATGTGCCCATAATTGTGGAAATTTGAGTGGTAACTTGTCACTCATTCTCATGATTTTTTGTTCTATTTGTGAATATCGAGGCTGTGTTGCCTTGAATAGTCTCCTCATGGTTCCTTAAAGCACATAGAACCTCCTATAATTCCCTGTAATCCATCCTTAATCCACTACAGTCCAAGCTCCCATACAAAATTAAGGTCTTTGAATTTCTTGTTGTCAAAATTCTTTTTGTCACATTCAAACCATAGAAATCCCAATTTAAGTTTATAAGAGTCAGAACCAACCAAGATATAATTGCACAGAACCAAAGAGGGTTCATTCAGAGAAAACAAGCTCCTGCATGAGTAGAGGGTGAGTGAAACTACAATAATTATTGAACCAGAACTAGAAACCATCCAATTAATATCATACCTCCCTGAATTGATGAAATTTCACGGATTCATATCCTAACTAAGAGAAATCCTTAGTTGAATTGGAATAAGTATTACAGTAATTGATGATGTGAACCAGTGAAAAACTCCTTAAAATTGGGTGAGTCTCAAATTGAGAAAAAACTTATAAAGAAATGATTGAAACCAAACTAAGATCACGATGCACAAGTAGAGTAGAAGCAAGACAAATGTTGACCTCCTTGAAATGATACAGAACATAGGAGGAGGCTCACCTTCAATATGAATCCAAACTGAAAGTATAGACACAATCCCAATCAAATTAACAAAACTTGCCAAGATGTAATGCAAACCTAGAATCTAGGCTCTCCTCCAACACATTCCAGGCCAAATAATCATAATCTCACCTTGAGAAATGAAGCTTCTCCCCGAGGATTCAAAACTATGTGAGTCCATAATCCAAAGCATGCAAAAGGGAGCCTTAGGTCACTTCTCATAATGAGATCTTCTATATGACAATACTTCTTTATTAATAGACACAAACCACCTTAAATGCATGTTATGTGCCTCCATATTCATATTAAATTTCATAGAATGGGTCGATTGTATAGTTTTCCATTGATTTCAAGAACCCCTTATTTTAGAGTGGTGGCTTTATTAGCAAGGCTATATGTTGTTGATTTGTTTTCCCTTAACACATCATAGAAATGTATATATGTGAATTTGATTACTTCTTGATGTATTGGAACTAGCATTGATGCTAATAAGTCGTCTTTTGGGATTGTATGAAAATCATCTGACTTAGGATGGACTTTGAATCCCCCACCACTATCAATGATTGAATACAAGAACCGTAGTCAATCTTCAATCTTCAGAGTAAAGCATAGGTTTTTTCTTGGTTGTTAGATGAATTACCAAATCCCCAAGTGAAGGATGTTTCAATTATTCCTCCAAGGCTCATGATAACCCCGCATGCACCTATCACTCCAAAATATTAGGTGTTTTTCTAAAGCAGTATATCTGCGAGGAATGTTGGGATGTGTGAACTATGGAATTTAGCAAGCTCTATTTTGTGACATATGAGAAATGTCAATTTTGTATGGAGTCTCAAAATAACAATATTTGTATTTTCATTATTTAACTCTCCAACTTTTTTTAATATATATTTCCTAGTTTCAATTAAAAAAAAACTTATACTTTTTTTAAGCTAAAAAAACTATTATCATTTACAAAAAGGTGAAAATATAGCAGGAGGCTAGGAGACCTGCCAAAAAGGAAATCAGGTCTCATTTAGCCTATTGTTCAAAGAGAGTATATCAGTTTATCAAAGAGATAATAACATTGATCAACATATCATCAGAAATAGCAATAGTCCATGACAGAAAAGCTATGATTCTATCATATCCCTAAGTATTATAGTAAAGATACGAAGCAAAAAAAAAAAACATGCATGTTGACCTGAGTCAATCCTTAGGAGAGGACCGAGTCTTTGTCTACTCCCTGTCCATTTGAACTTAATCTTATTCCTCTGTAGTTAGGTTCTGAGAAGGTCAAGAATTGTTATCGACAGTAATTGGGCAGTCATGAGTTCCATCCGAGGCCAAACCATCGATCAAAGGCTTGCTTGGACCTGGATCAGAGGACACCTTCGAAACCTTGAACTTAATCCCATTAGAAAATTGACACATTAGTTCGAATTCACCCTAGAATATCTCGATGGTATGCAAAATATTTCTCTGGTCTAACATGCATTTCTCCAAATTTTGAGCCACCATAGCTTTGACATGCTAGTAGAGTTCCATTGTCTTGAAAAAATTGGTCTCCCGAGTGTGAGAGTATAGAGGGTCATACAATCAACCCATGAATTCTTAAAAAATATCCTCATCCAAGGTTTGTTTATGCTTGAGATTCACCATGTATTCCACCTAGTCAACCTCATTTTGAGCTTCTTCAAAGCAATTTTCCAGAAATCTGCTCTTCGCCTCCCAAGCCTTAATTTCCACTCTAGTAAAAGCACGTGGGTGAAAGGATGAAGCATCCTTAGTAACTCAATTTCCTTTTTCCTCTTGTGCCTTTTCTCCTTTTCTCCCACCCGTAGCCATTTCTGCACTGGAGTAGGCTCCTTCCACAGGCCCACCTTTTGCAGACCTCCGACCACATACTCGCATAAACAGACCCTCACCCTCTTCTTGTTGTAAAGGCCCAACTGAAAACTCTTAACCTCCTTCGACAAAGAAGATCTCTCAGCCCACAACAACAGAGTCGAGTTCCTAGAACCAGATGCAAAGACCCCAAACCCCAAGAACATTGACACCTAGAATGGTTACCTCCTAAGCCCGGACACAAAACATGTTTCCTCTTAGCCCTAAATGTGACTCAAACTAGGGGCTTTGAACTAGAACAATCTAGTTCCATGGTTCTTATCATTGGTCTCTTGTACCTCCCACTTGGGCTACCTGAAGACCCCCTGATAAACCGACTGGAGATTACCCATTGTGCCTATGGTCATGATAACCATAACACTACCATCCTTGGCCATGATGTTCACCTCCTCCTCTATTTTGTCCTTTGTTTCCTTCTCACTACGGTTCATAACCTCGGGAAACACTACCATGTACCTCCCACCTCGTCCACAACCTTAGTTACTCATTGCTTAGATCGTGGGTACAAGGAAGGATCCGTCCATGCTCTATAAAATCTCATGTCCATACTTTATAAAAGTACATGTTTACTATGTATTGCTCGTTTCTCGAAAAATTTCTAGGTGTGGAAGTTGGTGGATGCACGTGTTCAGGTTTCCACTTACTTTTATATCACTAGCCCGACCAAATTGTACAAACTTTCTTGTTTAATTAAATTGTGCAATATCAATATTTAATATTAATCATTTAGTATTGAAAATAATGTTTTTAGATCATGTTAGATAGTTGATAGGGATTACCATCCGTAAACAATGGCAATCTTGAACCCGCCAACCTTGGAGTCTGTCTGTCAATTTGTGTATCGTGGAACTCCGAGTGTTGTTTGGAGGACACGGAACAATAAAAGTGCAATGTTGAGCCAGCCAACCCGCAGGTCCGCTTATCAATTTGTATATCGCAGAATTGTGGGTGCTATTTATAGGGCGCCGAACAATAGAGGCCCAATTCTCATTCCACTAGCCCGAGAACCCGCAATCCAAAAAGTGGCCAAGTATGGAATGCGAGATCCGTACATGATCTATAAAAATTTCATGTCCATACTTTATAAGAGTACATACTTAATATGTATTACTCGTTTTTCGGAAAACTTCTATTTGCGGAAGTCGGCGGATTCACGACTTTTATCTCACCAACCCGACCGACCGCTTCCCCGTTTGATATTGTAATAAACGAATATAAACTGGACCAAGTCCAATTGTGTTATCACATCAACACGAAGCCCTTAAAATTCAAATAGCCCGCAAGTTTGCTTGTCAATTTGTATATCGCGTAAATGTGGGTGTTATTTGTATACCCTTTGCACAATCTTTTCATTTTCTTCCAAGGAGATGGTTGATGGTATGTTAGTCAAAATTGTAGTTGTAACCTCTAGCCTTGCCCCTTCCTTTTCATTATATAGATCTTTAAAGTGGAGATAAGTTGCTTCCTTGGTTTTGTCAAAACTATTGAGAGTCTCTACATTAGAAATATGTATCTCTTTAACATTGTTGCTCCATAATATGGCTCTTGCTTGCTTATGAAAGTAATCAATATTCATGTTCCCTGCCTTAAGTCACAAACTCCTAGATTTCAATCTCCGACTCATTTCTTCATTATGAAGAGATTTTTCATACCTTTGGAATGCCTCTCTTTCCTCCATTACCATTCCATAAATGACTTGATCAACCTCAATTTGAATCTATATCCTTTCTAACTTCTCCCTGTAAGAATGAATCTCAAATTCCGAAGAAAAAACATAATTTTTTACCCGCTCCTTGAGCGCTTTCTTAGTATCTTTTAGATTTTCCTCCCATATATGGATTGGGGAAACAACCGCCCAATTATACCAAGTTCGCTTTATAATTTCAATCACCACTTTATCTTATAGCCAAAGGGGATTATAACGGAAAGGAATTGGGCCATAGTTAGGCACCTCCTTGAGGATCAACAAAATTGGTTTATGATTTGACGTTGCCCATTGGATGATTCTAGAAGAGGCTGCAAAATCACTCTCCAAAAAAGTACTTTGGATCAAGAACCTATCTAGCCTTGAAACAATATGCCTGGGACTAATCCACTTGTTCTACCAAGTATATTTTCCTATTTTTTGTTTTACATCTACTAAAGCTTATAGGGAGATAAAATCTTTCATCCTTTCTCTATATGGGTCTCGCACTATACTCCCTACCCTTTTCTCCTTTTGACTAAGTGTAGTATTAAAATCCCCTGCTATTGAACTTATGCTTATACTAAGGGGGGGGTGAATCAGTATAAGATATTTTTTACTTTAATTGAGCATTCATCAATCATTCATTAACTTTAAAAAACTAAATTCATGTAAACTCAAAGCATGGTACACAAAGTTTAACTTGGAAACCCTTGTGGGAGAAAACCACAAAAACTTATATTTATAAATATCTATAGGCACCAACCTATTGTTACAAAGCTTGTAGGCAAAACCCTACTAGAGACACCAATATCCTTAGCTAAGCACCAACTTAGCAAGATATTGTGTAGGCATCAACCTATTGGAGACACCAATCTCTTCAATTGAGCACCAACTCATCAAGATATTGTGTGGGCACCAACCTACTGGAGACACCAATATCCTCAATTGAGCACAAACTTAGCAAGATATTGTGTAGGCACCATCCTACTAGAGACACCGATCTCCTCAGTTGAGCACCAACTCAGTAAGACATGTATAGACACCAATATAAGATCTTCATATACAGAGTACTTTTGACTTCACATCCGTGCTTCATACTTCACGCATTTCACAACATCATCATACCCTTAACTTCCATGCTCCATTGTCTCTCTTTGCTTCATACCCCATACATAGAATCAAACCCTAGTCAAATTTAGCCTTCATGCCCTAGTGAACCTCGTAGCATCACTCCCATAATATAATTCCAGACTGCAACATCACAACCTCAAAATAACGCACTTTTTGCACCCTTAAAACTCAAAGAAAACTCCTCGCACCTTTAGACCCCAAGAATACTCTCCAGTTTCTCTTGTGCACCTCAGAGTTGGTATTCTTGCTTGGATGCTCTTCAAATGCGCACATCTATCCTGCATTTATAGTGTTTCTATGCTCACTTTTAGGACTGACCTGTAAAGATTAGTTGGGTCGACCTAAACTTTTTGGATGGCTTGTATAACAGGAAAATTCATATCTCCTCATTCCTAAGGAGTTATAGGGATTTTTATATGCCATTGGAAAGGTATAAGAATAAGTTTTCCACCCATATAACCTATGCTCCCATTTAAGCTAGGTACCTAGAATAAAAATGTCTTCAAATATAAGGTATCCAAATAGAGAATAAAAAATCCAAAAAGAAAATTTCCAACAATCTCCATCTCGCAATGTTTATCTTGGATATTTGTAGTCTCCCCCTTGTCTTTGACATCAATGACAACAATATTTCCAACACCCGCCACTATGCAGTTATGTCAATGAATCATCCCTTTCAAGATTATTAAAGAATACCAATACTTCCTTTTTTTAGATATAACCATATAGTGCACAATCCCCCTAAGGCCCCTCTAGCACTAACTTCCAATCCTTCATTATTTTTCCAAAAATTGTCACATCTTAGTACAACTTCTACCTCATTTAATTTTGTCTCTTAGATTCAGAGGATTGAGGAATTTTGTTTTTTTACCAAATTCGTTGTTGATTCCACTTTTTCTTTGTTCCCTGATCCCCTACAATCGGGAGACTATATTCATTATTTACATGGAGGTTTTCGGAATCCAACCCCTGATGGATTTGTTCCGCTATGGTTTCTTATGATTCTTTTTCCCATTAGATTTGGGAGGGTATGCTAATGTCCTAACTCTATTTCTTTCTTTGCCATTTTTTATCTTTTATCTTCTACAAGTTTTCATCCAAGTCTTCTTCGAGTTTTCCCTTCTATTATTATCTCTTCCTTATCCTCGTATGTTATATCATATTTTTCATAAGGGCTCTAGAGTCCAATCCAAAATATGAATTTAAAGGAACCACAATATATGGAAGTGGGAGATCCTCTACATGATTATGATTGAAACTCCCAACCTTAAGGGACGATATGGACTCAAGGTTAATCTATATTGTTGGACTCCCAATATCATGGTTGCCACTATTTGGAAAAATGCTCACTATTTCATTAACTAGATTGATTTCTCCATGAGATAGTAGTTCATACCTATACCTACTACCCCTTTTAACCTTGTTGTTGGAATTTCTTTGGCCCTTGTTTCTTAAGCCCAAGATGTGTCAGCCCTAGATGTTGCCCCTATTGTTTTATCAGTGCCTATTTATCTTGATATTATTACCACTAATGGATTTTGTTTTGACTACTTGTTGTACTTGTTTTTCCATTGACTCTCTTTTTTTTTCAACTTGGTGCCACCGATCCTCTTTTTCTTGAGTTCCTTATTCTGCTTCTATATTTTGTGGATGGTTTTTTGAAAAAATGTCCATACTAATCACATTTCTTGCATTTGAAAGGGAGTTTTTTATAATCCACTGCTTAGATATGATTTCAATCATCAAGGAGCAACCGCATTACTATTGATTATCCTTCTCGAAGTCTAACTCTACACAAGTTCACATGCAAACCATCATTCCATCCTTAGGTTCCACCTTATCTATGTAGGTCCCTAAAGTGTTCCCAATAAACTTCAATTATTCATCATTTTAGCAATGCACCAATCCAACCAGACTGGAACCGCCAATAGGATGTCATTTTAAGGGTTGAAGTCTAGTGTCCATCTATTTAAATACAACCCTTTTCTTCCATAAAAATATGGCCCATTTCTAAATATTAGATACCTATGCTCCTTGTTTTTGAACTAAATGTATAGAATTCTCTTCCACGGAAATAATGTGAAAGCTTTCCTTTGATAAGTCCCACCCAAATCTTTTGTATCGATTTCACCATGGCTTTTGGGGAGGGCCAATCCCTTGTAAACTGGCCAATCAAGGTTCAATCTGCAAGACTTAAATTCATATGCCTTGCATTCGCTGCAAACATCTGAACTTTTGGGATTTCCTCCAACCTCTTAACAAAGCGTTTTGGCGCACTTCTGATTGACTTGCTCAATGAAGAGACCAATGTGCTAAATGCATATTCTTCTAATGGAGAGGAGGAGGTCCCCCTTGAAACAATGCTCAATTCAACAATCTTCAATCGCTATAGTGCCACATGGCTTTCCTTCTCTAGCTCCCTAGTTAGTTGGTTGTTGTTCCTATGTATTTCCTTCATCATTATTTGATAGTATAGATTCTACAAAAGGACCTAAGATCCTATTAACTTTGTAAAACATAGTACCTACCCAAAAGCATGAAAGTTGGCTACTTCTTCCATAGTTCCATTCACATGGTCTAATTCTTGCTTGACAATTTCCATGTCTTGGTGCATTGTTTCTTCTTCCTTCATTCCCTCACAATTGGAATTGACTGAATGCACTTGATTTGAGGCCCCCAATTGATCTCCCTTAGTCATATTTATGACCATGTTCTTGAGCATGCTGCATTCTGCCTCTAAGAAAACCATTTGACACTTATGTTGAACCAATGTGCCCATAATTGTGGAAATCTGAGTGGTAACTTGTTGCTCATTCGCATGAATTTTTGTTGTAGTTGTGAATATTGAGCTCTATTACCTTGTATAGTTTCCTCATGGTTGCTTAAAGCACATAGAATCTCCTATAATTCCCTATAGTCCATCATTGATCCACAACAGTTCAAGCTCCCAAACAAAATTAAGGTCTTTGAATTTCTTGTTATCTAAATTCCTTTTGTCACATTCATGCCATAGAAACCCCACTTTAAGTTTATAAGGGTAAAAACCAACCAAGATATAATTGCACAGAACCAAAGAGGGTTTATTCAGAGAAAACTAGCTTTTGCATGAGTAGAGGGTGAGAGCACCTACAATAACTATTGAACTAGATCTAGAAATTGTTCACTTAATATCATACGTCCCTAAACTCATGAGATTTGGTGGATTCATATCACAACTAAGAGAAATCTCGAGTTGAATTGAAGCAAGTATTATACTATAATTAGGATTTTTTGTTCGGGACTGAGATCTCGTTCCTTTCCCATAGAAAAGAAAGAAAATAAAATGATTTTAATGTCCACGAGCCTAACAATAGCCTATGGGACAAACCGCCTCACACCCTGATTTCTACAGTTCAGCCCTTTTCCTGTTCAACTTGATGATGAGCTCCCCCAATTTATCCATTGTCCCCTCGTTGAATAAGTTAGTCCAAGAGCTAGCAGTGAAAATACTTATATAGTTGTCCCTAATGTCTTTGAAGGCTTCACACACTAAAATGAAATGTTTTTTTGTTTCCACTTTTCCGGAGGTGCAGAACACACACCCTTTCTTCCCAAACTTCTTTTGGTCTTTTCCAACGCCCAATTTGCCCAAAGGCGTCTTCTCCGTAGACCGTAGGCCTCCCCACTCCCTTCTTCTCTTCTTCCCGGCCTCGCCCCCTTTCCCTTGTTCGATGCCCCTCCATTTCCCTCTTCCATGCACGGTTTCTGTCCCAATGGCGTCCTCTTCGTGCTAGGTGTCTATCGCGTTGGACACATGGCCTCTTCTGATGAGGAAACCATGGACTATGACACCAGTCCATAGGGCCAAAGAATATTTTTGAGCACGGAAGAGTATTAGGAAAACGTTCGACAACGTACGTCGTATCCTCCCCCTCCTTTGTGATATCCTCGGCATGAGGCCTCTTATTCCGTCGAGCGTGTCGATGGCAGGGATGTTCCTTTCAAGGAAAAGGCTGAAGGCCCTAGTCTTTGTGAAATTTCTCCTGTGCAGTTGCTCCCGAATTCAGTCGATTCCCAGAACGAAGAGAAGGTTTTGGCGAGGAATGGTTTTGAGCCCCGCAATAGCAGAAAGAGGACGCCAAGGTGCATAAAAGAAAAGGGCGGTTCGTTCAAGATGGGACTGGGAGACGACATTCCACTAGCCGATGTTGGTAATCTTCATTGTAAAATGTTAGTAGGTTGTTTTACACGAAAAATCTGGAGGAATAATCCCTCCTCGGATGGGTGGGGCTACATTGGAAGTCGTTGCTCGGCTATATTCATGAAATTCATATCTTGCCAAAGGGATGGCTTTCTTTCCTTTTTATTTCCAAGTAAGAATTAGCCTACATAAGTAGCAAAGAATGGTATTGGGGTCCATCAGACCTTTCCCTTAAACCATGGATAGTAGATTTTGATCCATCGAAAGAACGCGTAGTGGTTATGAAAGTTTGGACGATACTCCCTAGTATCCCCCCGGCCTTCTGGACTCGGGAAGCATTGGAGGTAATTGGCAGTAAGATTAGATCTTTTGTGAAATTATAATTGAACTGGGCCTCTAAACGAGAATGTCAATAGGCTTGGATACAGGTGGAGGTCGATGTCAGAGAGGGTTTGGTTGGCAACATAGACATTGTGTTCACATACATACTTTGGAATAAAAAAGTTGACTACTGGAGGCTACCTTTCTAGTGCCATGGGTGCCATGGAATTGGGCATTTAAAAGAATAATGCTCAAAGATCACCCCTCCTTGCCAGACCCCCAAAAAAGTTTAGAGAGAGAAGTAAATTATCCGCAGTAACGAATCTATGGAAGTCGGGTCAATAGATGGGAAAAAGTCGAGCTTATAGTGGATTCAGAGGATGTGGTGGCTATGAGTCAAGCTTTGGGAGACTTGGAAAAAAGAACGACAGATTCAGGTATGAACTCCATTGTCTTAGCTCATGTTTCTTCCATGCAGATTGATTTGTTTCCTAACTTTCCTTCTCCTCTTCCCCTTCAAGTCACCCATGCCTCCTTGGATGACCCTGAAGGCTCTCACCCTCCCCCGATGTCCTCGGTCCCCCTTACTTCTCCCCCCCCTAAACCCCTCTCCTCCTATGGTCCGCGAGGACTCCCCCCCGCTAGGCTCACCCCCCCAGCCTCAAACAAACAAGGCTTCCCCTTCCTATGATCTCTCCCTCTCCTCTAACTCCTCCCTCCCCTCTTCTAGTTACGCTCTTCATTCGAAGAGTTGCTCTGGTGAGCCTCTCCCGTAAAAAGGTGGCTTAGCCCCATCTTCCCTTCCCTCCTCCCAAGTTGGTAGGAAATCAAACGTTTCAAAAGCACGAGAAAAAGCAGCAATGGAAATTCGTAAAGGCACCCAAACAACCTTTAAGAGGGCCCTTAGAGCTGGAAAATCCCCTTCTGATGGGGCTCGATGATTCTTCTCTTTTTAAATGCTAGAGGAGTGGGGGCCACCTCGAAACAATTAGCCCTCAAACAACTTGTTCATAGCCTCAGACCCGAACTTCTCTTGATACAGGAGACGATGTGTAGTGGTGAAAAAGCTCAAGAAATATTTAGTAAATGGCTCAAAGACTTGTCCTTTTGTTCTCTAGATGCGGATGGAATGTCTGGGGGTATTTTAACCGATTGGAGCCCTGACTTTCAGGCCTTATATTCAACATCGTACCTCTCGACTATCTCTATCTCCCTAAAACATAAAATTTTGCAGAGTCTTTTACTCTTATTAATACTTATGGCCCGTACGTTGATCACATCCCTTTTTGGGAAAACTTGATTGAATCAGGATTGTTCTCGGGTCTGAATTTGGTGGTGGGAGGGGATTTAAACTTCACCATTTCCCTTAGAGAGGTTTGGGGAGTCAGGCCCAGAGAGGATAGGTGGAAAAAAAATTTCCTATTTTTATTGGAGAACCTGAAACTTGTTGTTACAGAACCGGTAAAGCTCTCTCTGACATGGAGAATTTTTTTAGCGGGAGAAGAAGAAGTAGCGAAATGCTTGGACAGATTCCTGGTCTCTGAATCTTTGTTACAAAGGGTCTCCAGCTTTAAGTCAAAAGTGGAAGTCGGTGGTATCTCAGACCATCGACCCATTACTCTTGATTGGCGCAATGGATTGGATTCCCCCCATGTACCTTTAAAGATCAGTCGGGCTTGGATGCAAAATGAAGACTTTAGGAATTTGACAAAATCCAATTGGACAAAGTTAAACCCTAATTCTTCTGAAGACTGCATGGTCCATTTCACAAATAACCTCAAGAAGCTAAAAGCAGGGATAAAGAATTGGTTACCTATTTGGAAGGTTTGTAGGTTCAGGAACTTGATGAAAACTGAGGACCTTCTCACAACCC
Source organism: Picea engelmannii (assembly GCA_009831015.1). NCBI lineage: Eukaryota > Viridiplantae > Streptophyta > Pinopsida > Pinales > Pinaceae > Picea > Picea engelmannii. The sequence goes on along the minus strand of ML778827.1, from coordinate 302,211 downwards.
TTTACATTTCTTTGGATGAAGGTCCCCTAATTCCCTCCCAAGTAGAGGAGCTGAAAAAACTAGAAGGACAATGCTCCAAGTGCCTGAAAACTAAGGAAACCGAGTGGCGACTCAAGATCAGGGCCTTGTGGTTGCAGGCAGGAGACAATAACACTAAAATTTTCCACCAATTTGCAAACTTTCAACGAATCCAAAACACAATTTGGGAGATTAAGGATGAAAATGGGGAGAAAGTTAGCAATTTTCAGTCAAAAGTTGAAGCTGGAGTCAAATATTTTCAAGACCTCTTCTCTGCTCTAGCAGGATGTCCAATCCTGAACATCTTGGAGGTCTCGGGAAAATTTCACTTGGTCTTTTTCGATGAAATGAATCAAGCCCTCCTGGAAGAAGTGTCAGAGGATGAACATAACTCATCCCTCTCCTCAATGCAGAACGATAAGAGCCCAGGACCAGATGGCTTCCCAATTGAATTTTACAAATCATTCTATGATTTGTTAAAAAATGACTTTCTTTTAGTCGTAAGGAAATCTCAAAGAGAAGGAAAAGTTCACGAGGCCCTAAACTCAACGTCTCTATGCCTCATTCCTAAAAAGCTTCCTTCGAACTCTTTTGAAGATTTCCAGCCCATTTCCTGTTGTAATATCATATATAAGTTGGTTTCCAAAGTCATTTCTAGAATACTAAGACCAATGTTAAGCAAGATTATTAGTGAAGAGCAGTTTGGGTTTCTCCAAAATAGACAAATACATTATGTTGTAGCCATTGTGCGAGAGTTTCTTTGCTCAGTCAAAAAAAGGAATTTAAAAGCAGTCATTTTGAAATTGGATCTGTCAAAGGCCCATGACATGGTGGATTAGACTTTCTTACATCTGGTCCTCATCCAATTAGGAATGAATCTGCAAGTGGTAAATTAGATTATAGACTGTCTTCAGAGCGCCTCCTTTGTTGTTCTCATAAACGGGGCTCCCTCTCGGTTTCTCAAAACTTCTAGAGGTCTACACCAAGGTTGTCCCTATATCCCATCTTCTTTTTTATCCTAGCGGATTCCCTAAGCATTCTAATGAAGGAAGGACATGCTTTTGGACATATAAGACGGATAAAGGTATCAGAGGCATAGACGATTTCCCATTTACTTTTCATGGATGACATCTTTGTAAGCTTATTTGTGTCTCTTTGAGATCTGTCCTCTTTCAAGAAAATATTGAATATCTATTGTAGGGCTACATGCATGATAGGAAACCTAAGAAAGTCCTGCATCTCTTTCAATCACTGCTCAGACAATGAGGTAGCTTCCTTCATCAACATTCTACCAGCACAACAAACCCCTCTCAGTGACGGTTTTAAATACTTAGGTTTCTTCCTTAAACCTGATTGTTACAAAAAAGGCGATTGGAGTTGGCTTATCAAAAAAGTGGAATCCAAAATTTCGGTATGGGTCAATTGGTGACTACCTCAAGGAGGATGTTTGGTCTTACTTAAATATGTCCTTGAAAGTATCCCGATGTACTGGAACTATATTGTTTATATTCCAAGAGGTGCCCTGGACAAAATTCGAAGAGTGAGTTTCCAGTTTTTATTGGCAGGCCAACATTTCCCAGGTGGTATACATCTTTCAAGTTGGAAGTCATTGCATCCCCAAAGGAACTAGGGGGTTGGGGGTTGAAGGAAATATGTCTTTTTGCAAAGGCCCTTGGAGGCAGAAACTTGTGGAGACTCTCCCAAGGCTCCTCTCTGTGGAGTAGAGTCATGAACTCCAAGTACTTTCCCAATCTTTCGATGGTGGAATGGTTCAGGACCCCATCTAAATCTTCAAAAGGGTCTATTCTCTGGAAATCTCTTGTGGAAGACTTCCCTTTGGTTGGTGATTGGTTAGCTTTGAGGATAGGGAGTGGGAGCTTGGTACGTATAGGAGAATAACCTTGGATAGGGGCCAACAATCACTTTCGGTTATCCCCCCCTGTTATTCTCCATCTAAGGAACTAGAATCTAGTTTTTCTATCTGATGCAAGCTCTGGAAGCTCCCAATTGAGAGGCATATTAGGTTGGAAAAGTTCCACTATGTTGGGTCTCCCTGACAATCTGGCTAATGAATGGGATGAATATGTTAGGATGTTGTGCGAAAATCACATCTCTTTGAATGAAGACACCAAGGACTCTTTATGTTGGTCAAGAAACCAAAGAAGTGGCATTTACACTATAAAATTGGGATACAAATCCTGGTTCGAAGAGAATCACCCGGTCTTCAAAATTTGGTGGTGGAAAATCCTTTGGAAGATGAAATCCCCTCCCAGATGTAAAACAACCTTTTGGTTAGATTTAAATAATAAATTATTGATCTGGGATAATGGAATGAAACGAAGTTGGAATGGCCCCAACAGATGCCCCCTCTGTTTTTCAAATTTAGAATATATCCTACATCTCTTCATTTCTTGTCCATATGCAGGTCATGTATATGCAGCAATAAAAGACAAGCTTAAGTCAAAGGAACACTGGAACAAGGAGTCCCTAGAAGCTTGCTTTAAATCCTGGATCTAGGACAGATCTGGTGCTCTCTATGCAGGTATGCCATGCATTATGATTACAAATCTGTGGTGGGCGAGAAATAATGCCATCTTCAATGAAAAACATGTCCCCTCGGATGTGACAATTGTTATGACTCTCAATCTGGCAGAGGAATTCAAGGAAGAGTTGAAAGCTCCAAAGCCTCAGACTCCTCTTCCTCCTCCCTTCGACTACACCGTGCCCTGGAGTTTTTTTATGGATCCTCTCAAGGCCACCCACCTATGTCTAGAGTGGGGGTTGTCTTACACCTTAGACATACCCACTATGTAGACATTCGGTATGCTCTAGGAGGTGGAACTAACAACATATATGAACTAATAGTTTTGTGGGTCCTACTTGAAGTTGTAAAAGAAAAATACCTCACAAGTCTACCGATTTTTGGTGACTCTAAAATGGAAATTGATTGGGCCTGCAGTAAGATCTCCATTCAACCCCCTTCCCTATCCAACATTATGAGAGATATAATGCTCAACTTCATGTCCTTTGAAAGGCTTTCCTTCCATCACATTCTGAGGGAGCTTAACACAAAGGCTAATGAACTTCCAAACAAGCTCTAGATCTGCAAACATGTGATTTTTCCTTCTATGAATACAGCGATGGCACTGAAGTCGAAGAAATGGAATTTAGATTCTAAATCATTAGTGATGTACTTTTCAGATTCTGACCCTGATGAGAAAAAAAAATTGTAATTTTTATATGCAAAGGTTAGGAATTAGGGGAAAGTAGAATATGTACAGCTCCTTTTTGAAAGACTTGAAAAACGTATATTTCAGCTATGGAATATAAAAGTTTTTTTTTCTATGAACAAAAAGTATTATACTATAATTAATGATATGAACCAATGAAAAGCTCATTAAAATTGGGTGAGTCTCAAATTGAGAAAAAACTTCTAAAGAAAGGACTAAAACCAAAACTAGATCACACTGCCCAAGTATAGTAGAAACAAGACAAATGTTGACATCCTTGAAATGATACAAAATAGAGGAGGAGGCTCACCTACAATTTGAATCCAGACTGAAAGTATACACACAATCCCAATCAAATTGACAAAACTTACCAAGATGCAATGCAAACCTGGAACCCCGGGTCTCCTCCAATGCATTCCAGACCAAAGAACCATAATCCCACCTTGACAAATGAATCTTCTCCCCGAGGATTCAAAACCATGTGAGTCCATAATCCAAAGCATGCAAAAGGGGGCCTTAGGTCGCTTCTCATAACGACACCTGCTATATGACTCTACTTCTTTATTAATAGCCACGTACCACCTTAAATTCATGCTATGTGCCTCCATATTCATATTAAATTTCATGGAATGGGTTGATTGTATAGTTTTCCATTGATTTCAAGGACCCCCTCTTTTATAGTGGTGGCTTTGTTAGCAAGACTATGTGTTGTTGGTTTGTTCTCCCTTAACACGTGATAGAGATGTATACATGTGAATTTGATTGCTTTATGTTGTGTTGGAAATAAAATTGACGCTAATAAGTTGTCCTTTGGGATTGTCTGGAAAATCATCTGACTTATGATGGATTTTGAATCCCCCACCACTATCAATGATTGAATACAATAACCATAGGCAATCTTCAATCTTTGGAGTAAAGCATAAGATTTTTCTTGGTTGTTAGATGCAATACCAAGTCTCCCAGTGAAGGATGTTTCAATTATTACTCCAAGGCTCATGATAACCCCTCTTGCACCTGCCACTCCAAAATATTAGATGATTTTCTAAAGCAGTATACCTGCAAGGAATGTTGTCGTTGCAATCTATGAACTGTGGACTTTAGCAAGCTCTGTTTTTTGGCATATGAGAGTTGTCAAATTTGTATGAAATCTCAAAATAATAGTGTTTGTATTTTCATTATTTAACTCTCCAACATTTTTTAATATAATGTTTCCTCATTTCAATTAAAACATAACTTATACTTTTTTTAAGCGAAAAAAACTACTATTATTTACAATAAGGTGAAAATACAACATGAGGTTAAGAGACCTGCCAAAAAGGAAACCAGATCTCATCTAGCCTATTGTCCACGGAGACTATATCACTTTATCAAAGAGATAATAACAATCATCAACATATTATTAGAAATAACAACAGTCTATGACATAAAAGTTATGAGTCTATCATATCTCTGAGTATTATAGTAAAGATATGCAACCAAAAGAAAACATGTAGACTGACCCGAGTCAATCCTTGGGAGAGGACCGAGTCTCTATCTACTCCCTGTCCATTTGAACTTCATCCTCTTCCTCCACATCCAAGTTGTGAGCAAGTCTAGAGTTGTTATAAATAGTAATTGGGCAGTCTCGAGTTCCATACGGGGCCAAACCATTGATCGGAGGCTTGCTTGGACCTAGATCAAAGGATGCCTTCAAAACCTTGAACTTAATCCCATAAGTTGGCTGAAAAATTAGCTCGAATTTACCTTGGAATATCTCGATGGTATGGAAAATATTTCTCTGGTCTGCCATGCATTTCTCCAAAGTCTGAGCCACCATAGCTTTGACATGCCAATAGAGTTCCATTTTCTTGAAGAATTTGGTCCCTCATGTGTGAGAGTATAGAGAGTCATGCAACCAACCCCCAACTTCTTCCCAAATCTCGTCGTCTGAGGTTTATTTACGCTTGAGCTTCACCATGTTTTCCACCTGGTCGACCTCCTATTGAGCTTCCCTAGAGCAATTTTCTAGCAATCTGTTATGTGCCTCCCAAGCCTTAATTTCCATTCTGGTAAAAGCGCGTGGGAAAGAAGATGAAGCCTCCTTAACAACTCCCTTTACTATGTCCTCATGTGATCCGGATTTATGTAGGAACACAATGAAATACAGAAATACACATAAACACAGATATGCAACGGAAATACGACTTCATTTCATTAATAACAAATGATTGAAATATGCTTACAGACAGAATGGAAATAAACTAGCTAGGGCGCTAGTAGCTTATCTCTGAGAAGAGATGTGGCTGCTACTCGCATCCGTGAGAAGATTATTACAATGAGGCTCTAGAGGCCTTTTTACAATAGACAAGAAT
>ML778827.1:248342-291498 GCA_009831015.1 Picea engelmannii | reverse complement strand
TCTCAAAAAACCTTCATTTAGGCCCTCAAAATGGCCCCGGAAGTTAAAACCTGCTAAAAATAGTAAATTGCCAAAATTGCCAGAAAATTGTTTTGAGCCAGTCGGAAAAGGTGGGTGGCCACCGATATCCACCTGGATCATCATGTGCCTTATCTCCTCTGCTCCCACCCTTAGTTATTTCTTCACTAGAGTAGGCTCCTTCCATAGGCCCGCCTTCTGGAAACCTCCGACCACATACTTGTGTGCCCATACCCTCGCCCTCTACCTATCATAAAGGCCCAAACCAACACTCCCAACCTCCTTCGATAGAGAAGAGCTTCCGACCCAGAATACCATAGCCAAATTCTTGGACCCAGATGTAGAGACCCCAAACCCCAAGAACCCTGACACCCAGGATGCTTCCCTCCTAACCCCATACACATAATACATTGCCCTATTGACCTTGAATGTCGCTCAAACTAGGGGCTTCAAACCAAAACAATATAGCAGCATGGTTCATGTCATTAGTCTCTCATAACTCCCACTCAGGTTGCCTGAAGTCCCCTTGATAAACCCCTTGGAGATTACCCATCACACCTTTGGCCATGATAACCAGAACACTACCATCCTTGGTCATGATTCTCACCTCCTCCTCAAGTGTTTCCTTTATTTCCTTTTCACTATGGTTCGTAACCCCGGACAACACTACCATGTACCTCCCACCTCACCAGCGACCTTGGTTACTCATTGTGCAGATTGTGGGTACGAGGATGGAGATCTCCCCTCCTCCTTCCAAGACCATCGACAAACCACATGTCCCCACCATGCATGTCATTTGTCACCTTCACAGTCACATCGAGCTGGGTGGTGGTTAGGTCTGTCGCTTGTATGTTCTACATCCTATCGTTCATCACCCCATCCAAGAAAAAAAATTATATTTGAAATAATAAACATAGTTCATAAAAAAACCTCTCTATATATATATTAAAAACAAACATTCATATTCACAAATAAAAAAATTTAAAATTAAACAATAAATGCATAATGCACATATTTAACCCCATTAATTATCCTTATTCCAATTACATAACTACTCTGATAAGCACAATTAAATGTCCTAAGTATCTTTGCATATTGAATATCCTAAGCATCCTGATTTCGATGTCGTAATCATCCTCATTTCAATGTCCTAAGCATCTTTCCATCTCCATGTACATTTTAGTATTCTTTTAAACCCTTCTTTCAATTGTTTTATTGTTTTTCTAAATAAAAATTTAGATTATATATTTTTATAATTTAAAAAATATATATTTAAATGTTTTATTATCAATTTTTTTAAATAAAATACTTAAGTTAATTATTTCAAAATTATAATATTTTTTTATAAGAAAAATATTATTTCATTCATCATTATTATTGTTAATTGGATGTAATTTGAGTAGTTGTAAGGAAAGTTATTTTTTTAATAAGATTAAATTTCACTTTATTATATATTTATTTTTCCTGGACTATTTTTTGATAAACTATATGATTTATTCATGAGTTGTTTATCTAGCTTTGTATCTTGAAAATATAGGGTTTATCTTTAACATAATAAGAAGTGTCCAAAAAGTTTCTTTTAAAATATATTACCTCGAAAAAATATGCATTAGCAATCAAATAGCACAAAGGGGTCTCTTGTCCCACAAACAAAGGAGTCTCATACACTAATTTACTAATTTAGTATCTAGCTTGATTGTGACCTTATTATTGTTATTATTATTATTATAGACTCACTCATTTTTATTTCTATGATTTTTTAATTTTAACATGATATAGTCCTCGAGGTGTAGGATAGTCAGTGACAGAGTGTGTTGTCAATGACAGAGTGTGTTGTTAAGGCACTCTGTGATGTTAAGTCACCAGTTCGAAACCTGTGGGGACAAAAAATCCAGCCATGTCCGGATGATTTTAACAACTAAGATACCCCTGAGTCGCGGTTTCTTAGCCACAGACCAGTCCAGCAGGTCACGGAAAAACTAGCAAACAAAAAAAATTTAACATGATACATAAAGTAAACATTAAAATCTCTAATTTTATATTTAATTTAGTTAATATAAACTATTTAAATTATAATTATAATCAATCAATCATTAATATTAAAAAAAATTGAGAAATTAAAACAAAATAAAAGTAACTAAATTAAAACTACCACTTAATTTAAAATTTAAAAATTTAAATCCTTAATAATTAAATTTTAATATTAAAATACTTAATAAAATAAAATAAATAAAAACGACACTATTAAAAAAACAAAAATGATGAAATAATATTTAATGCAATAAATACCCCATAAGTTCAATAATCAATTCCACCTTTTAAAAACGAATACACTCCTTCAAAAACTACCACATATAAGCAATTGAAACCTCATGGATTTTTTTCCAAGAATGGCCTTTGGAATCTAAATTCAAGCGAAGTCATTATTATTAGTCCCTGTCGTAGGCATAGAGGGATTATAGTGATCGATAATTCGTTGACTACATATTAGTTTGTCATTTGACCAGAAATATTTGCATAATACCTATTGTTGGAGCTAGGGAATTAAAAACATATATTTTTATATAATAAAAAGTACCATATATGTATTGATCTGATTAGATAAGAGATTGGAGGTCTTATTGTCGGCTTCGTTATTCTCAATGTTTTATATGACAACATATCCAAACTTTTTATCGTATATAGTCTTTTTTAATAATATATTTTTCTTGTGTATTGTTTGAAGGTGGATTAGTGCTAGCATTAGTTCAAATGTTTGTATTAGCATTTTCTGCTAGTTGAATATATCCCTAATTTTTTATTTGTACTAATCATATTGAAATGTTTTGATATCCAAGCTTTATAGTGATTGAGAATTCCAAAGTTTATAACATCCTTCCTGCATGTATTTGTATTGAAATGTATTGACACTTTTTTCGATATGCTTCAATAGGCCTGACAGCTTAAATGTTTACATGATGCGAGGTCCTCCAACAGGCCTGACAGCTTAAATGTTTACATGACGCGAGGTCCTCCAACAGGCCTGACAGCTTCAATGTTTGCATACCGCGAGGTCCTTAGACAGTCTGACAACCTTAAATGTTTATCTAAATACACTTTTCGGAGTACATTTTTCCTCGAAATTTTCCATACAATGTTGCAGTGATTTTGTACAATGTTGTTGTCCACCGCCAATTGAATAGGCATTGTATGTTTCATCCTTCTTCTATCTTTGCAATGAAATTTCATCATCGTTGAAGCTACATACATTCTTTACTGGTTCAGTGAGTGCTTCTTCTTCGTTGGTTAGTCGGTTGTTGCTTGTTGTTGTTTCGTTCGCAATTCGACCTGCGCTTCTGCATTTCATCGTTTCGGAGTAAGTTTCCATGCCATACTTTCATTTTGTATTCCTTGTTTGTTGTTCAGTGTTTGCATTTTGCAAGTAAGAATGTTTGCTTATTTGTAGTGGCATGGTCGTCATATGTTTCTGGTTCCTTCTGTGCTTCGGATGCAGTTTCGTAATCGTTGGAGATACATATGTTGTTTACTGGTTCGGTGGTTCTTGTTGGTTCATGGGTTCATGGGTTGTTGGTTGTGTTTGTTTGTCTCGGGTTTACGCTTTGGGGCCCTGGGGGTGCAGTTTGGCATGTTCGTGCTTTCTCGTTGGTTTGGTGCTTGTTGTTTTCTTTTGTTTGATTCGGCCTTGCAGGGTTGGGGTCCAACATCTGTGGTTGGAGCTGGTTTTTTTTGTTTTTGGATTATTGTTGTTTTGGGGGCGCTTTACGGTGTTCAGCCCCTGCACCGACGAGTCGACATACAGTTGTGTTATTTTCCATGTCTACAGAGGTCGATATCTATTCTGTTGTGATATTTTGTTGGTGCTTCAGTGCTGGCATGAAAGAAAATAGTTGCATGCAAAATTGTTCGAGAATTACATGTGAAATTGCAATATCCTTTGTTTTTTGTTAGAATAAAGCATATGCAGGCTACATTTATAAACCATGTATGGTCAGATGAGCCCATATGACATTACATGTTCTTTTTCCTCTACACAGACTGGAGTGCGCATGATACAATTTGTGTTGTACTTGAGATATGATATGTACAACAAAGATTCTGCAAGATTATATTTCGATGTCTGGAAGCATGTCTAGGTAGTTTGCCACAGAAAACCAAAATCTTGTATCGTGGGCACGACAGTCTGTGTAGAGGATAAAGAACATGTATTTCCATCGGTGGAAGCATATCTGGATAATTTTCCACGAAAAAACAGAAATCGTTTAGCTACAGCCATGCAATTTCGTGATATTTTGTGGCTTGTAATATATTTTGGGCAGGCAAAAAAAATTACACATTTACAGCTATGGATAAAGAAGCGCAAAGGTTCATGTTTATGCCTATCTTTTAGATTGTTCCTTGAGTCTCTTTTACTGTATGTACATATTTCTTATTCTCCGGTGCATACCATCTTCCATTCATGTTTATTGTATTTTGTGCATTCCCACATTCAAACAAACAGAATAGCTGGAGAAAATGATGGAGTCTTGACTGCATCAGATGAAGAGGATATAGAAAGGTGCATGTTTATAATGTTATTTCATATTGCATTGTTTTGTATTTTATTTATTGTTTGTATATGTGTTCGCCTAGTTTATTATATGTACATGTTGTGTGCCTTCCTACATGGTAACTTATCTTCATTACATGCCTTCTTGCATACTAACCTGCTTCATGTCCGTTGTGTTTTCTCTACATTGCTACATTTAAACAAACAGAATGGTTGGAGATGACGATGGGCTCTTTCGCGGGTAAATAGCCTTGTTTTTCTTTCTTTTACATGTCTGTCTTCATTATAAGTTATCGTCATTACATGCTTTCCTGCATACTAACCTACTTCATGTCCGTTGTGTTTTCGTTGCATTGTTGCATTTAAAGAAACAGAATGGCTGGAGAGGACGATCGACTCTTTGGCGGGTAAATAGACATGTTTCTCTTTATTTTAGATGTATGTCTTCATACTAACTTGCCTTCATGTCCATTGCATATTCAACGTTGCTACCTTGGAAAAACCAGGTTGGTTGGACAAGAAGATGAATTGTTATGTGCAACAGTAGAGGGTTATGTGGTACAATCTTCTAAAAGGTATACCAACTGTGCTAGTAAATTAAATATACAAATTGGGTGGGGGCATATAATATTAGACTTGATAATGATGGCTTGGTAGAAATGGGCCTTTCTGCCCTCCCTAATACTACTTTTTCCATTTTCTATTATCCCTTTTGTTTTCTAATTCATCTGCTTAATGTTCTTTCCGAAAATGCCCTGGTGTGTCGGTTTGAGGACTAACGGTTTCACATCTATGGTCTCACTTCTACCTTATTCCATAGTTACCCACTTTGTCAATTGCGGGTTCCGGGTTGGCGGGTTTGAGATTGCTCCCCTGGCTTCCAAGGGTCCGCGATATACGGATTGGTCGTGGTGCCCCTCCTTCACGCCTTGTTTACTATTAAAAAAAAAAACACTACCATTCACTTTAGTTTTCTTGTTCAAAAATTATCACCAGGTCTAGAATTGTAACATCCAAAGTCCTATCAATAGAGGGCTTGAACAACCACCGAACTGGACAAGTATTTGTTGGGTACATAATGGTCGTCTATAGCACCTACTTGGACAAGGCAAACAAAACTAGATCCATTATGTGTGCTGACATGACAGACAAGGAGGCCATGATGACATCGACACTGACTATTCCTCCACAACTTGTCCAGAAACATGCAGAAAAGATATTGTCGGGTAATGGGATATCCATTACAATTTTTAATATATTGCCCAAAACAGTATATGATCGTGGTGATTGTGATCAAATTATTTCGCTCAACGAAACAAGTATTGTGGAAAAAAAATCCGTTGTTTGTTCAGAATATCATTTCGTCCCGGACTCGACTATCAACCAGCTTGCACAGAGCACTGATATTTACCCAATCAGAACGATTGGCACAGCTGTCACACTGGCGAGAAAACTTGCCTCACAACACATTCTCCATATAAAGGATGGAGAGTCGGATAGCGACAAGGCAATGGTACCTCTTTTCATATTCAGTTTTGTCCTTTGCTTTCGCATGTGCATGTATCTCGGGTAAGTTACACAAATATTGCATTGTTCCATGTTGCAGCTGCAAATGTTCGATACATATTCAAATTTGTTTTCATCAATGGAGCAGCAATTGCATAAAGGGCATATTTCATTTATGCTCTTCAAAAATATAACAAAGAAAAGGGATGTTAGAAAAAGGAGCTTTCGAACAACCCAGGAAACGTTTGTAACAAAGTTGCGAGCAGCTATAGTACAGGATCTGAAGAAACTAGCTAGCTCTACAACTGTTGTGCGTATGCATCCACAAAATCATCCTCACTTTGCTTATACAAATAGCCTTCAACAAATTTCTGTGGCATTTTTTTATTTTATTTTTATTTTTTTAAGGGGAGGGGGGGGTGCATTTGTGTATTATATTGTTCAATGTATTAATTCCTATGCTCGTGTTCCCAGGTTGAAGGTGTTTTAGTTGCAACCAATGTGTACTCGACCCCCTTTGAACCTGTATGTGAGAAATGCAACTCTCTTACTTCTGCCTCCGCTTTCATAAGTGATGGTACGATTGATTGTTTGTGATGCGGTGAAAAATGTCCATATATATGGACATTGCGTCAATGCTACCATCCGAACTGTGGGCAACACAACCGTGCATTGTATGGTTAGGCAGCCTCTGCTACAAAATGTGCTTCCTAAGTTGGCAGAATTGTCATATGAAACATATCTACAGAAAAAGGCAAGTAGTGTCTACATGTTGCGGGACCTTCGCATACACAACAAATTCACCTTAAATGGGGACAATGCAATTTTGCATATCAGCTGAAGAAGGGAAAAATATATATATATATATATCAAACTTTGGCAGGAAATGAAAATACCTCATGTGTCTCTATAATATTTCTTCAACATCCAGATGAATTTTTGTTGGACTCGGCTACTTGGGATTGCATGCGCATAGGATTGTTCGGTCCAAAAAATGGGAAGCATGGCAGCAAACCCCATATATCCCATGGCCCCGGTTATTTTCTACTGAGAACAAATACCAAATTCAAGAGAAAACAAATGCGGCGACGTCTTTTCTTTGTATATCAAATTGTTTGATGCAAAGGTCGATGTGTCCTGCTTTATGGAACCTTGTGGGAACTTGCTTGCGGCCTGTTTGAAGTTTAGTTGGTTCTTGGTTGTGTGCTTCGTCTGTCAATTTCTATATTGTGGAACTCCGACTGTTGTTTGGAGGAAACGAAACAATAGAATTGAATTTTTTAGCCAGCTAGCCTGCAAATCCGCCTAATAATTTCTATGGCGTTGTGACGCAAATGTAGTATGTGGTTTGTTTTAACATTTTTCCTTAATCGATGAACTTGGTAAAATCAATCTCCTGGAATAATTTGAAATCAACGAATATATATTGTGCGAAGTGCAATTGTGCTATCATATCAACAAGAGGCCCTTAAAATTCAAATTCGTCGTTGTTTTAGCATTTTTTGCCTAATCGATGAACTTGGTAAAATTAATCTCCTGGAATAATTTGAAATCAACGAATATATACTGTGCGAAGTGAAATTGTGCTATCATATCAACAAGAGACCCTTAAAATTACATTGGTCATTGTTATGCTTGCGGTCATAGAATTTTAAAAAACTTTCTTTTGTTTCCTTCATTTTTTTTTAAATAAGAGATTTAACATCCTTTGATAGTTTTATGTAATTCAATTGTACAATATCAATATTTAATATTAATAATTTAGTATTTGAAAATAATGTTTTTAGATAATGTTAGATAAGATGACCATCCGTAAACAATCGCAATCTTGAGCCCGCCAGTCCTGGAGTCCCTCTGTCAATTTGTATGTCCCGGAAGTTAGAGTGTTGTTTGGAGGACATGGGACAATAGAAGTGCAATGTTGAGCCAGAGAGCCCGCAAGTCCGCCTGTCAATTTGTATATCGTGGAACCAAGGGTTCTATTTGTAGGACACAGAACAATAGAGGCTCAATTTTGAGCCTGCCAGCCCGAGAACCCGCGATCCAAAAAGTGCCTAAGTATGGAATGAAGGATCCGTACATGCTCTACAAAATCTCATGTCCATACTTTATAAAAGTACATGTTCACTATGTATTGCTCGTTGGTCGTTGTTATGCTTGCGGTGATAGAATTTTAAAAAATTTATTTTGTTTCCTTCATTTTTTTAAAAATAAGCGATTTAACATCCTTTGATAATTTTATGTAATTCAATTGTACAATATCAATATTTAATATTAATAATTTAGAATTTGAAAATAATGTTTTTAGATAATGTTAGATAGGATGACCATCCGTAAACAATCGCAATCTTGAGCCCGACAGTCCTAGAGTCCTTCTGTCAATTTGTATGTCATGGAACTCCGAGTGTTGTTTGGAGGATACGGGACAATAGAAGTGCAATGTCGAGTCAGAGAGCCCGCAAGTATGCCTGTCAATTTGTATATTGCAGAACTCTGGGTGCTATTTGTAGGACACATAACAATAGAGGCTCAATTTTGAGCCCGCCAGCTCGAGAACCTGGGATCCAAAAAGTGGCTAAGTATGGAATGAAGGATTCGTCCATGCTCTATAAAATCTCATGTCCATACTTTATAAAAGTACATGTTTACTATGTATTGCTCGTTTCTCGGAAAATTTCTAGGTGTGGAAGTTTGCGGATGCATGTGTTCAGGTTTCCACTTACTTTTATGTCACTAGCCTGACCAAATTGTACAAACTTTCTTGTTTAATTAAATTGTGCAATATCAATATTTAATATTAATCATTTAGTATTTAAAATAATGTTTTTAGATCATGTTAGATAGTTGATAGTGATTACCATCCGTAAACAATGGAAATCTTGAACCCGCCAGCCCTGGAGTTCGTCTGTCAATTTGTATATCTCGGAAATCTGAGTGTTGTTTGGAGGACACGGAACAATAGAAGTGCAATGTTGAGCCAGCCAACCTGTAGGTCCGCTTATCAATTTGTATATCGTGGAATTGTGGGTGCTATTTATAGGGCGTCGAACAATAGAGGCCCAATTTTCATTCCGCTAGCCCAAGAACCCGCGATCCAAAAAGTGGCCAAGTATGGAATGCGAGATCCATACATGATCTATAAAAATTTCATGTCCATATTTTATAAGAGTACATACTTAGTATGTATTACTTGTTTTTCGAAAAACTACTAGGTGTGGAAGTTGGCGGATTCACGAATTTTATATGACCAGCCCGACCGACCGCTTCCCCGTTTGATATTGTAATAAACGAATATAAACTGGACCAAGTCCAATTGTGCTATCACATCAACACGAGGCCCTTAAAATTCAAATAGCCCGCAAGTCTGCTTGTCAATTTGTATATCGCAGAAATGTGGGTGTTATTTGTAGGGCATGGAACAACAAAGACCCAATTTTGAACCTGCCAACCCAAGAACCCACGATCCAAATAGTGGATAATTATGGAATGAGGGATCTGTACATGCTCTATCAAATCTGATCTCCATAGTTTTTAGAAGTACATATTTAGTATGTATTACTCGTTTCCTATGAATGTTGTTTGGAAGACACGGAATAATAGAAGTGCAATGTTGAGCGAGTCAGTTTGCAATTTCGCATGTCAATTTGTATATCGCGGGACTCTGGGTGCTATTTGTAGGATACGGAGCAATAGAGGCCCAGTTTTGAGCCCGCCAGACCGAGAACTCGTGATCCAAAAAGTGGCCAAGTATGGAATGTGAGATCCGTACAAGCTCTATAAAAACCACATGTCCATACCTTATAAGAGCACATACTTAGTATGTATTACTCGTTTTTCGGAAAAATTCTACCTGCGGGAGTTGGCAGATTCACGACTTTAGATTTCAATTACTTTTATATCACCAGCCCGACTGACCGCTTCTCTATTTGATATTGTAAGAAACAAATATAAACTGGCCCAAGTTCAATTGTGCTATTACATCAACAGGAGGCCCTTAAAACTCAAATAGTCTGCAAGTCCACTTGTCAATTTGTATATCGTGGAACTCTAGGTGCTATTTGTAGGGCATGGAACAACATAGTCCCAATTTTGAGCCCGCCATACCGAGAACCTGGGATCGAAAAAGTGGCTAAGTATGGAATGAGGGTTGCGTACATGCTCTATAAAATCTCATGCCCATACTTGATAAAAGTACATATTTGGTATGTACAACTCGTTTCTTGGGAAATTTTCTAGGTGCGGAACTTGACGGATACACGTGTTCAGATTTCCACCCATTTTTATATCAGCAGCCCGACCGACCTCTTGCCTGTTTCATATTATACAAAAATTTTGGAACACAAGTTTCCAAATATGCGGGTTTTTCTTTGAAATAAAATATTTCACATCCTTTTATAATTTTATGTAATTAAATTGTATAATATCAATATTTAATATTGATACTTTAGTATTGAAAATAATGTTTTTTAGGTAATGTTAGATAGTTGATAGGGATCACCATCCGTAAACAATCGCAAGCTTGAGCCCACCAGCCCTAGAGTCCATCTATCAATTTGTATATGGTGGAACTCCGAGTGTTATTTGAACGACACAAAACAATAGAAATGCAATGTTGAGCGAGCCAGCCCGCAAGTCCGTCTGTCAATTTGTATATCGTGAAACTCTTGGGTGCTATTTGTAGCTCATGGAACAATAGAGGCCCAATTTTGAGCCCGCCATCCCAAGGAAAATTTCTTGGTAAGGAAGTTGGTGGATTCACGTATTTAGATTTCACTTACTTTTATATCACTAGCCCAACCGATCGACCGCTTCCCCATTTCATATTGTACAAACCTTCTTGTCTAATTAAATTGTACAATATCAATATTTAATATTAATAATTTAGTATTGAACATAATGCTTTTAGATAATGTTAAATAGTTAATAGGGATTAACATCCGTAAACAATCACACTCTCGAGGCCACCAGCCCTGGAGTCTGTCTGTCAATTTGTATATTGTGGAACTCCAATTGTTGTTTGTATGACATGAAACAAAAGGAGTGCAATGTTGATCGAGCTAGCCCACAAGTCCACTGGCCAATTTGTATATCGCGGAATTTTGGATGTTATTTGTAGGCCACGGAACAATGGATGCCCAATTTAAAGGTCGTCGGTCTGAGAACCCGCGATCCAAAAAGTGGCTAAGTATGGAATGTGGCATCTGTACATGCTCTATAACATGTCATGTTCATACTTTATAGTACATATTTAGTGTGTATTACTCGTTTTTCAGAAAATTTCTAGTTTCTCTTTTCTCTCTGCTTTCCCTTTCTTTACTTACTCGTTTTTCAGAAAATGTCTAGGTGTGTGATTTGGCATATTTGTATCTTCAGATTTCCATTGTTAATTTTATATCACCAGCCTGATCGACCGCTTCCCCGTTTCATATTGAAAAAACTTTTTGAATCGTGGGTTCCTGCATAGGCGAGTTTAACATTGTGTTTCCATTCTTCCGCCGTGTGCAACTAGCACCTGGACCTCAGTGATTTACAAACTAGCAAACAAACCCCCCTTCATATTGTATGCTTTCGCTTTCTGTTTGCTTGGTCCTTTTCCCCAATGTCTCATGCTTTTATATACAAAACTCGAAGTTCAGCAATATACAAATTGGCCTCTCGCCATTGTGCTTTTGTTGGTCCCCTATGCACAAACAGCAGCCGAAATTCCGTGACATACAAATTGACGGCTGATATATGTCACTGAGATGAAATATGACAATTGCCCCTTCACGTCTCCTGGGTATATCTTCTGCCCTTTTTCTTTTGTAACCCGCCCGACCACTTTCCATACTTGGGTATTTCTCGTAATCAGTTTCGCGGGTTGGCTGTTGCACAAAATGTACAATGCTTCGTCGCAATTCGCCATCACCACTGCCTTTGTACTTGTTTCCAGATATGAAATAATTAAGCTTTAATGCTAGTAGTTCATCATGCAGGAACCGTTAAGATTGTCATTAATGTTTGAAAGTTCAAAGAAGATTTGTCATTACTACAAATTAAACTAAGATTTGCACAGAAATATGTTATTTTTTCCAAGTATTCATTTCAAACATGATGCAATCTATTTTTGTGCGCCAGTGGGTTGGCGCCTTTAAGAAATTTCTAATTCTTAATCTCTCTTCGTCGTCACTGCCACCTTTGCACTTTTTTCTAAATATGCAATTAGTGAGTTGTAATGGTAACAGCTCATTATGCACGAACCCTGTAGATTGTCATTGATTAGCGAAACACTCAAGGAGATATTCCATTGATACGCGTTAAACCATAATTTTTGGAGGGTTGTATTATCCCTCCCCAATTTTCATTTCAAACATCATCTCGAGCAAATGGAAATTCTTGTTAACTTGTGGCAGCAGTTCTGTCCAGATACAGTAAACACATTCGAGCATAATGGCTAGAGGTTCCACTATTCCAGGGCATATTCTTACTACTCATCTCCCTCCCCCAGGAGAAAAAAAGGAGATGGTCCCTTGGTACATCGAGAGATATATTTCAAGCCAAAGAATTCCAAGGCAACCCTACCTACTCAGAGAAGCTGCACAGTTGCATTGATGGCTAGCGCAGAGGTTGATGTCATGGATTTCGAGCTGGAAGAAGATGATCTAATGGGCGATGATACGACAATGGATGATGGAAATGCAGAGACTCTTCCCACTCCTGCGCCCAAATTGAAATCAACCATAACGGGCGGAACTTCTCGGCTCAGTGATAGCAGTTCTGACAACACCAAAAGGAGTTTCAAAAAAGAAACCAACGTTGAACGCAATAGCCGCTTTGCAGCATGAAAGTAGGAATTCCAGAGTTCCAAATTAGTCTGTTCTGGGCGTAAGAGTTTCAGTGTAAGGAAATGATATGTTGATGCTCCCAGAGATATATTTCGAGCCAAAAAATTATTCACTTGCAGGACTACTGTCATGTTCTCAGGATATACAATTAACATCTTCAAGAATCAGGTCCAGAACTCTCACTGCTGCAAGGCATTTTTGTACTAGTCATCTCCTTCCACCCAAAATGGACTAATTTGGGCCTCTAAAATTGCACATGCAACCTGTGTCCCTGAATTTTTTTCAACTATGTAGAGGTGGCTTCTAGTTGTGTCCTAAGGTTCAGTTAAGGGCTATTCCATTTGCCCTGCAATGTTTTTCGTCTTCTTCCTCACGGGAAGCTTCTGAAAACTATCAATTTCACCACAGTATGATTCATCCAAGAGAAAACTCAAGGATACCGCATACTGCAGATCCCGTGCCTATGTTTGTGGCGGATACGTTCAATGTTTTGGCCTGAATAACTGGGTCCAATTTCTAAGGATAGATGTACAATACTCGTTGTTTCTCTTTTTTTTTAAATGGATTTTCTATTAAAAAAAAATTCCTTGGTGTCTTTGTTGCTGCTTCTTTTCTGGATTTAACGCATGTTCTCATTGGCATGGTTCGGTGCTCTCGTAGTTCTTCGATATTGTGTTTACTTAGGTTATTTTTTATAAGATGGAACATCTAACAATTATATGACAATGTACTATGTCAATTCACCAGCCTTTTATGCAAACAAAAAATGGATTACATACAGTTTCAAACCAACATTCAATTCTATTCGTAATGCAGATAGAACATAGAAATACTAATGTACAATATTGCAGCAAAATCGTCATTATTGTTTCTAGACATGCAGTTCTTAAGTTTTGATGCTAACAACCCATAATGCAAGAATTTTAATACTTACGTTAATATGTTACAGCCATGGAAGAATGTATCAAGAACACAGTTACACCCACACGTTCCAATAAAATATAATCTTCAACAAAGCATTTGTTGGAAATTAGTAGAAAATGAAGTTTAATAGTTAAGTTAATATGTTACAGTCATGAAAGAATGTATCAAGAACATACTTACACACACAGGTTGCAATAAAATCTAATCTTCAACAATGCATTTGCTAACAATTAGTAGAAAATGGTGGTTTTGCAACAATGGGGCTTCTTTGAAACCAATTCACGCTTACGAAAATTGCCCTCCCCCTTTCTATTTTTCCACTCTTTTATTCCCTTTAGTTTCTCTTCTTGGTTACTTAATTGAGTTTTTTTTGAAAATGCCTTGTTGTGCGGCTTGGTGGATTCACGCGTTTCCAACGTGTGCTTCCCCTTTCTTTAAATTGGCCCTCTATTGTTCTGTGTCCTACAAGTATCACCCAGAGTTCTATGATATACAAATTGACAGGCGGACTTGCGCGTTGGCTGGCTCAACATTGCACTTATATTTTTATGTGACCTCCAAACAACATTCGGAGCTCCACGATATACAAATTGACACACGGGCTCCAAGGTTGGTAGGCTCAAGATTGCCTTTGTTTATGGATGGAAAAGTGTTAAAATGAGCCATACCACATTTGTGCCATAGAAGTTATATTAAAGGGAAAAGCATTTCCTCTATAGTTCTGTGTCCTAGAAACAACACCCACAATTCCGCATTATACAAATTGACAGTCGGACTTACGGGCTGGCTGGCTAAAAAAATGCCTCAGAGTTCCGTGATATACAAATTAACAAACGAAGCATACAATCAAGAACCAAGTAAACTTGCAAATTGTATTCCTGGTAACAAGCACTAATTTCAAACATCATGGAATGTCATTTGTGCATCGTCGGGTTGGTCCGTTCATGAAAACTTCAATCCTCGCTAGCGAGAATGATTTTGCCCGACCGTTTCCCTATTCCATACTTAGCCACTTTCCCAGAATTCCGCAAATATACAAACCGTCCGCTGAACTTCCCCATCATGATCTCTTCTGTTTTACACGTTTTGCAGTCAAAAATTTCGATACATAGAATTTGACTGTGGAACACTCGACTCTCCTCAGTAACCCCGTAACCCTTTTTTCAATCCTGTCCGACCTCTTTTCATACCTTGCCATTATTTCCTTGCTCTCCCCCGTCTCCGTGACCTTCGCACTTGTCTATAATAAAAGAAAAAAAAAATTATATATATATACATATCTTGTTTCTAAATATGCAATTACTGACATTTACTTCTAACAGCTCATCATGCAGGAACCATATAGATTGACATTGATGGGAGAAAGAATCGAGGAGATATCCTATTAATGTGCATTAAACCAAGATTTGCAGGGGGTTATATTATCCCTTCCGAGTGTTGATTTCAAAATCATGAAATGTCGTTCACACGTCGTCGCCTTGGCATGTTCACGAAACCTCCAATCTTTAATTGCTCATCATCGTACCCACCACCTTCGCATTTCTAAATATGCAATAAGTAAGCTTTACTGCTAACAGTTCATCATGCACCACCCATACAAATTGTCATTAATCAGCGAAAGGCTCGAGGAGCTTTCCCATTCATAAGCATTTAACCAAGATTTGGCGGAGAGTTACATTATCAGCTCTAACTGTTCATGTCAACCATCATCTGGAGCAAACCAACGTTCTCATAAACCTATGGCATCAGCTCGACAACATTTATGTGGACATACAATGAACATCTTCAGGCGTGAGGACCATAAATTCCAGTGGTCCAGAGCATATTCTTATTACTCAACCTCTTCCACAATAATTTGGACCTCTGGGATTGCTCGTGCAGGCTGTGCCTCTGAGGTTTTTGACTGTAAGGACCTGGTGTCTTGGTGCACCGATAAATTTATTTCAGACAAAATAATTATTCTACTGCGGGACCACTCTTCTGTTTCTTTGTCACCTCGGGTCTTCCACCAGATGCTAAGATTGTCGGAAACAACATTGACATTCAGAGGAGAAGATTGCAAACATTTCCTAGCAAAGCATAATAACGGGTTGGACCTCTTGCTCCATTTATTGGAAAACCCGCTTCTAGTTCCTGAAGATATTACAAGCTTACAGGTTAGTTCATTTAGAAATCCATTTCGCGAAATTGCCTGGTTGTTTACAAGAATAACGGGACAGGAGTCCACAACAACTGTTTCTCGGATGGCTCTTTATATTTTTTATTTCACAGTCAACGAACAAGCCATTTTTTATTGGGGCAAGTTAATTTCCCATGAAATATGTTCCCAATTGTCAAGCTTCAAAAGGGAAAAGAAATTTTATATGTCGTCCTACTTAGTTTTTGTGATAGCACATTCCTGTCGGTTTCCACAATTGTCTCTCTCAAAGAATGTCAACTGGGAATTCGACCCAGTAACGTTATGGTACCAGGCCCTGTGGAAGCACAAGGCTTCCCACTTTTTTTATGAGGTTTTTAATGGCTTCCTGTCTGTTTTCAAAGTTTTGTTGTTAGGAGAAGATCCTCCCCTCATATCTGAACAGGCAACCAGTTTTTTGGACAGGAACGGGACACTCGAACATTTCGATAATTACACTGTCATAAGAATTTTTGGCTCCATAGAAAAACATGCTCTCCTTCCATGTCACATTACGAACAAAATGTTTGTTGCAAAAGGAACATGGAAATACAACTATTGGTTGCATCTGTTGCAAAAGAAGAAGAAAAAAATAGTTCATTCCTCTGCCTTGGAAAGTAGGGGAGTTTGTGTTGAAAAACGTCAACAAAATTGACGAATTCGCAGCACATTCTAGCATCTCCAACCTGGAATATGCTAAAATCATAAGAGGGTTCGACCCCTATAATATTTTTCGACAACATTTACAAACACTTGGCCTCGGCGATTGTTTTTTCAAAAAACACCTGCTCGAAAACAAAGGCAGTGGCGGCAACGCTCCTGCCTTTGATGCCAGCAACCTAGACACAGTGAAAAGCTGCACTAAATTGTACATGCAACAGGGGAAAGGCCCTAGTGACAAGAGTGTTCAATCGGAAAATAGCATCCAAAAAGTACGACATCCCGGAGCATCACTCCAACGGCCCACCACAGCAAAAAAGAAACTTAGAGTTCTTCAAATGGAAAAGGAGATAACGACCCTCCTCACTCTAAAATTGATAGTTCTCACAAGCTTCCAGTAGAGAATAAGAGAAAAAAAAATGTGGGGCAGGCGGAAGAGCTGGAAATTCAGAGTGAGAACACGGAACTTGACACTCATCTGGATAGCATGCTCTGCTACCTTGATCAGCTCAAAGACGCCATCCAGCATAGTCGTCCAATGGACATATCCGTTCCTGAAATTTTTTACGAAGATGAATCCTTCGTGTTCCAGAGCGTTGTTTTTTATATCCAGTCCAAAAAATTGATAATTGAGAAAAAAAATGTAAAAAATAAGAAAGGAAAATCTCGTTCAGAGCTTGACCTTGCCAACATGTGGTCGTCCCAAATCTGTCAACTTCACAATGCGAACGGAGAAGAAATTCTTGATTCCATTGGAGGCATCGAGGCTGAGAATGCCAGACTGAAGTATCGGATCAAGGAATTGGAAGAGGCTTTGATTCATATGCCATTTCTTGTCAATCCTTTGGCAATAGCCATGCCTGCCACCACTGCAGCCAACGTAAAATCATCCTCCACCCTGCTCGCATCCTGTAGAGGATATGTGGAGAATAATATCAAGAAAAGAATGGAATTGGTTACCGAGGGGTGGAAAACATCACAAACCATCACTTCCCTTGGAACCGGGGCACATAGTTTGCTCGAACATTTGCAGACGGAGTTAAAAGATGAAGAAAAATTCTTTTTAAAAACGGTCCTTCCTTTTGGCACCATTGTTAACAATATGACATAAACAAAAAGAAGAGAACAAGATCTTCCATCCAAAAACCAGATTGGTCAATTGAATGCATGTTAGAAAGAAAAAGTAAAGAACATGCATCTCATTGTTCAGTCATGTGAACAAGCCATATCGAAGAAAGATAAATTATTCACAAGGTTGTCAAGAATAAACTTAGCCGGAAAAACCAACGACCTCCAAGACCCCAACTTAATCGCAAACTCCTTGCCCTTAACTAGGAAAGAGTTCAATAAACAGGTTGTTATGTTTAAGGCCTTGTCTCTGGAAAAATTTTGCAACATCCTTCAGTTTGATCAAGCTCACGTCTACGACTGGCTAGTCAAATATTCAGTACAAAATGAGAAAATTCATCAGGCTCTATGTAATCTTTCTATCGACTTCCGGGAATTAGAAAACGATCTTTTCAACATAAAAATCTGGAATGGGATCAGCATCGCCCCAGTGAGAAGCTAAATTGAAGAATGGATCGAAAAGGAATTGAAGCAGGCCGTCGATGAAAGAAAACAGGCAATTGCCAGGATTCCAACAGTCGTCGACGACATCATTGAAACCACAACCATCGGCGACATCAATGAAACGACAGCTGCAAGCAAATAGCCAAAGGGCTCATATGTACCCTCATTGTAAGTCTACTGATCGCATCATGCTTTGTTTATCAACCCAGTTATTCCACTTTTTTAAATAGAGATGTGTAGGCAAACACTTATACCTTTCAATTTATTTTTTTGCAGGTATTGTACTCTATCTTCTTTCTACAGTCATGTTTCTTTTACATATTTCTCTAATGGTCCGCGGGAGCCCCAATCCCAGTCTACATGACAAACGCATTGAAATTTCAATTTATATGTAACAGACTTTAATTTTTTTGTATATTTCAAAATTTCCAGTAGTATGTAACAAACTTTTATTTTTTGACATATTTCAAATAAAATTATTTTCTTATCTCCTTTTAAATTTATGTTTTCATACATTTCTATCTTTCACCAATCGGTATGACAAATGCATTTAAATTTTTATATCTAATAGACTTTATATATATATATATATATCAAAATAAATGGTGCTCTACATGCCAAGTGTCATTTACTTATGCCCCATGTTCCCTGATATACATGTTGCACACAACATTTCCGTGATATACATTTCAAAATTTCCAGTATGTAACAAACTTTTATTTTTTTACATATTTCAAATAAAATTGTTTTCTTATCTCCTTTTAAATTTATGTCTTCATACATTTTTTATCTTTCACCAGTCTATATGGCAAATGCATTTAAATTTCCAATTTTTTTCTTCTACTGTGAACAAATTTGTAGTTTGTTATATACTTTCAAAAAATAAATGGTGCTCTACATGCCAAGCGTCATTTACTTATGCCCCATGTTCCGTGATATACATGTTGCACACAACATTTCCGTGATATACATTTTTCCCCGAACACTTATGTCATTTACAATTCGACCCCATTTTCCACAATTTGCTTCCTAACCTCGTTGGCAAGGACTACACTGCCACGTAGCCTTGTTTTTATTTAAATAAAAAAGAAAGTATATTCTAAAAAAATTATTATATTTATAAAGCAAAAAAGTATACAAGTATTCAAATCTGCTTATCTTCCTTATGATTTCAAAATCAAAATCAAAACCTCTCTCTACTTGTCTAAACCAAAAAAACGGTCTTTTCAAACTCTTTACAAATTAGAAAATGAGGACCACCTTCATTAAAAAAGAGAAATATCAAAACAAAGTATTTTAGAAATTATTTTGATAACACCATTATAATCTTCTATAGGATCATGATTAAGAAACCAACATAAACTCTATGACTAAACACATATTTCAATAGAAATAAAAAGAATGTGAGTAGAGAATTGTTTCAAATATATACATATTAAAAAAAGGATAATATCTCTTCTATGATGTTTTAATGAGCTCTCAACAAGCCCAAGTTCACAAAGCTTGGGGACTCTCTTTTTCTTGATCTTGAGTGGTAATTTCTTGAGGTTTTATCATGATTTCAATTTTAGTTTTTGATTTTATTTTTTAACAGAAACATAATTGGATTTGCATTAAAAAAAAGAGTTACATTGTCATATTAATTACATACAAAATTCTAGGAATGTCTATCTGGATATTTAGATATATATAAACTAATTGAGTATTGTCTGCATATTCTAAACTAGACTTCCATACATTCCTTCTCACAATTATTTTCACAAATTGATTAAGAAGCAAAATATCATGAAAATACATTGATTTCTAGTTTAAATCACCATCATGAGCCTCATTCCCTTCAACAGAGAGAAGGAGGGCCATGCTCTTCAAATTCCGTGATGTTGTGTGGTTGAGCCCAAAATTCTTCCTCTCTGGAGACCCACTTAATGGAATTGGCAAAATCATGAATTTTGGATGCCCATAAAAGGGACTCCATTTGATGAGGCATGACCATCATTCAAAGTTTTTGACATTCGGCCTCTAAGGCATCAATCCTCTACATATGAACCTGGAGTAGTTCCATAACATTATCCACGCTTCTTGTTAAGACTTGTTCCAATTCCAGAAATATTTCATTAATACTATGGAGGGTTTAGTTGTTTGTCTGAAGTATCTCCTTGTGCCTACGAAGAATTTTATTTACCTCTCTTCCATTGATGTCGCCCATTTTGGATACAGAAAAAACTTGCACATAGTGTATATAGGGCCAATGAAAACTATACTCCCTAGTTCCTAGTGAAACCCACAGAGAATTTATTCCCACCCCAACTCTGTTGAATATCATAATAAAAGGATTTGTTTGACAACTTAAAACGAGAAATTCATCGAAAGGGGAAATAAAAGGATGCAATTGGATAACTTGACAATTATCAAACCATTCCAAAAAAGATCGTCGACATTGAAAAAGTTGGGAAACCTGCACTCCTCGATCCATTATTCCTCCACTTCAAGTACACTCTAACACAATATTTCCTAGATTTCCATACTGCCACTACTCTAGAATAGCCAAACTAGAACAACCAAGGCTAAGGAGCACTATGCTCCACCAAGCAAAGACTATTGAAACTCACCGCCATCGAAAGAATGATCCCACATTTCAATGCATTCCCACACAATTGACATTCATTAATCCCTTGATCTAGCCAGACATTCAAGCACACAATTGTTAATAGCCTCCTTTTGTATCCTCCCTTACTTGTACTACCCAAGCTTGGCATCGAAAACAATGAACATGTGGCAACTTTTATGGCTAGGGGATATGGTTGGATGACACCACCCCATTTTTAATCAAGGTTCCAGCATTCAAGTGAGAGGTAATTTTGGCTTAATGATATGTCAAACTGTTAAGCTCACGCTTGATATGATAGAAGGAGATTCAACCATAGCGAGAGGTCGTGCTTTTAATCCTTGAGAGGAAAGTGTTCAAAGCATTGATTCCCACTTCATTTTGACTAACTATGTATTTTATGAGAATACGTTGATCAATGGGAAACGAAAGGTCAACCTGTTGGCCTTCCCATCGCCCCAATTCTCACTTTTCCTCTTGTGGTTTCACTCTCAAAGGGTCTTTTGACCAAGGAGAGAAGGCATAGAGAGCCATGAAAGAATTGTAACTAGATAGTGTTGAAATAGAATAAGCACCCATTTAAATTTGGTATTCCCATTTGGGTTTTTAGGGTAAACTCTCAGTTTTTATGTGTGCTTTTAGATGTTTGCCATGTTGTTTTCTCTGTTAATGGGATTGAAATGGAGTTACTTTGAATGTTAATGGTTTCATATGTTATCTAACATTAAGAAATATATACTCACTATTGTTTTGAAGTTTCTACCAAAGATACAATTCCCATGAGCAACTAAACCAACCCAATAGTTGTTGCACTGAGAGTATCGAGGTGTTGTATAACCCAATATGGGGGAGATGTCATATTTTCTAACCTTATGTTACTTTACATGACAACAACAACAAAATTAAATAAAAAATAAATAACTACAGATTTACATGACAACAACTAAAATATTAAACCATTGTAGATCCATATTAAACTTGGATCTATCAAGCACCGATAAGGATCAAATTTATTAAGGTATAATTTATTTTTTTATGATTTAATATGGAGGAATTAATATTTGACATAGAATGAAATGATACAAAAAAAATATTACACATTAAGAAATTTGATCCCTCTTAGTGCTTGATAGATCTTGGTTTAAAATGGATCTACGCCATTTAATATCCTTTGTTCATCCATTTCAGAGATGGACGATCAATGGTGCCCATTCCAGAGTCATTGCAAGTGTATATGGAGTTGCTAATTCGGTTCCTTCATGTTAGTTGGCAAATTTCTCCCACCTACATGCTGTAATTTCTAGCCATGAGTTGAATTTGATTGTTAGGCGATGTCTTTTCACTCCCCATAGGACATACACTACAATTTTGCTACTAGTTGGGAAATTACTCTCTCCCTTGGGCCATATGATCTCCCAATACCAAAATTTATTTGTTGGTTGGGTTGATTACTCTCACTCATGTTCTATACGGTTGTCCCACATGTCATATGTTCTCTCTTTGAATTGCATTTCACTCATGGGTTGTTTAATTTCTCATTTCCACGACCATTTCGCGTAATTCATTTCTTCCCTAGTTAATTTCATTGCTTAGTTGATTGGACAGTTAGTTATTTGACTCAACATTTCCCTAGCCAACTTGACTTTTTCTTGGTCAAGTGACCTTTCACCTAGTTGACTTCATATTGGTTGGTCGACTTTATTTCTCTAGTTGAGTTCATGGAGTAGGTCGACTTCCATGTTTTCCAAGTTGACATCACATTTGTTAGATTGTAGGCATCCATGGTCAAATGAGCCAATAAAAACCAAGGTAAAGGGAAATTACAGTTGATGGACCATCTAGACCCTCTATAAATTATAAAGGGTACAATCCTAGTATTCAATTGTGCCTCTCAGACCACATATGAGAGGTCGATGGTATTGGAATTCAAACAAATCCATCTTGAGTGATTCCATTTACTGTCCAAATCAATACAACTATTTGCATTGATTCTAAATCTAACCCTTCGAGATATCAAGGGAGCTTATATTTATGAGATATAAATATTTTGTGATTTATCATATAATAACAAGTCCAGAAACAATTTATTATCAAGGGAAGATAATTTATTGTGTTACAAATTTCAAGAAGAATTCACATTTTCTGGAAAAATAGTGTTGTGTTTGGCAACATCTTAACATCTTTTGGAGTATTCACTAAATTGCAACTATGATGGGTAGTGTTAGTATCTTCCATGAGGCATTGACTCCCTTTTTTGAAGAGGTGACATTAAAGGGAGTAGAAGAAATTATGCAGTTGTAGCAAACCTATGAGTGTGTGAGAAAATACATTCAGAGGTCAATCACAAAACGCATTTCTCATACTAAGAGTAACTCAATATAGAACTACTATCGCATGTCATTGATATAAAGAGTGAGAGATCTTGTGTGGTTGAAAATTGAAGAAGACATAGAGCTCAGTGGTTGTAGCTAGTAGTTGGGTTGAAGACCCCAGACTCGCAGGGATGATTTTAAGGATGAAAAATTATTTTAAAATGTAGAAACCTTGGCGAATATTACTAATCCTTCATATTCCAACTATAAATGTTTGGCGATATTTTGGTAAAAATATTCAAATTTCTAAGGATTTTCTAAAGTTTTTATAAAATTTTGACGGTTTTTAAGTTCAAATAATTGTATCATATAGAATTTGGGTGAATCATTTTTAAAATAGTGAATCTCTTTCTTCGAAAAAAAAAAAACATGGAAAATTAGCCCATGAGCAAAATTTAGCCCCTAAAATCATCCCTGCAGGCCCAGAGGCCAAGCACAATGACCATCATTTGTCACATTTTCAAATGTTCTTAGAGTCCATGGTGAGCTAAGAACCAGGGTGACCCTAGGAAGGCACCCCTAAAACTAGTAGAGGGAGTGAAGTGGCATTGGTAGCTAGCATTGGTCCTACCTATCCACAAACAAAGCTATGAACCAATCTAGAATATAGGTCTTAACATTGCCAATGCTACAAACAAAACCAACCTCACATGCCTTAAAATAATGGTGACCATAGAGGTGATTGTAGAGAAGTTGTGCTCAAAATTTCATTAAGCACATAAGTTGAAACTTAGAGACTTGATTGGCATACTAGACAACAAGTTATACAGAGTTCTCGGTGGACGAGTAAGAGTAGAGTATTGAGTTTAATCAGACCAATTACTATTGTATTGTCAGTAGTTTGATGTGTGTATGTTACAACCAATAACATGTCACTCTGAAGATTGAAAACACTATATAAGACCGAGATAGAGACCAAAAGTAAATTCTAAAGAGCATCCATGTTATGAAGTGAGTGGGCTATAAGTCCCTCATTTATAGATCATTTTCCCAATTGAAGTTAGATATCATGCCTAAACTTGGTAGGAAATGCATATGGAGATGCTTAAGTTCAAGATTGATCCCCCAATAACTAAGTAGGAGTTGTTTAAAACCCTCATTAAGCCCTAGTTTTACCCTATTGGGTATGAAGAGGACTAATCAATCTATTGCAATTACTTCCAACAAAAGCGAGAGAAAAATGTACAAGAGTGTACCACTAAGTCCAAAAAATAAGCTATTATGTTGGGAATATCTCCAAAGAACTTGCATGAACTATTCAAGTATCTAGGTGGTCTCCATAATCATTTAAGGAGGCAAGTGGTGCTTATTATCGCACAATCTGTACTTTCCCAAATCCCAATGCAGGTGGATGCAATATTGGCGTAATAGGGAGTGACCTATCACTGTCACCTTAATAGGAAACCCCTTTCTATTTAGGAGTATGTCATAGTACCCTAGGGGAGACTTTCCCAGTGACCCAAGGATTTGAGAAGGCTAAGGTAAAAGGTACAAGAAAGTCCCCCCTCTCACAGGTCACTCAAGTCAAAAGTTATTTGTGTCTTATAGAGATGAAGCAAAAAGGTAAATAAGGTGTACCTGCCCAGAATAAGACAACAAATGGAAAAAGTGGAAACTTCCAAGTACCAAATGATGTTACTGCTTCATAAGACCATGAACCTTTAAAAAATAAGTAAGTTGATATAAAATTGCAGCAAAGTAATTATTTACAACAACAATAAGTATTTTGTAACAACCACAATAATTATGCCTTGAATTTGCTTGAAAAAGACAAGGAAATGTAACTTTAAATTGGAAAAATGATAACTACCTGTCAGAAGCAAAATTGGCAATGTCTAATCAGCTTTTAATGTCACTTTTGAGATAAATTTGTTGTTGTTAGATGGTTGTTGCAATATTTTGCAACAGTAGCAAGTTAGTCAATGAATTAGTCTAGTTTAAGGTTAGTAGAAGTTAGTAAATGTTTCAAGGAAGATAGTTTGAGAGTTGTTTTGATCAATCAATCACTATAGTGAGTAGACTAGTGCCTTTATAGGGTAATGGAGTCTATAGATGACGGTTTTCTCTTGGAAGAAATGACACAATGATTATATTTACCTAAGGATAAGAGATGGATGGAAGAGGTGTTGGCTCTTTAAGGCCTCAAACATCCAAACCCTAAGGATAAACTTGCTAGAGTGTAAGAAATTTTAGGCTTTAGCAAAATCTCCATTTCTTAGACTATTGAAAGATATTTGAAGCAACAATTGACTCGATAATGACTTCTAAAGCGCTAGTATATAGGGCTCTAGAAGTTTACCTATGTCAAAATATTCTTAGCAAGGTCTAGTAAATGAAGAGTAAAGAAGTAGCAAATTAAGTCCTTTACTCCTAGGGATTGTCAAGCAAGCAATTTCATAATCTTTAACATGAATAAGAAAAATTACCATAAACCATTCAAATAAAATGAAGAATTACATATTTATTTACTTCACCAAGAATAATCAAGCCATAAAACCCTAGAATGCCAAGTAACTTCACCAAGAAATGATCCAAGTTGAAAAATTTAGCCTCCAAGAGAAAGTGTGCCTAGAATTTCAACTAATAACCCCAAGAAGGGCACAAATTTTAGACCACACTACTTGTGTGATGAATGATGATGAAAAAATGAGAGTATTTTCTCTCTATTTATATAGTATCAATGACCTTTAATTAAAATTAGGTCATAAAAAGGTCGACCTCGCCAGATTACATCAAAATCCAGTTTTTTACATAAATGAAGGTAATTAAACCCTAAAATAAAATACAAGGGTGACGTCATGCCCTTCTAGGGTGACGTTGAGCCCCTATGGTAGAACGTTAGGCCACACATGCAGAACGTTTGGCCTCCAAAGGCCCTGAATGCTACCACATGTGCCAACTAGTACACAAATGTCCTCATAAATGCAAACACTAATTGTGGATGACATCTAGGGTCACAAAGGTGATGTCATGGGATCCCAAAGGTCAACGTCCAAGTGGAAAGACAAGACCCCCCTAGTTCTAGGTCTATCGGAGTGTCCCTAGTGCAACGCCCTTATTTCTTCATGGTGCAAGTCTCTAGTGTCTCTCTGCCCTCGGTTGGGGTCACAACATCCATCTATGGGCTTTTAGTCCCATGGAGGTTCGAGCTAATCATTCCCCCATATGTACCTATCCACTAGGAAAGTTCTTGCAGCAACAACAAGTATGCCCTCCAAGGGTTCATAAGTCACATGGATCATAGCGATGTCAATCACATCTAATAATCAAATTACCCAAACATGTGCATCAAACCCCCCTTTACCCAGACAAATGCTCAAAGACGTTATGCAGTTTAACAAGTCAAGTTTGAATAAGCTCTCGGGATGTCCTATTGGGCTAATCCTCCTTAAGTTTGGGGTGTTTCCCAGGTGAGAACTAATCCAGGTCATGTAAGTGTGTGTGAAGTGGTGTGGGGGGAGTGTTTGGCCACTAGGTGCAGTGATAATAGGGAAATGTAGATCTTACATGTGGGTGCCTTTGTAGAGGACGAGTTGCACTTGATCATGGATGTCATTGTTTCCTAGCCCATTCAATGTATTTTATTCTTAACTTTTGGTCTTTTTTTTTATTCTTCGAGAGAAGAGTTTGGGACACTGTCTTGGCTTGGTGACCAGAGGTGACAACGTTACCCACAAGCATTTCACGAATATGAGAAGGTTGGCACGTGATGAGACCCCCTTTCTCTTGGCTATGACACCAAGAGCCACTACTCTGGTTTGTTGACTAGATAGATGGTAGTGTCATACTCATACATACCCATGGTCATAATAGGCTAGCTCATGATGAGACCTCCCATCCTCCAACTAATTCCTTGAGTGTTTATTCATCTTATGGGTTCCCTTTTCTTACTGAGAAGCCTTTTACCGCTTTCTCGGAATCCCTGGGCAAAGCATCTCAAAGGTTTCATTTTGGAATTTAACTCTTTCCAACTACTTTTACCCTCTGGGCCTTCATCCCCTTCTTCCCACAAGGCAAGGTACAACCATTCCTTGTGTGGAAAACCCAATGCCCAAACAAAGGTAGGGTGGAAATGAGAGGAATAAATATGGAAAGTGGTAAGTATGGAGGGAATGGATGATGACATTTATAGACACACCCAGTGGCAACCCATCCTAAAGGGAGACTAACTTACTAAGGCATCATGTCACCCTCCCAGGTATGAACAAGTTAAAGAGCATAATTTCCAAGAAAATGTTATGAAATGAAGGAGAATTTATTGCAACATGATTAAGTGCTTCAATAATCAGAGTGACACATACCATGATACCCAGACTCATTACCTCATGGAGCAAGGCTTACTTCTACTACAGGACCAGGCTGGTGGGATGGATGTTGCTAGTGTTGATACATGGGTTGCACTGGAGAAAATATGGGTCATCCGGGGCCATGCTCAAGTCATCCAGATCTCGGCACTCCATGTCTAGGACCTGTAGGCCTCGAGACATGATCTCCCTAGTTATTCCTAGGATATGGGATAACAGTGCTCTTTAAACCTAGGACCATTGTTGAGGCATGTGTGTAAGCACAATACATGGATAGGGACAAGAAGAAAGGATAGTCAAAATGTTCTAAGTAGATAGATTGCCAAGCAACTTCCAAAGAGGGAAAGAAGAAGTTGAAACGAATGTATAAGAAGACAACAACCACCACACATATTTGCAAGGTTTCAAGCAACCATTATAATATCAATGGTCATGGTGCAGATAACTGTTAGAAGTTACATCCATAGATGAATCCCAAGAACCAGAAGAAAAACATGTTAGCCATGGATTCAAGCAACCATGTTGAGAGTATCTTAGATGTAGACGACAATATTTTTTGCATTGCCATGCAAAAGAAGGTGAAACTAAGGTGCCTTCATCCTAACGAAGAGAAGGAGATCACTAAACTCTCCCATATCAATATCTAGGTCAAGAAGATATAGGTGGATGCTCTATTTGATTTTTTTTCACGGGGCAACCTCATAGTAGAGAATCTTGTAAGTAATCTTGGATTAGAAGTTGATGATTGTACTTACCCATACCCATTGGGATTGGTAAATAAAGATGCACAACTTAGGTTCACTAAGCAATATAAGATCAAATTTTCTATAAGTACAAACTACATTGATGAAGTGGAGATAGATGTAGTACCACTTGATGTGTACGGTGTATTATTTGGAAGCCCCTACATGTACATGAGGGATGTGATTTTCTTGAGGAGAGAAAACCGATACTGCTTGATCAAGGATGGGAATTCCTTCATCATCAATGCAACACAAATGTAAATCCAAGATCTCTCTCATAAGTGGTAACTAAGTCAAGAAACAGATTAACTCGAGTGGGAAGATTGCATTAGTCTTTTCAAGATGGAATCACAAGGAGATGAATTGATAAAGATAAAAGTGTCTCTAGAGGGATGTGCTAAACAACATAAACACTAATTGGAGAAGTTTTTCCATTTCTATAGAGAAGTTCTCAAAGATACTAAAGGGTTGCTACCTAAGAGGGAAGTGGATCGTGAGATATAGCTATTGCCTAAATTTCCATTGTCAAACATAGGATTGGACAAACATTCCATACTAAAAGTGGATGAAATGAAGAATGAATTGCAACATTTGTTGGATCACAAAGTAATTTGACCAAGTACCTCACCTTGTGGGTCACTTATTATCATAGTTCCCAAGAAGGATGGGACTTTGAGAATGTGTATCAACTACAAAGCTCGGAATAATATTATCCTTAAGAATTGGTACCCTCCAAATCTCCAAATAAGTACTTAGAAACAAGACAAATACTATAACACATTGGATCTGAAATAGGGATACCAATAGGTATACGTAAAAGAAGACACATGGATGAGGTGAGATTTATATCAATGTTTAGTAATGGCTTTTGGTTTTTGTATTGCATGAGCTACATTTAGGAATTTCATGAATTATGTGTTGCAACCATTTCTATATATATTTATAATATGTTGCTTGGATGATATATTAATTTTCAAGTCTAACTAGGAAGAGCATATGTCACATATGCTCGAGGGCTTAGAGACCTTGAAAAAGAATCAACTATTGGAAAACCTTAAGAAATGTGGATTTTCCCAACCTTGGTGTACTTGTGGGACATGATTGGTGGAGGGGAACTCAAGACTAATCCTATGAAAATGGATTCCACCATCAAGTGGTCGATTCCTACAAATGTCACTAAAGTTCAAAGGTTTGTTGTAGTTGTAAGATACCTTTGGAAGTTTATAGCATCCTTTTCAATTATGGCCATACCACTCCATGCCATGGCATCCAACTGCAATATTTTCTAGCGGGGAAAGAATCAACATAAGGCTTTTGAAGAGCTAAAATGGAAGATTGGTCAACCACCAATTCTAGCATTACCCAATTTGCAAAAGCCCTTCAAAATGGAGATGGATGCAAGTGGTATGTTATTGAAGTGACCTCGGTGCAAAGAGGTAAGTCAATATGCTATCATTCTGAAATGTTTCATGATATAGTCCTAACTATCTCACATGTGACAAGGATATATATGTTTTAGTACAAGTTTCTAGGAAATGGAAGCATTATCCGGTGGGAAAGGAAACCATCATCCACATTGAACATCAACCACTGCAATATTTGTAGGCCCAAAGTAAGCTTCAAAAAATAAGAAACTACAAGTGGATGGGATTTGTTACAACAATTTCATCTTATTATCAAATATAAGAAGGGAAGTACTAATAAGTTGGTGGGCACACTTTCAAGGTTAACCACACCCAATATCATATATTTGGGTGCTATTGTGCACATGGAGCCTTTCAACCATGATTGATATAAAGGGAATACACATAATATGAGGACTTGAATGAGGCATTCCAATGACTATAAGGCCAAGTTCATGAAGAAGAAGGTGAAATAAAGGATGGCAATCATATCTAGGATAGGTTTCTCTATGAGCTAGATAAGCTTCATGTTCCTTAAGGAGAAAGATTGCAACATGTTAGAGAGGCTCAGACCTCCAAAGTTGCAAGGAATTTTGGTGTTGGGAAAACAATTACCAACTTATAGAGGTATGTGTATTGGCCTAGAATGCAAGAATATGTAGCATGGTTTTTTAAAGGGTGCATACTTTGTTATACAAGCAAACCTAGTAATAGGAAGCAAGGTATATATCATTCCTTACATATACCTACTAGACCATGGGAGAGCATATCCATGGATTTCATGGGTGGTTTGCCAAGAAGCAAGTGGGGATATGAATATCTACTTGTGGCAGTGGATGGGTTTAGTAAGATGTGCATTCTCGTGCATTCTAAAGAGAACATAAGAGACAAGATGCAACAATGATGTTCTTTGAAAAGGTCTAGGTGCACTTTGGGATTGCAAGTAGCATCATCTCATTTAGATATGCTAGATTTATTAGTTCCTTTTGGACTATACTCTGGGAGAATATGGATACCAAGTCAAAGACATCTAAATTTTCCAACCACAGGTGAATAGGGATACATAAGAATTGATTGTGCAATTGGTTCTCATGTAAACAACATCTTGAACCGTTTCGTGAGGCTCAATTGGAGAGAGGTGGTAATGATCACCTAGGTATTTATAGCTCACGATATGGGTCAAGTTAGCAATGAATGATCATGCAACTTGAACATATCATTGTGTGTGGAGCCATGTGTTGAATAAATGAGCATTAGGCTCCATGTGCAATATTGTGCATCAAAATGAATTACTGCAATTAATAATATTACTTGCTATTACTTAGCTTGAACATCTAAATTGTAAGCAAGATTTATCGTTTGAGAGAATGTGAGTTGGTGATCATATGCATTTTTATTGGAAATTGTGTTAAAATGAGTGATTGGCCTTGCATTTATGGATTTTGATTAATTAATTGCCCCTTGTATGTTGATCCATTCAATCACCCTATGGTGTTCCTTTTGTTAACTAATGAATTGAATCTATGCTACCCCACATTGCAATTGAATGTATACAAATTTGCTTTGATGGAGTATCATGATCACTTTGCTTGTCAATTTCAAATGATCATGCAAACTAAATTGGATTAGTGTTCTATATGTTGACAATTAAAACCTATTCAATTCTTTGATCCATTTGCATAATGAACTTAACATTGATGCAAAGTAGGTCAAGTGTACAAATGTGTTAAAAGGATTTGATGAAATAAAAATGAGTTAATGAACGGAACAGACAAATCCCATTCCTCAAATTAATTCATTTGCAATTTTTTTTTATCATAGTCAACTTAGGTGTTTAATATAGACACTAGGCATCTTACACTGACACTCAAAATTGTGAAACGAGTTAATTTAATGATTGGTAAAGCATGTAATGGAATCCCATGATGATTAATGAAATAGAGAAAATAATTTTCCTTCAACCTATCTATGATAACTCGAGAAGAACCATATTAGAACTTCAATGCATTGATGTGCATATATTGTTTTGGTCCTTTCATATTTGATTGCAATCTTGATTTCATGCGTTATGTGAAGAAAAAGATCTATGTCTAATATTATAGTCGATAAAGATGAAATGTGCTTAATTTAATCATTTGTGAGCCAAATTTACTCAAATTATTGCATTTTAAGGTTGTTTAGGTGAGGAGAAATACGATCACTTGCAAACGCAAATAAATATGCAAACTAATAGGCTAAGTTGCATTAGTAAAGGCTTGTTGATGATTAGTGGATAAGAAGAATGACCTTCCAAACTTGTAATCCGATAGTGCAAGAATCGCATTAATACCCTATTGCGTAAATGTATGTTACTTTGATCACCCAAAGTTTATCCCTTTCGTGAGCGAGCAATATGAATGAAAACCCTAAATCTTATTAAAAGAATAAGTGCTCCATTCTTGATATGCTCACATATGATCCTTTACTTCAAATTCAAAAATCTTATTTAGACCCACGAAAAAAGGTTATAATGCTTATGTTAAATACATTAGGTGAATAGGCTCTTTTTGTCTAAAAATAAAATTTGTTTGTTCTTCTATAATTGGAATTGTTATGGCAAGATTTGTACTTGTGCAAAGCCCCACCACAAGTACTCAAATATTGCATAACTACAGAAGATCCTACCACTGTCACCTTAGTAAGAACTTCCCACTTTTTAGTGATGGAAGAGATCCACCATAGGGAAGGCTTCCCCAATGACCTCAAGGGATCAAAGTAGCAACTAAAGTAGCCAAGCCTACCACCCCCTCTCTTGATCACTTAAAGATTGGTCTGGGTCATGATGGTAAACTAGATATGAGGTTGTTTGAGTACCTACCTGGAACAAGAACACTTTGTATCATATATGTAATGATTTCCAAGTTCAGACATGCAAGAATTACCTCTTAGAGACACTAGACAATGAAGATTGCTATGATTGTTATGAATTTGCAGTAGTGAATAGTGATAAAACAACGATAAAAGATTTATAATAGAAACAATAATTATAAATCAGAAATGCAACAATTGAAAAGGAAAACTTAGCATATATCTAGTGGATTAATATCCAATTGTTCAATGCAATTTTTGAGTATGTTAGACCACCTTTAGATCAATGCATGTAGCAAATTAAAGTGTTATCGGGTGGTTGTAGCAAACGTTTGCAACATCAACAAGTTTAATAGCAAATTAGTAAGTGTTATTGTTAGCAATGTTAGTAGAGAGCTTGAGAGAATTGAAAGAGAGTATTTGTTGATCCATTTCACCACAAGGGAGCTGTAAAATCAGTGCCTTTGAGGGTTATGGAGTCTTTATAACAAAAAATACAACAATGCTTGAAAATTGAAATAGTAGTGACTAAGAGGTAGGGCTTAAACTCTAAGGTGCTATCACATTAGGGCCTTAGGGTTTAAACCTTAAAGAGAAGGATTGTTAGAGTGCAAGCACGTTTGGGCTCTAGAAACATTTTCTCCCTTCTCAATACTTCAACTAGAGAAAAATCAAATGTCTAGGGATAA
Organism: Picea engelmannii; assembly: GCA_009831015.1. NCBI lineage: Eukaryota > Viridiplantae > Streptophyta > Pinopsida > Pinales > Pinaceae > Picea > Picea engelmannii. The sequence goes on along the minus strand of ML778827.1, from coordinate 258,309 downwards.
AATCCTAAAGTGTTAGCACTTTAGGGCTTTAGGAGTCTAACCCTAGCAAGGATTCCTTCACAAATTTTGGACAAAATTAACCTTGTGAGAGGAGGAAGCACTTATGCTTCTCTCTTAGGGTTTCACCAAGGAAGTCGTCTAACATGAAAAATTAAAATTACCATGGAACATTAATAGCATAAAGATAAAATTCAATAAATTTCACTTACTTCACCAAGATAACATGAGATAAAACCCTAACTGCAGAAATTTCATCCAAAAAACAGCAAAAGCATTCACAATTTGACCCTCCAAGCAAGTCGCATGAGAAAAATAACTAGATAGTCAAAGAGAGGGCGGAAATTTCAGACTTGTTCTCTCACAAATGGTGAGTAATGATGACGACAAAATGAAATGAGAAGGTTGCATGTTTATATGAGGCCACCTTAACCAATTTGTCCACAAAAAATTGTCAACAACAAATTAGAAGAGGTATGACCCCTTCAGGCTTCATTTGCCTCTACAATATGCCAAAAATACAAAATACATAAAATAAAATGTTAAAAGGGTGATGTCATAGCTTAGAAGGGTGACATAGGGCTCAAAAGTGAGACGTCAAGGCTCAAGGAGTGAATCGTTGGGCCTCCAAAAGTCATGTGTCATGCCTCCAATGGTCAAGAGTGTGAGGCAAGGTGTCTCCTCATGCTAAATCATCATGGAACCACATCATCCATCAAACCCTAACCTCCAATGTGATGTCAAGGGCTAGAGTGTGATGTCACAGGCCTCGAAAGACCACGTCCAAGTGCAGGAGGGGTGTAGTCTCATCCTTAGGTGATATCAAAGTGCCACAAAAGGAAACATCCTCTATCCTCTATGCATAAAAGGCTTCAGGTGCTATGCCCAACCTGTGGGCTTCTTAGCCCATGTATGTGGCATACTGGCCAAAACTTCTCAAACCAAGCCCACTTGTCTATCATCCAAGGTTCCAAAGGTGTGAGACCCACTATATAAGGGTGTTGAGTCATTGCATGACTCATTTCTCTCCATCAAATGTGCCAAAGTCCTACAATAAGGCACAACATCCTAGGCACAACCCAAGCTGTCCCTCAAAGAACCATGTCAGGGCCATTCAAAACAAAGCAGAATATTAAGACAAAGTAAACCAATGTTCATAAGACACGTTAGTCCTTAAATCATACAAAGTAAGTTGATGCCTAAGATACAAGCCATGTAAACAATTCACCCTAGTATATCCTTCAAGTATCACCCAAGCCCAAGACCTTGTGAGGGTTACCAAGTTTAAGTACGAGAGGGACTTCATCCAACCCTATTAGGTGTGCCACTTAGATAAGAAACAAATAATTGAGGTAGAGGGATAGGTCCCGAGAGTGACAAGGGAAGGTAAAAACCCATCAAGAACAAGTGTGAATGTGATATGGTATCAGAATTACTTAATGGATTATTGTATCCATTTCTATGAGTGCCTTTGTAGAGGTGGCACTTACTTGCTTGAGATACCCTTTCCTCGGTATTTTTTTGCATTATGAACCCCTTATTTTTCCTTCTGATACCCAATTATCATTTGCAAGTCCCCTTTATAAGGTTTCAATCTTCATTCCTTTATGTTTTACTGGGCAATAGTCCTTTATAATTGGTGTATTTATTCGCATTTGGATAGGGGTGATTACCATTAGAGTGGGTAGAGCTCAAGCTGGTCGGAGGCTTTTATGGTGGCCTTTATAATTTAACAATAACATATACATAGAGCAGTCGCATCATCCTCTGGGCCTTTGGCCCCTTCTTCTCATGAGAGAATGGACCATAGTCGAAGTTTGGGATATGTGAAAGGCTTTATGATGGAAAATGTCAAGTATGATCAGGAGAGGACATTACCCTTGGGAGGGATCCCTAGTATTACCCCTTATCCTTGGGCGATGACAACACAAGACTAGGGTACATAAGCTAACCACCAAGGTGAAACAAGGGCAACCAAGACAATTTCTCAAGCAAGGGAACCACTATCCCTTACTTGAGAAATTCAACCAATGATCCTTGTCCACATGCCCAATAAATTAAACACAACACCTTGCATGAAAAGAGAACTAACCATACCTCATGGTGACGTTGGCTTACCATGCCCCATACTTAGGCACTCAATCCAATAATCTTGTAGAAGCTTATGGTATTCTCCAAGGGCTAAAGATATCTAAATCGCTTGATGATCGCCACACACACATTTTTTTTTTTTTTTTTTTTTTCTCTGATGGAAGAAATTGTGGGAATCCCCCGAGTACTTTCCCACATTTCGTGGATGGTAAACAGGTTAAACTGTCGACCTGATTACATGCATAACCCGGTGGGGACACCGGGTGAGGCTCAACAATCTCATTAAGAGAAAAAATAGTTGGTCGAGGATTTGACCCCGAGACCTCATTCAAAATAACCACAACACTCAACCACTAGAGATAACCCATCGAGCTATGATCGTTATATATATGCAACGAGGAACATTTTCATTAGATGCAAGGCTTGCCTCTGTGATTGGTAGAATAAGAAATCTCAACTCTTCATTCTACACCCTAAGATTTTATCATGTCTTAAGAGATAATAACTTTGAAGTAGATAGGTACATGCATCCCTGGATATTGGGAAAAAGGAAGAGACTTTAATTACAAACAACAAGGTTACAATTGAACCCATCCCTTAATCAATTTTATATGACACTTGGTATTCTACTCCATTGGCATGAGGGTAGAGTCACAACCGCATGTTCATTCATAATTGTGACGAGTGCGGTGAGACATCCAATTCACTCTCACACACACTCATCCCCTTAGCAATACCCCTTTGAATCATTGCTAAGAGTAATGGCAGATCTATGTGGGATTATTTTGGTTATCCCTTAGAATTTTGTAGGATGTGATCAAGGTTTTCTTAGGATTGCTCTGGTGCCATCCCTACTTGAATTTTACTGGGTACCTTTGTCTTTCACCTCTCATCACCGCTTGTTTTTTGGGAGCATGGTTTGTGGTATATAGGGAAATATCTATTATTTGTAGAAGGCTCACTCTCAGCTGGTGATTTTTTCGACTCTTGTCTCATCTCTCTCTCATGTATATTGAATTCGACACTATTCTCTAAGTTTTATTCTTGGCTTTCCTCTTTTGGTCTCAGCTATGGATTTTATTTTTCTTTGACAGAAATGGGTATGATTTATATTATATAAACATCGGGGTTACCACTGGCCCAGATACATCGATAAGATTCTACATTGTTCACAGAGAGAAGTTCAAAATCCAACAAACTATCTCTTAACCCAAACCTATCAACCTGAGCTACATCTTCTAATCCCATAACCAAAATCTAGAAATAAGACATTACATACATCATAATCTTCGATTGTATTTAGCAGGACCAAATACATAGATATACTAAAAAGACTGTTGAAACTATAAAAAAGGACCAGAACAAAACTCATTTGCCTCTTTTTCCCGAATCTCCAGAGACTTGTGAGGATTCAGTTGGTGTCACTTCCTTTTCGAGCTGTCTTTCCAGAGTCAGTTGTCCCACCTGCATTTCAAGCTTAATTACCCAATATTCCAGTGTTATTTGATTTTCCACTTGATGGTTCGTCCGTTGATTTACCAAGTCTTCCAGGTCATCACAAAGTTGCAACATATCTTCATCCACCATCTCGAACCGACATATGCCCTCTTCATCCAACTTTACAGCAAATCGTCGCTTCTCCCTTAATTTCCTCTGTAGGGTCTTCAAGTCCCTTTCGAGGCAGCAGAGACAAGCATCACTTCCTGCCTTAGAATTGGAGTTGGAGTCCATGGTACGCAATTCCAATATTTTGTTAGCTACAAAGAGGAGAAGGACCAAACTACATGTAAAACCATGCTGAGAAGCCCAATTATTGAAATAGTAACGAAATCCAGGCAGATAACCATCATAAAATGGATACAGGATCCTTGTGATGTTGTCACCGAAGACTAAATTCCCATCATAATCCAACGTCGCCTTCCTGCCAATTGAATTCAGTCCATATTAGGAAGCCCAAGGACATAATGACCTCAGCCCTCTTCATAATCCATTGCAAATGGAAGCTATCCAGACAATGTCATACAGGGTTTAGTCCTTCTATAGCGAAGACCAAACCTTTCACACACATGCAATCCGTGATGTGTGCCATAATATAGTCGTAGTGCAAACCTCCTCTTGTCCTGTCCTCCTTTGAGCACATGTATGAAATCCACATTGCGTTCACCATTTTCTGAATTGGAACCCAGGTAATTGTTCCCAAGAGTTTAGGGGATTGCAAAGCAATGGGTTTTGTCATTTAATGTCAAATTCCCTTTGTTCAGAAGGGTGGCTTTATTAGCCGCTCTGTCAGACTCACTATTTAGATCCCTTAGGATGTGGAAAAATTCGATTTTGTGAAAGAAGTGGATCAAATTCTTGATTTTTTGGAGAAGATGTCGGAGTCTCGTGTTTTGAGGCAAGGAATGGGAGTTTATAGCATTTATTATCAGCCTTGAATCTCTGAATACTAAAATGTCAATAATTCCCAGAGCTTTTAGCTAAAAAATTCCTTGCCACAACGCCAAAGCTTCAACTATATTATTAGTGTCTTCACCAAAACCCCAGGAAAACTTGAGTTCAATCATTTCGTTGGGATTTAGAATAACCCCTCCCCCTCCTACCACCCATGTTTTTAGTTTTGGATTTTTATTGAAGGACTCGATCTAATTTCTTTCGGGTCTGCGTAGTTTTTATTCCCTTTGGTTGTTGGGTGGATCTATCTTTCTTGAGGGCCTTCCAACCTCCTTTCATATTCTTAGCTCCTGGAATTTCTCTATTGTGGCTCTCATTCCTTGTTATTGGCCCAGTCTTCCTAGGACCATGGATTACATGGAGCTCCAAGAAACTTGAAAGGCTCTGAAGAAACATGCCTAATCTATTGAAAGGCACGACCATTTAATTGAAGCACTGCAAAGTGAATTGGGAGAGCAAGGCTCAATTTCAAATTCTTTGGTAGAATTTTTAATGGGGATTATGTTGACTTGAAAAAAAATGATCCTCGGTCCTTGAAGGAAGTTGACCTGACTATGCTACAACAATCAATGGTTTATCTTGTCAATCAATAGAAGCTTGGAAATGGTCCTCCTACCTCTTCCTTAGACAAAGAGCACAAAATATCTAGAGGGAAGGTCTTTGTTCAACAAGAAAACATGAATGCAACTCCAGTAGTTGAAACTAATACTCCATCTTAAAGTTTTTTAGGTGTTTCACTTCACTTTTTATTAGTTATGCTATTTAAAGTTATAAAAAAGTTAAGTATTTTATATAGACTATTCACTTATCAATATGAAAGGCTCTGGATGTATTTTAAGAAAATCCATGTTTATATGCCCTGCTAGATATCTACGTCTTTTGGGTTGTACTCAAATGATCAGAATTTTTTTGGATTGTTCATTTCAATGCAAGCTTGGCTACAATTCTTTTTATAATATAAATCTACCAATTACACTTTTAAAAAAACAACCTTTTTTCCTCTATAATTGGAATGACATGGGGTCTAGGGTCTAGAACTGAATGGGGTCTAGGGTCTAAAAAGAAAACCTTTTTTTTCTTCTATAATTGGAATGACACGACAAATGAAAAAATGCTTATGGGTCTAAAAACATAACTTGTTTTTTAATATAATTCTACAATTGGTTTTCTTCTATAACTAGAATGACATGACAAATGCAAAAATGCTTATGGGTCTAAAACGAAAACCATTTTTTCTTCTATAATGCTATAATTGGAATGACATGACAAATGCAAAAATGCTTGTGGGTCTTAAAAGAAAGCACTTTTTTCTTCTCTAATTAGAATGATATGGCAAATGCGAAAATGCTTATGGGTCTAAAAAGAAAACCTTTTTTCTTCTATAATTGAAATGCCATGAAAAATGCAAAAATGCTTATGGGTCTAAAAGAAAACCCATTTTCTTCTATAATTGGAATGACATGGCAAATGCAAAAATACTTATAGGTATAAAAATAAAACTTTTTTTCTTTTATAATTGAAATGACATGGCAAATGCAAAAATGCTTATCGGTCTAAAAAGAAAACCCTTTTTTCTTTTATAATTGGAATGACATGGAAAATGAAAAAAGGGGTTGGGTTAGTTAATATTTGGAAGTGATGTATAATTGTCGAGTTTTGATAGGTTTAGTTAAAAAATGCAACTACAAATATTTTTTTAATTGGAATGATATGGCAAATGCAAAAATGCTTATGGGTCTAAAAAGAAAACCAATTTTCTTTTATAATTGGAATGACATGGCAAATGCAAAAATGCTTATGGGTCTAAAAAGAAAACACTTTTTCTTTTATAATTGGAATGACATGGAAAATGTAAAGCATACTTATGGGTCTAAAAAGAAAACATTTTTTCTTTTATAATTGAAATGACATGGCAAATGCAAAAATGCAAAAAGGAAGAAGTTTAAATATTTTACTTTTTTTACTTTTTAAGCAATCATCGTAGAATCCGACTATCTAATTTTTTGTGAAATTACAAATTTTCATTGCTTTAACTGCAATTTTGAATACATAAATGGATTCAACACCTCAAAAACCCCTATTCCACACAAATTGTATTGATATATGTAATTCCAACAATTCTTCTGAATTTTTGGTCGAATTTTGGATAAAACTAGTTGGAAAAATGTGCTCGAAAAAAGGTTCAAGAAGTAGCATGTTTAGACTAGGGCTAATTGGGGTTCGTTAGTATTTGGAAGTGATGTATAATTGTCGAGTTTTGATAGTTTTAATTTTAAAAAATGCAAATACTAAAAGAAAACCCTTTTTCTTATTTTTCTTTTATAATTGGAATGACAAGGCAAACACAAAAATGAAAAAGGGGGCTAATGGGAGTTTTTAGGGCTCGACTATGGGTGGTATTTGGAAGTGATGTATAAATGTTGAGTTTTGATAGTTTTAATTAAAAAAATGTAAATACAAATATGTGTTTTAGATCAAAGGTATATGAGGTGAATGGGGGTCTAGGGTCTAAAACCCTTTTTCTTTTATAATTAGAACGACATAGCAAATGCAAAAATGCGAGAAGGGGCTAATGGGGGTTTTGAAGGCTCGATTGTGGGTATTATTATTTGGAAATGATGTTTAAATGTTGAGTTTCGATAGTTTTAGTTAAAAAAAATGCAAAGGCAAATATTTTTTTATATCAAAGGTATATGAGGTGAATGGGGTCAAGGGTCTAAAACAAAAACCTTTTTTCTTTTATAACTGGAATGACATGGCAAATGAAAAAAATGAAAAAAACGGATAATGGGGGTTTTCAAATATAAAAATAACTATGGGGAATGGTGGTAAGATTAGGGTGAGGGGGATCTCAGATTTCATGGACAAAATATGATATTAGAGTACAAGGAAAATGGGTTTAGGGAATGGAGGTCATGAGCAAAAATTGTGAGCCAATTCTACATCATCAACTCTACCAAATTTCATTTGTGTGCACAATGCATACTTTCATTCTAAATCAACTTGTAATGGGTAACATCGTGAGAGTTCATGGACAAAATATGATGTTAGAGTACAAAGAAAATGGGTTTAGGGAATGGAGGTCATGAGCACGAATTGTGAGCCAATTATGCATCATCAACTCTACCACATGTCATTTGTGTGCATAATGTGTGCCTTCATTCTAAATCAACTTGCAACATGTAACATCATGGCGTTGAAATAACTTGTTGTTATATGTTTATAGCTAGCCAAGCAATATTTATGTGCAAAATGTGTGCCTTCATTCTAAGTTAACGTGTAACGTGTAACATCATGAGAGTTCATGGACAAAATATGATATTAGAGAACAAGTAATCTGGACTAGATATCATTTAATTTGTCATCTATCTTAGTACTTTTTCGGTGGAAAAATTGGAAGAATTGGCTTGTATGGACGATTTTAGTGGTAGGTCCCAGTTTGGAGATTTGGGGTTTGAAACCTTCCAAAGCCATTTGATGGGGAAAATGGCATTTTGGGGGGTAAAAAATTTGTGAGCATAGCTCCCAACCCCTTGATGTTATTATGCACATTGATACCTTTCCAACGATGCACAAATTGTTAAGATATTTAGACACTTAGGATTTAGTTAAGATCTACTTGGTCTAATGTGTCGTTAGGTAAGAGTGTGTTTCTTAGTGTGCTTATTTAGTATGCATTAGTAGTTAGGAAATCCGATGGCCACGATATGTTCCCGACATAGAGTGATCCAACAGTTCATATTCTCCTCAATCTTAACGACCATTGATCTGTGGCTTAACACCCGATTGGTCCATGATCTCTATTTAAAGAGCATGGAGGGTCATTTGCCGAGGATCGATTATGAGAAACTCTCTTGTAAAATCTCCCTGCAATATTTTTCTTTTGCATTAATAAGCTGCTCCAAGTGGATGCATTGGTTGGGGTCGTGGATGTTTCCCCGTAGGGGTTTTACCATGTGAAAACATCAGTGTGTTGATATTTGATCTAGTTATGTGAGTGGTTATTGAAGGTGTCCATCCTCTTTTGAAATACCTGTGTTGTCCAACATGGTATCACAGCTTGTTTGAAGACCTGCTCATGTTGTAAATCGAGATCATGAAGCCGAGTTGCCTCATCTCCATTTTCTTTCATTTTCGTACATTTTTGGGTTGAGAGGATTGTTCCATTGCGTCCGAAGCACTCATTTCATTCAGGAACACTTTTCGTTTCACTCATACCCAAGATACGGCCATTTCAGACAGATCCTGAGGTATAAATCCTACATACGCATTTTTTAAATTTTTGCAAAGTATTATTTTGGTTTTATATTATTTATTTCTGGGTTGCTACTCTTTTAGATCTGCATATGCTCTTTGCCCTGGGCCCTTTGCAATCTTAGAAAATCAGAAACAGATAGGAAAAGGTGCATATTTCGAGTAAGCTAATCGAGATCTAACCCTTGTTGTCATCGAGAAGTGAAATTTTTTTCTTGTGTGAAAAGAGTTTTTTTAGCACGCTCTCCAAGGTCATCTTCAACAACAACAACAACAATCCTCTTTCTGAACATTACAATATGTTTTGCTAGACCATTTGGTTAAAGGTTGCCTTATTAAGTAAGAGGTCTCTCTTTTGTTACTTTTTTTCAAAAAGTTCATGCTAAAATTGTAAAGTGTATTTCACTTTGAGTATAAAAGTGAATCACTATAAGTAGCTTTAATATTTTATTTTAGAGTTATTTATTTTGCATGCAGCTTTTATTTTATAAAGTAACTTCATTGTAAAAGTTATCTCCACTTCTCTTTATAAAAGTGTGTCACTTCATAAAGCAACTTACACCACCACGTGATCCTTTGGTTACCGTTTATGCCTTTTTTTAAAAGGGCATAACTCTCACATCCGAGGTCCATTTTCAATGCCATTTTTTTTTAAACCGCCTAACTTTTCGAGATATTTCCATCCAAATCATCAGTTTCAGTTTCAGTTTCTAAACCCATATTATATGAATATTTAATATGTATTCTATAATTAATCTCTTGCTTACCAGAACCAACTACTTCCAATGGAAATCCCATATGGAGGATTTATTAAGAAGTAAAGGCTTGTAACGTATTACCTTGGGAAAGGAAAAAACACCCACTGGTGATGATAAGAAATTCAAATGGGATAATAGGAGCGAGGAAGCACGTGGAATAATCAGAATGTCCATCTCTCCTGATTTAAGGTTCCATCTTAAAGAAATTGATGACCACGATGAAGCTTGGGAAAAGATTGAATCTGTGTTTGGTAAACTCAATATTATTCAAGTTGTTAAGCCCTAATATTGGCTCATTGCCCCTTAATTGGGGCATATTATATTAGTAATGTTATTTTATTTATGTCGACTTTAGGCCATTAGTTGTAATTATACCTCCTAGTCTCCTATATATACCAAGGAGACATTTTCATTTT
>ML778827.1:169568-208466 GCA_009831015.1 Picea engelmannii | reverse complement strand
TGCCCTGTGATGATGTCCCAAAGTGGGGACATTACAAAGCTCTAGATCAATGACACTCGTTGATTCCAATCTAACGGATACTATTCCTCCTGAGCTTGTGAGTGATGAGAGGTTATCAGCCTTATCTTCTCCGCTGATCTACTAGATCTAACGGTTCACGAAATTTTGGTATTCCTCACTCCGAGAATTCCACCGTCCATTCAGATTTTCAATGACTTCCAGCCACGAACTTGGCATCAACTCTTCCGGAATTCAACCTCTGTGTTCAACCTGTAGAGTTTTCAAACTTTAACACAAGCTTGATTCTTATACGCATGTTCGGCAAAATTTCCCTGCTATCTCTTCTGAGCTTTTAAGTTACTTACGGGACTAATCTCATAGTCATAACTCATACAGATGTTACCCTCTCTTTATGGGAACAACCAACAAGGGTCACTCTTGGGAATTAGCAACAGTCCCAAAGGACTCCCCTTAATCTTGCTTAAACATATTATCCTTGTTGTCAATTCTAACCATTATAGGTCATGTAATCTGACCCTACATATTTTCATCAGTCCTCTCAATCATGAGGAGTTATATGCTCAGGGTTTAGTCTTTTAATAATGCAGTAATTATAACTTTCTAAGGATCCTACCAGTCCTTACCAGTTTTCCCAAATCATGAAGGAGTTCTTCATTTGGATCTTAATTCTTACCTAACTAGCCATCTCAATTGCAAGAGATTCTACCTGCTTTAGTAGGTAGCCATCGTCACACTTGTTACAGAACAACTTTGTTCATGTCCCTTTTCTGGCTCGCGCAACTCCATAGCACAATTTATTCCACCTCTGTTATTCACACTGAGGTCTTATCAGTAATATTGATCAGTGAATCCTTACTCTTATAAGAGTAGTTACCATTTTAACACAGGGGTTAAAGAAATTCCCAAATTATAGTTTCATTCTACGGTCCTTCTTCTTAAAGAGAAAAATGCAGATAACATTATCTCCTTACGCGGATCGTACATGAGCCCAAGCAGGCCAAGTGTTGTAACCATGCTCTGATATCAATTTGTCACATACCCACTACGGCAAAATAAAATTTTCGCCTCTTTTCTTCGAGGGACAGAATCCCCGAATTCCTACGGGGGCATAGCGCAGGCTAGCTCTCCCCTTATCCACCTCCATGTGATCGTTGGTTATGATCACGAGCCAAGCAAAGAGGCACCTTTCGCATTTCGCGACTGAGCAATGCAGGAGAGTCAAGTCTTTCGACTCTTCAAACTCTGAAACCCGAAATCTTACCTTCGCTGAGATCGATGGCAGCGAATGTTCCCCTGATCCTATGGTCCTGGCCGTATAGGGATTGCAGAGCTTTCCCCGAACTCTGACCGCTCACCATGCGTCTCCTCCGATGGACTATCCAGATCCTTTTGGGACTCCTCCTTTCTACCACAGAGCGCGTCGGGGTTTCGGGTACCGAGATTTTGCGACTTGCGAAAACGAGGGGTCTTGCCCTTTGGTTTCCTAGGTGCCGAAACATCGAAGCCTATTCATGCTAACTGATTCGAGGTTTCGTATACCAAGACTTCGCGATTTGCGAAGACAAGGGTTCTTGCCCTTTGGTTTCCCGGGTACCGAAACGCCAAAGCCTATGCACGCTAACTGATTCGGGATTTCGTATACCGGGATTTCGCAACTTGCGAAGACAAGGGTTCTTGCCCTTTTGTTTCCCGGGTGTCGAAACGCCGAATCCTATTCACGCTAACTGATTCGGGGTTTTGTATACCAGGATTTCGCGACTTGCGAAGAGAAGGGTTCTTGCCCTTTGGTTTCCCTGGTGCCGAAACGCCGAAGCCTATTCACGCTAACTGATTCGCGGTTTCGTATACCGGGATTTCACGACTTGCGAAGACAATGGGTTCTTGCCCTTTGGTTTCCCGGGTGCCGAAACGCTGATCGATAGCCACGTGTCCCTCCGATGGACGACTTGATTTCCTCTTCGAGGAGTTCGGGATTTCGTGACTTGCACGTTGTAAGGTCCTTTCCTTCGAACCCCCGACTCCCGAAACGCAGAAATCTTCCTTTGGGCACGAAGCGTTAAGGTTAGCGCTACTTCTATAGATCTGACGGTTATCCGTCCTCGTATCTTCGTTCCTCCAATATCGATCGCTTTTCCTTTGGAACCTTCGCTGCTTCCAGCCCTTGAATAATTTTGGTCTCCAAAGGTTTCAAACCTTTGTCCCTTCCTCTGCAATCCACCTTGGTTTAAGGAACACTCTGCAAGTGTTATCCCTCCTGAGCTTCATCAGCTATGAAGGACTTAAGGGTTCTGGGTTCGGTTTGCCTCGCAGAGAGCCTGTGCATATTCGCACTACCTCTCCTAATCTTAACAGGCTTCGTCCTCCAAGGGACTCAAAATGATTAGGAAGGTTTACATGCGTACATGAAACTGTGTCCACGATCGACGAACGCACAGTTCGTGACTCGGACTTATGCCACCACAGGACACAAGTATTTACGAGTATAAAACATATCCTAACCATATGCTTTCTTACTGGCCTAATTATACAACCAAGTAGTCATAGAAGGAATATAGTATATCCATTAAGACATATGCACGATTCTTGCAACCTACACAATATAGCCAGTTCATACACAGTTACAGATAAATTTCACAGGGTAAGAAATCACTTATCTATTACAGGTTGCCACCAACCAACTGACTGTGGGTGTTCATCCTTCCACCCGACCATAGTCTCAGAGGCATTCATTCTTAGCACTTTGGCCACCCTCGTGCCAAACCATGATATCACCAAGGCGTTCTCACAGTTATTAGGAGTTATGTCTCTGTCCCAGCTTCTGCTCGGGTCCTGTTCTCTACAACTCAGAGCTTTCTCTCTTGGTTATGGCCTCGGCGAGGTTTCTCAAATGCTCTTCCACATCAAGCTCACAACGTTCTGCTCGTGATTCCACTGGAGCATCTCCCTTACGATCTTACACTCCTCTTGTCCACTGTCCCCCCTTACCTTGGAAGGTTTGCTGACCTATCCCATTCCTTCTGTCAGAAGGAAACTTAGGTCTGCAGGTCCCCGCGGTACCTCGGGTTGACAACCCATGTTTCCATTCATGGGGGTGGTTGGTAATTCAACCATCGGTCCTTTCTTCATTGACTGATTTTCTTTCCTTGGGATTTGAAGGAGGTTTGTCATCCTTATCAAGGGAGACTTGGGGTTATTTGATATATGAACCCTCTTGTATAGTTTTCACATTTTTCCTCTAGTGATATCATGGCCAGTACTTTAAGGGCTTCACCCCCATAGTGAGTTATTGGCAACCCAAATGATAATACATTTACATTTTCCTCATGCATTAGCATGGTAATTCCTATTTTATGATTAATTACAAATTGGGGGAAACAGGGTGTTACAATTCCCTCCCCCTTAAAGGAACACTGTCCTCGGTGTTCTTTCTCAAAACACATGTCATGCCTTTCATATTTGTCACTTCAGAAGTCTTGACCTTCATCCTCGATCAGGTCCTTTTTCAAGATCTCAGTCTTCGTCATCTGCCTTCAATAATACTTGGACAACAAGCACATTAATTCACAATTTTGTGCAAAAACCTCTTACAGTTGTTCAAAATTCAAAAGGAAAATTTCATAATCTTAGCAAAATACTTATCTGTGCAGTTTGTGGATCTGTATCCATATGGTAGATTTGTTATCCATGCTCATCATTTTCCTTGACGTACCCGTTGGGTGCATGATTCCAATTCAATAGTTCACAAGAGCTATCATGATTTCATCTTCCTTTCCAAGGTTTTTCCGCACGGGAAACCACCCACTGTGTGCATGATCCCAATAGTTTACAAGAATTATTAAGGTCTCCTCTTCCTTGCGGTCACTCATCCTCCAGGCCCAGGCTCAGGCATCCCCTTCACTGTTATATAGTCCCTCGGACGATCCATATTGCCCGGCCGAGGTTTTCTTGCACAGGAAAATTTTAAAGACTCTATCGAGTCTTACAGTCGAGGCATCCCTCAGACTTGCTTTGCCGAGGCGTCCCTCTGGCTTGTGTTACCTCAACATAATTTATTTCAGGTGATCATGACTTATCACGAGGTTCTCATGGCTCAGCAGTAGCCCTTTTTCATCATCTTCAGCTTTGACAACCTTCATCTGTTCCTTTCTGGACATGTCTTTTCTTCTCACCTGTATCACAGGTATACAAAATTCATGAGACATCATTATAAATTTTAACTTTCAGAATGTTATTGCAAATCTGTCACTTATAGATTTTCCAATCTCACGATTTGTTTTCATATTTGTTCTGCACAGGAACCAGATTCATAATTATGGGACTTTCCTTTCCATAACGGTTTGGCTCAACAGGCAATTGGACTTCTTTATGGGCTTACAATGCTGCCATATTAAAGACCCCTTTGCTCCCTCCACTTTCATTATTTACACAACCAAACAAACTATTAGTCTCATCTAAACATACCAATTCTTTTTTCAAAACGTAATTCAACATTTTAAAAGGGTTTTAACAATTGTGCCAATATCCATGGCCACATTCATACCCAATGCATTCTTGCATTGTTTTTTTCAAGTTCGTCACACTTTATGACCGGTTCTTGGCCATGGGGTGCTGGAATTTAACCAACCTTTTCCTCATATGGTTTATTCGTTTTCTTCCATTCTTCCAGTAGGACCATATTGCCTGCTATAGGCCGATCATGATCCCAAATCAATACATATGAGCTCAAAATTTTCACTTGAATGCCTTTACGCATTCCTTGATTGTTAATGCATTCATGACATATCAATTCATGAATTCTTCCAAGGGTTACAAATAGTGTTTACCACCATAGGTTCATACTTCCATTATTCAGGTTCTTCATCCTAAGTCATACCTTACTTGGGTATCCAAGGCATACAACTGCCTTTCAAAGTTCATGCATAACTCTAAGACAATAAAATATCTTAGAAGGGGTTCTTACCAAATCCCTTCATACCTTGTGCCACATAGGCACGAATATCTTTATACCGGTTCTTGGCTGCTAGCAGTCTCCTTCTGATCTCTACCTCATCAACAGTGCTTTATGGGGACTTTTACAACCCTGTCAACAATCTTTCACTCGCAGCCTTCTCCTGGTCATTCTCTGTTCGAGGTTGTTCATTATTGGCAATTGTCTTTCTCAACAGTTCCAATCTTATTTCTTTCTACACATGACATACACCATAGGCACATTAGTCGTCATGTAAATTAAAATGCAAGTACCATAGCATTTAAATTAATAAAATATTTTCAGACATGTCCCAGCATGTCTGTATGTACTTCATCACACTATCATTAATGTTTTCATGAGTGCAACACAACAGTCCTCAATATTTTTCACAGTATTACAATCATCATCACTATGGTTTCAAAACATTTTCGTTCATCAATGTACTAGCTTTCTCATCCCATAGAAACATAATGCACAGCAAGGAAAGAATTGAAGGCTCTCCCCTTCTTCAAATTCTTTCTACATCGCCTGGGCCTTTTTAGCCCAATCGAGTTATCTCTAGGGTCTCATTGCCTTTTTTTAATCACATCTTCAACCAAGCCTTATCAGTTAAACGTACTCATTTATTCATTTAATCACACTCAGGGGATTTACTTGCCTCTTATCGACTATACCGGTTTCCACAACTGCTCTTTTTCTGAGCAGCCTTGGGTTAGGCTCATCCTAACTTCGTAGGATACTTCAGCATGCTTTAGTAGCAACTCTTTGCTGAAAATGAATCACGAACATGTGCATCCTACACACCTCCATTCGGTTATCAGGACGGTCAATATTCATTTGTTAGTCTTCTATTAATTACATGATTCTTTCAAAATGTAATCCAGGATTTATATATATATGGGCAGGCCTTGTAGCCCATTGTCCAACCTTCAACAATTATTAGGGTTGTGACTCTGTTCTTCTGACAAAGTCCTTACACAGTTCCTCCACCGGGAATTCCTTCAGCATGCAACTTCCTTGTTGCATATCCATCACCATTTGTGATGGCCTCAACCTTGAGTTAGCTTTAGCTTTTTACTAAATATTCCCCTTAAGGAATATAAACATGCATCTTTGTTAACTTACATCTATGACGTGCTTAACCATTTTCATAATCCTAACCTGCATGTAGTTGTCACGGTTATATGGTGCAGACCCCCTTTCTTTCCCAGGGTTGCGTGACCTCTCAGTTTTAGGATCTTCTTAAGACTGAACTTAAACAGTCTTTGATTCCCTGCTGGAATCTATAAGAAACAATCCACGGATCTTCACAATTTTCAGCCCACGTGTACAAGCGCTTAAACGAAAGTCTCTTACATGTGACCACGCCTTGTGACCACACACTAACCCTAAAAGGTGCGTTGCGATTTCGCGTATCGGTGATACGAGTCAATCGACTCTCCGTCCTTCAAACTCTCGATACCCGAAATGCTGAAACTTCAGATCAGATCAATGGTCACCAATAGCTCTCCAACCAACGGTTGTAGTTATGTCGCGATTTTGCGTTTCGCAACTTCGAGACTTCTGTTATGAAGCACCTTGAATCCTTCGATCCCCAAAATTGAGAAATTTCAGAGTTCTTGAACTGACGGTGTTGATTCTTCCACGATCTGACGGCCCAGATCTCGTCGGGGTTTCACGTATCGCGATTTCGCATGTCGCGAAGTCGAAAGACCTTTCACCTCCATTCTCTCGATTCCCGAAATTGCGAAATTCTCTCTGGACGATCAATGGTCTAGATCACTCCTTGATCAACAACTATGATCTTTTCGCAAATTTCTCGTTGCTCCTTCCAAACCCTTTCATCTAATTATATTGGTACTTCCTGAGGAAATGGAATACATTCCCCTCAGGCTATTTTTTGGAACAAAACTTTCATGACTCCCCAGAATGGAGTCAGCTATGCCTCCATAGTATTCATTTAATCTAGACAAGAGCAATACTTGCTTCATGTTTCACTCATCAGGGCAATCATATTGGGCGTCTAGTATACTTACACTCTTACATCGTACATGTGCATTACTTGCACGTTTAATATCATTCATACCTTACCGGTATTAATATCAGGCTTCCTATTATCAAGCTTCACAATGCATTAAACTCATGCACTCGAGTACAATTGAACACATCTAAGTATTCATCATACTAGTTCACGCCTTCTCCACACGCGACCACCGACGGTGACCACGATTCGAACAAAAAGGCGCTTCGCATTTCGCGATTTTGGGATTCCTGTTGCAAGGGACTCTGGTTCCTCGATCCCCGAAATCCGAAACCCGAAAGACCGAGGCTAAGGTTTTCTCAGCTCTTTTATTCACATGACCCTTCGCTCGGAACCTGGGGTCAACTCCTAGACACGCTTCGGGTTCCTGTGTTTCGGCGAATCCGCGGACAACGCTCCACCGTTTCCCAATAGCCAAAACCTCGAAGCTCTAGATCAACGACTCTCGTTGATTCCAATCTAACGGATACTATTCCTCCTGAGCTTGTGAGTGATGAGAGGTTATCAGCCTTATCTTCTCCACTGATCTACTAGATCTAATGGTTCACGAAATTTCGATATTCCTCCCTCCGAGAATTCCACCGTCCATTCAGATTTTCAATGACTTCCAGCCACAAAATTGGCATCAACTCTTCTGGAATTCAACCTCTACGTTCAACCTCTAGAGTTTTCAAACTTTAACACAAGCTTGATTCTTATATGCATGTTCAACAAAATTTCCCCGCTATCTCTTTTGAGCTTTTAAGTTACTTACAGGACTAATCTAATAGTCATAACTCATACGGATGTTACCCTCTCTTTATGGGAACAACCAACAAGGGCCACTCTTGGGAATTAGCAATAGTCCCAAAGGACCCTTTTAATCTTGCTTAAACAAATTATCCTTGTTGTCAATTCTAACCATTATAGGTCAGGTAATCTCACCCTACATATTTTCATCAGTCCTCTCAATCATGAGGAGTTATATGCTCAGGGTTTAGTCTTTTAATAATGCAGTAATTATAACTTTCTAAGGATCCTACCAATCCTTACCAGTTTTCTCAAATCATGAAGGAGTTCTTCATTTGGATCTTAATTCTTACCTAATCAACCATCTCAATTGCAAGAGACTCTACCTGCTTTAGTAGGTAGCCATCGTCACACTTGTAATAGAACAACTCAGTTCATGTCCCTTTTCTCGCTCGTGGAGCTCCATAACACAATTTACTCTACCTCTGTTATTCACACTCAGGTCTTATCAGTAATATTGATCAGTGCATCCTTACTCTTATAAGCGTAGTTACCATTGTAACAGAGGGGTTAAAGAAATTCCCAAATTATAGTTTCGTTTTGCGGTCCTTCTTCTTAAAGAGAAAAATGCAGATAACATTATCTCCTTACGCGACTCGTACATGAGCCCAAGCAGGGCAAGTGTTGTAACCATGCTCTGATACCAATTTGTCACATACCCACTACGGAAAAATAAAATTTTCGCCTCTTTTCTTCGAGGGACATAATCCCCGAATTCCTACGGGGGCCTAGTGCAAGCTAGCTCTCCCCTTATCCACCTCCATGTGATCGTTGGTTACGACCACGGGCCAATCCAAGAGGTGCCTTTCGCATTTCGCGACTGAGCGATGCAGGAGAGTCAAGTCTTTCGACTCTTCAAACCCTGAAACCCAAAATCTTACCTTCGCTGAGATCAACGGCTGCAAATCTTTCCCTGATCTGATGGTCCTGGCCGTATAGGGATTGCGGAGCTTTCCTCGAACTCTAACCGCTCACCACGCGTCTCCTCCGATGGACGGTCCAGATCCTTTCAGGACTCCTCCTTTCTACCACAGAGTGCATCGGGGTTTCGTGTACCGGGATTTCGCGACTTGCGAAAACGAGGCGTCTTGCCCTTTGGTTTCCCGGGTGCCGAAACGTCGAAGCCTATTCACGCTAATTGATTCAGGGTTTTGTATACCGAGACTTCGCGACTTGCGAAGACAAGGGTTCTTGCCCTTTGGTTTCCCGGGTGCCAAAACGTCGAAGCCTATTCACGCTAACTGATTCGGGGTTTCGTATACGGGGATTTCGCGACTTGCGAAGACAAGGGTTCTTGCCCTTTGGTTTCCCAGGTGCCGAAACGCCAAAGCCTATTCACGCTAACTGATTCGGGGTTTCGTATACTAGGATTTCGCAACTTGCGAAGATAAGGGTTCTTGCTCTTTGGTTTCCCGGGTGCTGAAACGCCGAAGCCTATTCACGCTAACTGATTCGGGGTTTCGTATACCGGGATTTCGCTGCTTGCGAAGACAATGGGTTCTTGCCCTTTGGTTTCCCAGGTACTGAAACGTCGACTGGTAGCCACATGTCCCTCCGATGGATGGCTTGATTTCCTCTTCGAGGAGTTCGGGATTTCGTGACTTGCACGTTGTAAGGTCCTTTCCTTCGAACCCCCGACTCCTGAAACTCTAAAATATTCCTTTGGGCACAAAGCGTTAAGGTTAGCACTACTTCTGTAGATCTGACGGTTATCTGTCCTTGTCTCTGCGTTCCTCCAATATCGACCACTTTTCCTCTGGAACCTTCGCTGCGTCCAGTCCTTGAATAATTTCGGTCTCCAAAGGTTTCGAACCTTTGTCCCTTCCTTTACAATCCACCTTGGTTTAAGGAACACTCTGCAAGTGTTATCCCTCTTGAGCTTCGTCAGCTATGAAGGACTTAAGGGTTCTGGGTTCGGTTTGCCTCACAGAGAGCCTGTGCATATCTGCACTACCTCTCCTGAGCTTAACAAGCTTCGTCCTCCAAGGGACTCAAAAGGATTAGGAAGGTTTACATGCGTACATGAAACTGTTTCCACGGTCGACGAACGCACAGTTCGTGACTCGGGCTTATGCCGCCACATGACACAAGTATTTACGAGTATAAACCATATCCTAACCATATGCTTTCTTACTGGCCTAATTATACAACCAAGTAGTGATAGAAGGAATACAGTATATCCATTGAGACATATGCACGATTCCTGCAACCTACACAGTACAGCCAGTTCATACACAGTTACAGATAAATTACATAGGGTAAGAAATCACTTATCTATTACAGGTTGTCGCCAACCAACTGACTGTGGGTGTTCGTCCTTCCACCCGACCATAGGCTCAGAGGCATTCATTCTTAGCACTCTGGCCACCCCCGTGCCAAGCCATGATATCACCAGGGCGTTCTCACAGTTCTTAGGAGTTATGTCTTTGTCCCAACTTATGCTCGGGTCCTGTTCTCTGCAACTCAGAGCTTTCTCTCTCGGTTATGGCCTCGACGAGGTTTCTCAGATGCTCTTCCACATCAAGCTCTCAGCCTTTTGTTCGTGATTCCGCTGGAGCATCTCCCTTATGAGCTTACGCTCCTCTTGTTCGCTGTCCCCCCTTACCTTGGAAGGTTTGCCGACCTATCCCATTCCTTCTGTCAGAAGGAAGCTCAGGTCTGCAGGTCCCCGCGGTACCTCAGGCTGACAACCCATGTTTCCATTCATGGGGGTGGTTGGTAATTCAACCACCGGTCCTTTCTTCATTGACTGATTTTCTTTCCTTGGGATTCGAAGGAGGTTTGTTATCCTTATCAAGGGAGACTTGGGGTTATTTGATATATGAACCCTCTTGCATAGTTTTCACATTTTTCCTCTAGTGATATCATGGCCAGTACTTTCAAGGCTTCACCCCCACAATCAGTTATTGGCAACTCAAACGACAATACATTTACATCTTCCTCATGCATTAGCATGGTAATTCCTATTTTATGATTAATTACAAATTGGGGGAAACAGGGTGTTACAACATCCTTGGCAGAGACCTTGGCACGAGGTGAAATTGTTTGTGGTGGATCTGTTTATTAGAACCCCAAAAGATGTTGTGTTGACACACTCCATGATCCAATTGACCACTCAGAGGCACATGCCCATTTGAAGCATGACCAGTCGTAGATATACCAAATTTGCCTTGTCATAGTATTTCGAAAAGTATAACTTCAACACAATAGAAAGGATCTTTTGGGTTTTGATGGTATGGAGGGCCTCCTGAGCCAATGCCACATCATCATGGATTTGTTTGTTGTACAAAATTCCAAATTGTTCCTTTGATATGATCTCATTAAGCATTGGATTAAGACGATTTGTGATAATCTTGGATATCAACTTATATACTACATTACAACATGAGATGGGACTGAAATCCTTGAAATATTTCACCTCCTATTCCTTAGGGATAAGCGTGAGATGCATGGAGTTGAAGGATATCTGAAGTTTCCCTGCGCTCTGTGATTCCTTGATTCCCTCTAGTAGATCAAATTTTATCAAATCGTAGAAGTCATGAAAAAAGTCGACAACCTTGGGCTCTTACCTTTCTACATTGACCATAAGGTGGCTTAGATTTCTTCTTCGATTATTTCAGCTTCTAAAATATCACTCATTTCGTTTGAGAAGACCCTCGGGAAAAGACTGATTACCTACATAATCTTATCAATTTGACCACCAGGGGGCTCCTTAATTAAAGTTCCAAAATGGAACTTCCCTGCTTCAGCTTTTTCTTTGAAGGAGGAGACCATAACCCCCTCAGAGTTTTTGATATTCCAAATCGTGTTCAAGTTCTTATGATAACTAGCGAATTTATAGAATTTTTTTGTGTTGTTATACCCTTCGTTAATCCAGAGGGCCCTGCTTTTCAGATGCCACACCGCCTCCTCTTTTTCCAACCGATCCAACATAAGAGCTAGGGCAGATTTTAAGGCTTCCTCGTCCGCCGTCGAGAAGGGGAAGCTACTCTTTTCCACCAAAAAGGCTATGGATTTTTCTTTCAGTGTCTACTAGTTGAGAGTGAGTCTTCTTCCAAAAAGAGATTTCCTAGGTTTTGGAGACAAATTTTGTAAGGTACCAGATGTAATATAATATGCAGAAATGTGAATATTCAACAGATATCAATGGAACAACAAAATATTGAGAAGAGCAAAACTATAAATGATACCTTTATTCAAAGAAAACAATGTTCACCCGCCTCTTTAAGGGGGCAACCTCCAACAAAGCAAAGTTCAATTACAATAATTCTCAAGACAAAAACTTTTCATGCCTCCTACTCTTATTTATACTAATTTTGTCTTCTAAAGAACATTTTAGAGGAACATCTTTCTAGAAGCGAAAACTTCTATTAGGTCTTCTTACATTGACTTGTTCACATTTATTAAATAGGCCTTATAAACTAATGTCATCTTTTATTACATGGAAAAATATATTATTCTACCTACGTGAGCGGTTAGGGAGGTTAGGTCCCTAACATGCCCTCCCCCTTGAAAAACAACCTTGTCCTCGAGGCTTGAGATGAGGAAATTGTTGCAGAATGGTGGCAGGCTCCCAGGTAGCATCTTCTGGAGTTGTATCTTTCCACTGCACTAACACTTCCATGATGGTGCACTGACGGAGACGACGCTCGCGCTGCTCCAAGACTACTTGGGGTTGCAACCAAATGGAACCTTCTTCATCCAACTCAGGGAGATTGTTTCGAGTTTTTCACTTAGTTCCAATCACCTTCTTTAAGCATGATACATGAAAAACATGATGGAACTTATAATCACTGGGCAAATCTAACTGGTAGGCCACAGGCCCCACTCGCTTGAGAATTGTACAAGGACCATAAAATTTGGGAGCAAGCTTCTGACAATGTTCAGCTTTGAGTGAAGTCTACTTATAAGGTTGTAGACGAACTAACACCTGGTCCTCTTCAAAAAATTGACGTTCAGAACGACCTTGATTGAATTGTTACTTTATGTGATTCTGAGCCATCACCAAATTTTCTTTGAGGGTACGGAGAATGGCCTTGCATACTATAAGATGTTTTTCAACCTCTTGAACCTTTGAGACACCTCACATGTATGAGAGAGTCGATGATGGCTTATGTCCGTACATTGATTCAAAAGGAGTCATGTGAGTAGTTGTATGGTAAGATATGTTGTACCACCATTCAACTAAGGTTAACCACTCAACCCACTGATGTTGTTGGTCAGATGAAAAACACCTCAAATGTGTTTCCAAACACTTTTTGACAATTTTAGTTTGGCCATTAGTCTGGGGATGATATGTGGTGCTGAGATGTAATTGGGTACCCTGTAGCTTGAACCATTCTTGCCAAAAACTCTTGGTGAATGTGGGATCCCTGTCAAAGACAGTAGAGTGAGGCATTCCATGAAGTTTGAAGATATTATCCATGAAAATTTGTGCCACTGTGGATGTGGTGAAGGGATGTTGAAGAGCACATAAATGAGCATATTTGAAAAGATGGTCAACCACCACCATGATGACTAACTTATTACCAGATTTAGGTAGGCCCACAATGAAATCCATAGAAATATCCCGACAAATAGAAGGGGGAATTGGAATTGGTTGGAGTGTGCCTGGTGATTTGACTATTTCTCCCTTGTTGCATTGCCATACATCACATTCAACCACAAAGGTGTGGACGTCTTGTTTCATACCATCTTAGAAAAAATAACGTTTTACCCTTTCATAGGTTTTGGTAAACCCTGAATGCCCAACTGTGGGTGAAGCATGAAGCTTAGAAAACACAGTGGATTTAAGTTTCGATTGTTTGTTTAAATATAGACGACCTTTGTAGTGAAGCTCATTATTGTGCCAAGAGTACCCTGGAGAAGCTGGAGTGTTCTTGCAATTGTTGGATCAAGCGAGAAAGTTTGGAGTCTTGCAGCCATTCTTGGCAAAAAACTTGGAGCCAATCTGGTACAATGAAGGAGAGGGAAAATAGGGACCCTTCTTCTTCATACTTTTGGGAAAGAGCGTCAACGACCACATTTTATTTTCCCTTCTTGTAAATGATCTCATGATCACATCCAAATAGCTTGGCTACCCATTTTGTTGCTCTAGGGATGAAGTTCTTTGTTCCATAAAATACTTGAGGCTTTGGTGATCAGTTTTAATCTGGAAGTGTTGCCCCAATAGATAAGGACGCCAGATATCCACGACATGCAGAATAGCCAACATTTCCTTTTCATAGATTGATTAGCCAAATCGTTGTCTCAAAGTTGTTTGCTAGTGAAGGCCAAAGGCTTGCCATCTTGCATGGAGACTACCCCAATTCCTTTTCCTGAAGCATCACATTCCAAGACAAAAGTATTGGTGAAGTCTGGAAGTGTTAGGACATGCATCATGTACATAGCCTCTTTTAAGGTGTGAAAGGATTGATTAGTTGCTAGAGTCCGAGTGAAGGCATTCTTTTTAAGGAGAGCAGTGAGAGGTGCTGCAATTTTTCCATAATTCTTAACAAACTTGCGATAATACCTCGTTAAACCTAGAAAACCATGCAAGATCTTAAGATTTTTAGGGCAAGGCCAATCCTACATAGCTTCAATTTTCTTAGGATCCACCCTTACACCATCCTTGCCAACAATATGACCCAGGTACTCCACTTATGAGGCTCCAAATGGATATTTATATTGCTTGAGGAAAATTTGGTGCTGAGAGAGTAGATGGACAACTTGATCCACATGGGTGAGATGGGATGTCCAAGTTTTACTATAGATGAGAATACGATCAAAGAAAACTAAGACAAAATGATGGAGAAAAGGATGAAAGACATGATTCATGAGACTTTGGAATGTGGAGGGGGCATTACACAAACCAAATGGCATGACCAATAACTCATAGTGACCCTCATGAGTTCTAAAGGCAGTCTTGGGAATGTCTTCTTCCATACATATCTGGTGGTAGCCAGAATGAAGATCAAGTTTAGTAAAGTATTGAGCATTGATCAATTCATCCAAGAGATTATCAATGACAGGGATGGGAAACTTTTCTTTGATGGTAAGTTTATTGAGGGCACGAAAGTCTAGACACATGCACCAAGTACCTTCTTTCTTCAGTACCATGACCACAAGAGAAGAATAGGGGCCGGTACTAGGACAAATAACACCCGCTTCGAGCAATTCTTGAACGATTTCCTCAATTTCATTCTTCTAGGCAAAGGGATGACAATAAGGGTGAACATTGGGACAAAGAATTCTCGGGACAAGAGGAATATAATGATCATGAACACCACGAGAAGGGGGAAGTCCCTAGGGAGTGGAAAAAACAACTTGGTGTTTGGATATGATAGATTGGAGGTCAGGATGCATGGAGGGTGTCTCAACTGCTTGAATGGAATGGAGTTGGGCAATAATACCAGAATGACCTTTTTTGAGAAGCTTTTCCATTCGATGGGAACTGATTATCTCAAGGGTTGGTTGGTTGTCCCTCCTATTGGAATTGCATGGTTAATTCCTTACAATCCATGAGAATGGGACCCAGAGTGCATAACCATTCAACATCAAGCACAATGTCACAACCAACCATGTCGATAACAAACTTATGAGATTTCAGGTGGTACTGCCCAATTTGTAGGTGTACATTTTCACAATGCCCACCACATTTCATGGAACCACCATTGACTATCATGATTTAAAAATTATTGACGACACAATATAACAATTGATTTGTTGGGCAATGCGGCGACAAATAAAATTATGGGTGCTTCCATTGTCAACAAGGATGATGACTTTCCTATGCTTAATATAGCCAATTAGCTTGAGGGTTTGGGAAGAAATTCCCAAATGCTTAACATGAAGAAATCTGTAGTAATTTTGCAACTAGAATGCAGGAAGCAATGTTGCACAACAATAGATCTTGTTTGTTATGTTTCTGTCCCAAGGGTCAAGGTTTTTTAGGGTTCCTATAGACAAGGGTTTGCCTTGTGCTATAGCTCTCTTATATAAGTGTGGAGTCGAACAGTAGTACTCGACCCAATATCTCAGGACACCAACTAAGGAGGATAGACCGTACCCTTAGCTGTACTACTCGTTTACCCAGGTACTAGAGAGTATCTTCCCGAGTGTTGTTCTCGGTGGAACTATAGCAGTTAGGCGGTCAATCGGTTGATCTATAGTGGGTTTCAGGATAGCTAAGCTAGTATGTATATAGGTGTTGTCTAATGCGCTACCAATCGAAGGGGTACCAAAAAGGGTTATAAGGGTGTCCAACAATGCGAGCTTAAAAACCTCTTGTGTTTCCTGCGTGTATGCTTCCCTGATTGTGGATTTATGCGTTGAACGACAAATCATTGTAGTTTTAAGACATCTAAACACGTCTCTACCCTGAAAAAAATTAACCAACAATTCCTGCCAAGGAAAGTGCTCGGATACCACTTGTAAGGTATCGTATGTAATATAATATGCAAAAACAAGAATATTCAATAGATATCAATGGAACCACAAAATATTGAGAAGAGCAACACCAGAAATGATACCTTTATTCAAAGAAAGCAATGTTGACTTGCCTCTTCAAGGGGACAACCTCCAACAGAGCAAAGCTCCATTACAATAATTGTGAAGACAAAACTTATTATGCCTCCTACTCTTATTTATACTAATTCTATCTTCTAAAGAAAATTCTAGAGGAAGATCTTTCTAGAAGCATAAGCTTTTATTAGGTCTTCTTACATTGACTTGTTCACATTTATTAAATATGCCTTATAAACTAATGTCAGCCTTTATTACATGGAAACTATATTATTCTACCTACGTGAGGGGTTAGGGAGGTTAGGTTCCTAACAAATTTGATATGAGCCAAATTATCTGCTAATTGTTTCATACAAAAATCCTCAGAATCCTTTGATATATGCCTCCACTCCTTCTGAATAAGGGAAAGGCAATCCTCCTCCATGAGCTACAAAGGGATGAATCTAAAAGGGGCTAGAGGTTTTGACTTTTTAGAATCCAATTTCAAGAAAACAGGGAGATAGTACGAAAGACCCCCAGTATCCACCCAACACTTAATGATCCATTGACCATTGATCAATTCTTCAAATAAAAGAAAATGATCGAGTTGTTTAGCAATGGCTTTATCTCCCTGTTTCCCATTTCACCATGTGGGGGAGGGATTAAGAGGCTCCATATCGATCAGATGGTGTCAGTTCAAAAAATGATGAAATAAACCTTCTAGGGGGTCCTTGCAAGGATGCACGCCACAAATCTCTCTTATGGATAATGTGAAATTGAGGTCTCCCCCAAGGATCACATTGGGTCCTGAGAGACACCTTCTAGCCACCAAGTTTTCCTAGAAGGGCTTCTTATCTACGTAAGGCCTGTAAATATTAATAAAATGAAAAGGCAACGAGAGATCACAACAAACTAGATCCACCACAATTCTGGATGGCAGAGTTGAGGAGGATATGAGTTTCAACTTTGGACTTCAT
Organism: Picea engelmannii; assembly: GCA_009831015.1. Lineage (NCBI taxonomy): Eukaryota > Viridiplantae > Streptophyta > Pinopsida > Pinales > Pinaceae > Picea > Picea engelmannii. Next base: position 191,188 of record ML778827.1, on the reverse strand, counting down.
ATCATAATAAGACCCCTAGAGAGGCCCTCAAAATCCATAGAGGCATACAAACAGTTTTTGAACCAAGGGGCCATAACCTCCTAGGCCTTTGAGCCTTCATACGTAGTTTCTTAGAAAAGCAAAACATCTGGAGATGAAGCACATATCAAGCACTTGACGACTATCATCTTAGGGGCACATCCAACCCCACAAAGATTGAAAGAGATAAGTATCATGGCTTGCCCTTTGTCTAGGAATTTCCTTCTTTAGGGATCCGATCAATGGTGGATTTCTTCCTTCTCCATATGTCTTTGGAAGCTTGGATTTGAGCCATAGAGAGGTAGGATTTTCATCCCTCCTGAGACCCCAGGGGCTTATCTAGAGCTAAACCCCCCACACAGTCCTCATATTTCTTAGACTTCACCCGAGGCTTGAGTTGGTAGGTGGATTTGAAAGGCGAAGTGGCTTGAGGGCTGGAGGATGGAGAGGAGGAGGAATGAGAGGTCACTGGTCAAAGGGGGATAACGGAGGGGCCGGGGATAGATGAGGGAGAAGGTTCAGGTGGAGACCTTGGGTCGGGCGATGAGGCCAAATTGGAGGACTTTGAGGAAAATGCCTTCATCTGAGGAAAATATATTGTCTCCAAATTTTTTTGGGACCTTGGAAGGGGAAGGAATCTGGCTCGGGAGAGGAGCGATACAAATTAGAGCTCGACTTTGAGGGCGAAACAGGAGAAAAGGAAATAACACTGACAATCATAGAAGATGGGCTGGGCAAGGAGGAAAGGAAATCATCATTTAAAGGAACATGAACATATACCTTGGAATATCTTGCTTGGCCTCAACATCCTCCAAACGAGCTTCTAACACCTAAGATGGGGGACCTAATTGGTCATAATCCCACTTCGAAACTTTTTCAGTGTCCCTTGAATCAACCGATGGCTTAACCTCTTTCCACACTTTTTTTTGGGAAATGGACTACATGTGAAGGAGGCTACACTGGGCCTGGATATGGCCTACCTTATGGAAATTATAACATCTGAAGGGTATTCTCCAATAATCGACTCGTTGGATCCACATAGACCCTTCACAAACTAGTTCAATCACATCAAAAAGATCGGCTGAAAGGTCCACTTCAATCTGCAACCAAAGCCACCTGTGGTCTTGCTTCACATTCCAATCATCTTCTAAATGAAGAAAGCATCCCAATTTGTTCCCTATAATCTCTAGAGCTTCTGAGGACCAAAAAAGGAAAGGAAGGCCTGAGAGGATTGCCCAGATTTGGGCCATAGATAAAGACTCCCACCAAGGGTCGAAATTGACATCCGAATTTTTAAAAAATAAGCCTGACAAATCCCACCTCCAATTTCGCTCCATCATAGTGGACATGTCTAAATTATCCTGAAACATAAAGCAAATCCATCCATGGACCAAACTATGGAAAGTGGGCTATATCTTAACATTGGTTCCCAATTTTGGGACAACCATCCTTGTAGAGAGTTCGAACACACGAAATTGCCACAAAAATGATCCACCACTGCTGATGTAATCAACTTCGGGACACAAGAAATCCGAATATCTTCCCCAACCACCATTCTTATCTTTTCCTTCCGAGCCTTTGCACACTGCTTCTTGCATTTAGATTTCGAACCAGGCTTTAGACGAGGCGTCACAACAACAACGTAAACAACCTTCCCTTTCTCTTTCTCCACCGAAGAAACCACTAGAACAATGTGAGAAGCATCTAGAGACATTGGAAAGGGAGACGAGGATAGGGAAACCACATACAGGGTAACTTTACTGCCCTCAGGAGCTGCCCCCACCTTGTGAACTTTGAGAAGGGGGACAAGCTCCATCCTAGCCGTCAAAGATTCAACAACTAACAAATAAAGCAAACACGATTCACTCGGACAAAGAGCTTGATTCCCACACTGACTGCTGACGAAATTCAAATCAGTGAAAAAGATATCCAAATTCCCTTCATCGTCGTCATAATCTACGACATCCTCCACATTAAAAGAAAATAAAAACATAAATATGTGGCACGTTCTATGCTATGTTTGCATGGCCACATAAACTACCAGAGAAAAGACCGTGAAGAGAGCACCCATAAAAAATATCACCCTGAAACACCAAAGTTTGAAAAAAAAACCCTAGTCACTGGATATGGTTTACCTACATAAACCCTAGGTCACAGATCCTCTCAAAATCCTACATATTTATATTTTAATTATTTATATTAATTCTAAATTAAAAAAAATATATATATATTTTTAAAATCATAATTGGGAGATTTGTGTTAATAAAAAAGACCACAACAGAGTTGCAGAACAATTACAATCAAATATGTTCCAAAGTTGTCATACAATAACAAAATTCCATATTATCTACTAGCTTGTAACCAAGCCTAAAGATATTCACGAAATTTGTTTCCTAGCACTTATGAGTGGTATATATTTTACAAAATAAACTTGAAAATCCAAGAACTTTGTAAAACATAAAAATTAACGTATTACATGTCTATTGGCTGCTTCTTCTAGTATTGCATTGTTTGGTTTCGAGGTTGTTTTCTCAATTTCATTGTTAATTTGATGCACTATCTCTTCCTCGTTCAATCTTCCATGGTTTGAATTCACAAATTTAACGTGATTTGAGGTCCCTAGTTGGTGTCCCTTGCTCATATTGATCACGATGTTCTGAAGCATATTACATTTAGCCTTGAGGACTGCATTGAACACTCCTATTGTATAAGTGTGCCTGCCACTATTGCAACTTGAGTGACTACCCATTGTTCATTCTCATATTGAATTTTTGTAGTTGTTGTAAAGATTGATGTTTTGTTGGCCTGAATGGATTCTTCATAGTTTCTTAACACCCCCTTGATCTCTCTAAGTGCCCAATAATCCATAATGAGATGATGACAAAGAGGTTTTCTATCCACTTGAAAATACACCACTCAACGAGCCACACAAAGACCTTGCAAACTTCAAAGTGCCAAAAAAGGAAAACAAGGCTCCAAAGCACCTATCCAAAGAAACTTGAATAGAGTCTGAGAGCCAATAGAACAAACCTCCCCCAGAAGAAAGAACATAGATACCATTAAAATCCCTATAACTTGAAAATAACTTTGAACTAAGCGCCTTCTCATGCCAAAAGACCCGATGAGCACAATTTTCTTCCACTAAAAAAATATGTTGCCTTCCCAGAACAAAAATCTATTCCCAGTCATGCCAAATAGAGACAACAAAATATATAAACACCTAAATTGAAACAAAGACACACCTATGGAGCTTCGATGAAAATAACCAAACTTAACAAATAAGAACTTGCCTAGATTTTTAGTCCTTCAAGTGGTTGTCTTTCCACCACATTCTTAGGGAACTCAATGAAAAAGTAGATGAGTTGTCCAAAGAAGCTTTGTTACTTCAAAGAGGTGCTTTCAGGTACTATGAGTACTTTGAAGGCATCAAAACATAAGCTATGGAGTTCAAACTGTAATAAAGAACAAAAGAGAATAGACATAAGAAGACATATGGAGACAACACCACCTTTGTTTATGTTTTTGTTGCTTTGAAATTTTGTATCATGTATAACAACTTTTATGATGGAAGTAGTAACCCTGCTCTGGCGGCTGCGATATGTTTTGGAACATATGTAACATGTATATTCTATGAATATAAAAACTTTTTTTCTACGGGAAAAAATACTCTCCTAGATTGGATGACAAAGGAGGAGGTTCACAGGTACTTAGAAACACTAACTGAAGCAAAAACACCCAGAATGAGTAGACATACCTTGCCAGGATTCCTCGCTGTCCTTATAACCAAAGCTTCTTTCGTCGCATTGCATTCCAATACTCCATAATCCCACCATGACAAAGGAAATCACCTCACCAAGTTTCACAATCGTGCGAATGCTTGGGTTTGGGCGTGTGACAAAGAGACTTAGGTCTCTTCTCATAACTGTCTCTGCGATACAATCATATTACCATGCGTTGAGCCATGCGATGCCTCAAATTCCTAATACGTCGCAATGTCCTCATGTTGAAACATTATGGAATGGGTAGATCATGCTTGTTTCCATTGATGCCAATGGCCCCTTCTTTTAGGAGGGTGGCTTTATTAGCAAATCTACCTGCAATTTGGTTATTCTCTCGTAGCACTTGAAAGAATCAAATACTAGAGAATTTGATCACCTCTCTTTTTACCCATTCTAATATTGTTGATAACCGTTTTCTTCATGACCATTTTACCAATGACAATCTTTGAATCACCCACTACTATCACTACTATCAAAGATTGAATATTAACTTCAATAACTAATCTCAATCCTTGTATTAAAGCATAGGCTTATACTATGTTATTAAAAGCAACATCTAAACCCAAAAAACCACAATACTATTGTTCCTCCAAAACCTATAATAACCCTAGCACATGCCACCCCAACATAATAAATCTAATCTAATTTTAATAAACAATTTCAATTTTAAACTTCGTAATTTCCAAATTTTTTTATTTACAATCTAGTTTAAAATATAAAATAATATTATAAATATATTTATTTATTGTGATGATCTTAAAGTAAAGTAATTAAATCAATCACCTTGGAAAAAACGTAAACCACACATCGGGAAGTCAAATCTCTAACAAAAACATTCAAAAATTAGTTGAAATGAACCTTTCGGAGGTCACATACGTACATCATGTAAGTATGGTTTATTCAACTTATTTTAATACTTCATTGTTTTTGACTAGACAACTATAATCATATACCTCCATAGACCATAAACCTTAAAACTAGATTATTATCATCGTCATCATGATTCGTGAACATCCATAAAGAATACTTCTCCCCCAACATTTTATGAAGGGAAACACTGTCATTCCCAAAAAGGATTCGTTGCTCTTTGCACTGCCACGGTGCCACCTCCGCCACGACACTGATGATATATGAATTTTATATTATATTTCAACAGTAACAAGGCTTTCCGCACAGTATTGCAGAGCAGCAGCGGGCATTACGGTGTCGTATATCTGCAGGTGATTTCGAAAACATATAAAACTACATCCATTCTCAACGTTAAGCTCCAACTGGGAAATTCAAAAACCTGCTTTTTGATCGAGACATTATAAATATATTTGGTTGGGAGGAAATACAAAAAAAGCGCGAGGCAGGTCACAGGTTCGAGTATGGTAACGAATGTGCCGCTGTGTTGCAGAGCCGAGCAGGCGGTGGGTCTCGCTGCTGTGGACCCCCCTTCCACTCCCCCTTACAAATCCATGAAACGGGACTACGTTTTCGTGGTCAATCCTAACGGTATCTACTCTTATTCTCCGTTTATCGAACATATTCACTGCAAGAGCTATAATTTTGTGGGAAATAGGGCATATGATAATGCTATTTCTGTTCAAGATTCTGATATAAGCCACTGGCATGGATGAAGGGGCAAACGGCCGTACTGGCAGGGAGTGGAAAAAATTACTTCCCAAACTGACTGCCGAGCTCGGTAAAGATTGGAATGTGAGTAACTTTTTGCCCATGCATTTCGACATTTCTGTTTAATTCTGTTGGATTCGCAGCTTCTGTTACGTTAGATTTGTACTGTGAATAGACCTCCTTCCTCCTTTCATTTGGCTGATAGGGCACATGAAGATCCCCTGTTTACGACCCGTGGTGGGGTTAATAGAAGTTCGATCTTTCATTGGAACAGTTATAGGTCGTTGGATCAATTAGCACATCTTCAGTGCTGCTTAGCATTGATCTGTGTCTTAACTATTTTTTCGGGGCAGTTCACGGTTTCTCTTGGTAAAAAAATAAAGGGTCTATCATTTTATATCCATGTTTCTAGCAGTTAAACATTCGCTGACAACCAGCCATAACTGCTGCAGCATATCCGGCCAGTGGCAACATATCCGGCTAGTCTTGTTGTCTAAGCAGTAACATTGACTTCTCTTGGTACACTTCACAGTCCAGTATGGATGAGAGGTGTAATGTGGGTATTGCATGTAAATCAAAATGGATGAGAGGTGTAATGTGGGTATTGCATGTAAATCAAAATGAAAGAAAAATTTGAAATCCACAATATTAATTTAAAAAAAATGCCTATTAATTACCGTAATGCTTATATCTATAATAATAAAGTAATGTAAAAAAATTTGCATGGAGAGAAGCTAGGCGCAGTATGAAGTCCACTACGTATGAGTTGTAAAACTTAATGTAAAAAAAATTGCATGGAGAGAAGCTAGGCGCAGTATGCAGTCCACTAAGTATGAGTTGTAAAACTTAATGCAATGCTAATAAACTAAAATGGAATAAAATTAAGATCGCTAATGTAAAAAAACAAAAATACTCACGGTGATAATAAAAAAAATATAATAACAAAATAAACCAGCTTATATCCAAACTTAACTTAGAGCTTTTAAGCACCAAGATGTTTGCGCTTTGGTTTCTTTTTGATTCCTGTTGGTGCTTAATAGTTCTGGATTCGGATGGATCTAGGATGGTGGTTTTAATCTTGAGATGGTGAAGCTTACTGCTTAAATGCAACTCCATGCTTATTAGGTGCTGACATCCTTACCATGGCTTGGGAGGTCTAATGGACACTGATTTGGACCTAGGGTGGGATTGGACACTTGTGGTGTGCAGTCCCTTCAACCTATGGAGAGATTGACTGCAGAGATTGACCTAGGGTGTTTCGCTGAGCAATGCAACTAAGTTAGTTGTGGTGTCAGTGGTGGTAGAGTGACAATCCACCGTGAACAATGACTCAACCAGGTGGAAGCATTTGATAGTGGGGTCACTTTTAAAATAAAATAAAAGGGGAACTTGTCTTTTTAAGGACGGTAAACTCAGAAATAAGCTCAACCCACCCTCACACACTTGAGTGAAGAATAAGGGTTGCTAGTACCTTTCCAGCACCACAATAATCTGCCTGAAGGCTATATCAACAATATTCAATGTAATCAATAGCCACATCTGGCAAACCCCATGTAGGAGAAGAGCATTCCTGCTAGGATTTCAACCTGTCTCATTGTTACAACAACTGCTCCAAGTTTCTGCTAGACCATAGCCTAACATACATAATAGTAGGGTCACTTGCAACAACAAAGAATATTGACTTATGCCAATGCTACTTAAGTATTACAAAAATGAGCTAGATCACTAAATGATGAAATTGTAGATAGAGTTGATTCGCAAATCTAAACTCAAAGGAAGATACCCACAATGACACAATATGATATTATCAATGAATAACTGGTGCATCTATTACAAAGGAGTTTACCTCCTTACATATCATTGTTTACTAAGCAAGTCATTTCTGTTGATATCCCTACTTCGACACCTAGGTATCTTGTTATCTAGTGATTCCCTTGCTGTAAATCAAATTAGCAGCTCATAAAACAACATACACTCACTGGAATATTCAACTCAAATAAAGATAGCGGAAGCAATACTGGAAACCAAAATCGCAAACACAATACACAAAGATATTTTGCCCATCAACTAAGCTTATCATTCAAAAAACTTCAAAGCTTACAAGGGCTCCCTTACTGGGAAAATGGTCCAATTAGAAAATAGACAAAGTACATCAAAACCTGACTGACTGATCTGCTGCCAAAACTGTTGTATGATTCTGTATGACGACAGTGCGACTTTTACGTTGATACCTGTGTTGTTCTGCGCGGTCTGTAACAGAATACTCGCGCTATCCGTTCGACTTGTATGCTGAAACTCACGCTGATTGCGTGACCTATACCATACTACACGCATTGTCTGCGACGACCGATCCTTTTGTTCCACACTTGCTCTCTCCCTTCCTTTAGCCTAGATCTCTAGATGGAAGTCCTTCTCCACCTATCCAAGATCTCTTTGAATCACAGTCCTTCGTGATCCAACTCTCTCCGTGTCAACCATATCAAGTGTCTTCCTCCTTCACCCTAGCCATGCTTTTATAATTTTGAGTTATGACCTAACCCTAATCTCCACAATGGTTGATGGCGGAGATTACTTCTCACCTCACTTGAGATCAGTAACTATTATTTAATTCACTAATGCTAATTAAAGCATTTTTTAAAATAGAACTCAACTCACTAATAAAAACACTTTACTTTAATAACTCCTTTAATTAAAGTAAACTCTCAAGGTGGAAGGCTTTAGACGACTTCCACACGTCTAGACACTTAGACCTATGTAGAAATACCTGTCCGATGCTACAAACATCAACACTCCCTCTTAGCGGGGAGGGTACTTCTCGAAGAGCCACCTGGAACTGGTTCTCCCTCTGACCCTGGCACAATGCCACACACATCATCATGCACACTGGCATCCCTCCAACCCTGCTGGTCAACTGCTCCCTGAATACTGGAAGTCACATAATCGATGATGCTACATATCAATGCCATGAAGTTTGGAAACTTCGTTGAAGGTCTGCTCTCCCTCAATGCGCTCCTAGGAGCCTCTTGCTCCTGAGCATCCATCAATATCATCTTGTACCAACTAGATCTCCTGACATAACTGAAAGGGGCTAACTCCCTCTTCCCATCTGAAGGTTGACTCCCCACACTGGAAGTTTGTGAACTCTGCTCACCCTTCGGAGCCTCTTGCTCCTCGCTGTCTGCCACTGACATCGATCTATGATCCAAGATCCCCTTGGATCCACCTACAGGCTTGTCTTGCAACCTGTATAACCTGCCCTCTCGGACACCAATGCTCATTGTTGTGTTAGGGCTAGCTCCCTTTGAATGCATGGACACTTGTCCTTTCTGGAACAAGACTGCATAACCCTTCTTCCTTAGAGCTGAGACAGAGAGCAAATTCGTCCTCAACTCTGGGACATTCAACACATCTTCCACCTCCAGAAAACCTCCCGACTCCAGCTGGAACCTAATTGTCCAACTCTTTCTACACCACACTTGGCATGAGTGCCAAGCTCCACATGTAGATCCGAGTCTGTCTCTGATCATTTGGTGAACAAATCATGTGTCCCCGTCATATGATGAGAAGCACTACTGTCCAAGTACCAAGCACTCCTTGAGTTGGTGCTGGTAGAGAGGCAGGAGATCAGTGAGAACTCCTTCTCAAACTTTGCTGCAAACTCATCTAGCTGTGTCTCTGCTGATGCTGTTGTCTGCATCTTTCCTTGCCCCTTTTTCTCTGGACACTGAGATGCATAGTGCCCATACTTGTGGCGCACAAAGCACTTGATTTTACTCAATTCCTTCTTACCTGGCTGTGAGGTTGACTCCTCAGTGTTATCCTTGGAACCCTTTCCTTTTCCCTTTCTTGTCTTACTGACAAGGGCTAGGTTCTCCTCCCCTTCATCTCCCTGCTTACTTGCTTTAGACTCCTCCCGAGTCTCTTCCTAGATGCAATCATCCCAAAGCCTTTGCCAATCTGGGAGGTTTTGCCGAGCGTAGACTCCCTTGACAAATGGTTCCCAAGACTTGGGAAGACCATTCAATGCCACATTCACGAGCTCTACGTCATCCATTTTCTCCCCTATAGCTGCAAGCTAATCACGTACCTAAGTGATCCTCATGAAATAGTTGTACCACATTGTTAGATCTAGACATCTGCACAAATCTGAGTCTATTTCTTAAGACCATCTTCTTATTCATGTTAGTGTTTTGGAATAATCCTACCAGGGCATCAAACATGTCTTTGGCCATCTTCTTCTTGGATAAGTGAGGAATTAGACGATCCTTCACTGAATCCAAGATAACCCTCTCAACTTTGATCTTCTTCTTCTTGTGAGCTGCCAAAGCTGTCGGATCTGTCATTGGAACAACTACTTTGTCCACTAACGCCCAAAGGTCATACTCTTTCAATGCCAAAGTAACTCTTGCTTTCCAAGATAGGAAGTTGGATGCTCCATCCAATCTATCTTCAACTCTCAGACTTGCTGATGCCATCCCTTAGACCTGATAAACTGCTTTGAAAATAACCTGCTGCTGAAACTGCCCTTGTACTGACCTGTACAGCCTTTGCCTGTGTTGACCTACGCTAATCATGCGACCTGTATACTGATACTTGCGTTGTTTTGCGCAACTTGTATGTTGATCAATGTTTTAAAAACCGTTGAACCAGAACCGGAACCGACCGGTTTGACCGGTTCAAACCAGTCAATAAACTGAACCGGTCGGCCGGTTTATGACCAAACCGGCCGGTTTGGTCCCAGAAACCTAAAACCCTCTAGAACCCCCTAAAACCTAAAACCTAAGTAACAGAGAAGTACTTGGCTCATGTTTTCTCATGCAAGTTGGAGTTGTAAAGTGTTTTGGTGTGCAACTGAGGGTTATTTTGCCTTATTAATGTTATTTAAAGAGGTCCCCACCCCCTCCATTTCACCCACCCTAGTAATTAATGGTAATGTTAAATTCTTAAAGTAAAAGTAAAAGTGACATTCTCCTTTATCTTTCATCCTTTATAAAGGATGAAAGATAAAGGAGAATGTCACTTTTACTTTTACTTAAATTTTTAACATTACCATTAATTGTTTCAGGATGTTTGAGAGTGGTTCCAACCTCATTGGACTTCATATGGAGAAAGTAGAATTTTAGGTCCCATTCAATATTCAGCAGACTTAACAGTTTTCAGGATTTCAAGATTGGCAAGATTGCAATGTTTCCACTGGATTCTATCATGTATGAGGGTATGGAACTGACATTTAATCAAGAGAACCAAGCCCTTTATGTACCTCGATGTTGGTGGCATTGATTGTTGAACTCTTTTGTCACGACCCGAGTAAAAATGTACCCTTCACTCAAGTATAAACTCTTCTATTTAACTCTTCTCTTTGTAGTTTGTCGTCGTGTCCGATGACTTAGTAGTGTATGTGCACACCGACCTTCGTCTTATATACAAGCAGAGAGAAGAGTGGTTGAAGGGAAAGACAAAGATGTGGGATGTGTTTTTTGATGATAAGGGTTTGACAACAGTGTTGAATTGATCCTGAAAGACAAAGATGTGGGATGTGTTTTCTGATGATAAGGGTTTGATCAACAGTGTTGAGTTGGCATTAGCTAACTTGGATCTTAATGAAGTAGTGCTAGAGCCGGTCACTTTTGATGATGGTGATCCTCTTGAGGGGTCATCCTCCAGAGTCCGCATCAACAAATGCACGGATTGCATTGGATATAGGGGAGGAGGAGGAGGAGGAGGATGGAGGAGAGAGCAGTGGTAGTGATGCCAATCTTGATGATTATGACATGGAGGACTGATAGTCACAACTCATGAGCTATGAGATTCTTCCATCTACGGTTCTAGTATCTACCCTATGGCTATTTTGTATTTTTCATTGGCATTCCCACCTATAGTATCAGTGACTCTAACTTAGTATGTTATTTGATATTGTAGAGGCCATTTAGAGCCTCATTGATTATGTATTTATGTTCCGATCTTTAGATATGTATTGCACTTGGCGTCATTTTGATATATTCATGAGTATACTTTGGATATGTTGTCTCTAATTGTCTCTAATGCTTTGGAAACATGATTTAAAATCTTAAAAATATATTTTTTTCGTTAAAATTTAAATATTTTATGTATTTTTTAAAAAACTGGTTCATTGAAACTGGTTCGATCGGTTCATTACCAGTTCCGGTTCCGGTTCAGGTTGGACCCTCGACCGGTTCCGGTTTTTAAAACATTGATACTGATACTCGCACTGTTACCGCGCGACCTGTAATAGAATACCAGTGCTATCTGCGCGACCTGTACCAGAATACTCGCGTTGTCCTCGGTGGCCCAATCTAACTGTAGCTTCCTCTCAGAGTGATTACTTTGATACCATGTTGAAATCCCTACTTCGACACCTAGGTATCTTGTTATCTAGTGATTTCCTTGCTGTAAATCAAATTAACAACTCACAAAACAACATACACTTGCTGGAATATTCAACACAAATAAAGATAGTGGAAGCAATATTGGAAACCAAAATCTCAAACACAATACACAAAAATATTCTGCCCATCAACTAAGCTTATCATTCAAATAACTTCAAAGCTTACAAGGGCTCCCTTACGGGGAAAATGGCCCAATTAGAAAAGAGACAGAGTACATCAAAACCTGACTGGCCGATCTGCTGCCAAAACTGTTGTACGATCTTGTACGATGACAACGTGACTTTTATGCTGATACTCCCACTGTTATGTGCGACCTGCAATAGAATATTCGTGCTATCCGCACGACTTGTACGATGAAATTCACACTGATTGCATGACCTGTACCAGAATACCTGGACTGTCCGCGACAACCGATCCTTCTGCTGTACACTTGCTCTCTCTCTTCCTTTGGCCTAGATCTTTAGATGGAAGTCTTTCTCCACCTATCCAAGATCTCTTTGAATCACAATCCTTCGTGATCCAACTCTCTCTATATGAACCGTATCAAGTGTCTTCCTCCTTCACCCTAGCCATGCTTTTATAATCTTGAGTTATGACCTAACCCTAATCTCCAAAGTGATTGACTGCTGAGATTACTTCTCACCTCACTTGAGATCAATGGTTATTATTTAATTCACTAATGCTAATTAAAGCATTTCTTTAAATAAAATTCAACTCACTAATAAAAACACTTTACTTCAATAATTCCTTTAATTAAAGTAATGTCTCAAGGTGTAAGGCTTTGGACGTCTTCCACACATCTAGACACTTAGACCTGTGTGAAAATACCTCTCCAATGCTACAAACATCAACAATTTCCACTTATGAATGTGGGATAGATTGCTTTACACAAAAAATAAACATTAACATATTCTAAAGTCATAAAGTGACTTTATTACATAGTAAGCCTTTTATATCCTGACATTAAGTGTGTTAAATTGTGAGGCATTCACATAAATAGATTGAGATAGGAAAATAGAAAGACAATAGAGCCAAAGAAGTAGCCATATTAGCATAGGATATTGGTTCAAATGTACATCTATTTTCCATACAAAGAATGAGTTATAAAGAAGGGCAAAGATGGAAGAGATCGAAACGATGTAGGGAATCACCATATGAAGTTCGATGAGGTTGGACCCACTCTTAAACATCCCAAAACAATTAATGGTAATGTTAAAAATTTAAGTAAAATAATAGAAAAGGAAAGATAAAGGAAATTTTCAACTTTTAATTTAAGAATTTAACATTACCATTAATTGCCAACGTTTTTGGTCAAACCCAGTGAAAAGTCAAGTAAAAAATTAGCTAAACCTTTTTGGAAGTGTGTCGTATGAACCTTGGTATGGCCTGAAAATGTGTTTCTCACACATGGGATGTGTTTGTGTGGCTAGAAACATGTTTCAGGTCTGTACCACACACGTTTTTTCATTTTCGTACCAAAAAACACATGCTACAACCATGTACTACACATTTCCTACAACTTAGTATCATAACTATGAAGACAATTATGATAGAACTTGATATCTTTGGTGATGAAAAACACGATGATTTACAATGAGACATGTTTACATATTTACAAGTAAATAGATAAGGTTGCCATCAATAAGGCAATTACAAAGTCAACTCGAGTTGTAACAAGTAACAAATTCGACATGAATCCATGAAACAATTGACTATTTATAAGTTGATCATAGAAGTTCACATTGACTTGGTCAACTTTGATCACCTTAAATGGCGGGGGCGTTGAGGGTCTCAATGGTACGATTATGCTAACCATGCTCGAGAGTTTGGAGCTAATGAAGTGTAGTTGTTTACACATTACTCTATTTGAGGTGCATGATGAAGATTTAATGACACGTTGACGATTGGGCATGGGTCATAGTTCTACTGGACGTGATGAGGGATAGGGGTTGGTTGTAGTTGGGATTGTGAAGGATCTTATTGTGAGTTCAATTCTAGTCACATAACAATACGAGATGGGCTTTGTTGCCATCCTTATACACACTTGCAAACGTGAGCTAAGTCCTGCTCACTTAGTGTGTCCTTGGAGGCACAATGCCTAGGTTCAAAGCCCACACTGTCACTTTGACTTGAACCTCTTCCGTCTAGGCTCACTCCTAAGGAAGCAAAGGGGGTAGACCCTGGTTACTAGATGAGATTAACGTTTGATTCTAGGAGTTGGTTTTAATTAGTTAAAAGGTTAGGGGGAAAAATCTAGCCTATGATGCAAAGGCAACAATGCAATGTGCAACAATTCAAGATGACAAGCAAGCCTCCTCCTATGACAACTAGAACTAGTGCCTAAGATTGGGTAAGGGGTCAACTAGAGTTTGAGGGAGGTTGATTACACAAGAGTTACAAAAGATTACAAAGATTACAACTAAATACAAAGGTACAAAAATAATATCTAAGAGCTACACCAAAGTTACACTAAACATAAGATGCAATAGATACAAAGATACAAAGATTAACTAAGTTGCGTGATTGTGCAGGAAATGAAAGATACTCAAATGGGAAACATTCATCAACACATCAAGCCTAGCATGCTCAACAATAGAATGTCTCCAAAATGATGCACAACTCTATTGTGACTGCTTTCAATGGCAAACAAGATTACACAAAGTCCAACAAGGAAGTGCCTCCAAAGGATGCACAACTTCTTTGAGGACCAAACCAAAGATATGAACACACCACTTAACAGAAAATGAAATGCTCAAAGGAAAACCTCTAATGGCACAACTATGACTACTTCGTTACCAATCCACAACACATAAGATAAACTTGCATAAAAGTAAATGTGAAATGAAATGCTTGCAAGACTAAGTGCCAACCACAAATGATATACCAAGTTGATGCCCAAAGGTTTAGAGTGGATTAAGGAGTTGATTAAGTTTGTTAAGTTAAGGTTGAATCCTAACTAAGTGTCAACCCCAATACTCCCCTCGCTTGTACCAAGTAGTTGCTAGGTGCTGAAGAAGTATGGCAACAAGGCCTACCCTAGCTCCACAGGTCAACCCAAGGGAAAAAAGTACTCCCGGAAAGGACGTTGAGCGCCACGAGACCGTCCCCGGCCTATCACCTTCCGTTGCTTCCTTTAGTCCTCGTTTAAATGGCAAAGTTGGGTCAGTAAAATGTGTCCTATTAAGTCTAATTGATTTTAGGCCTATGGACTAAGTTAAGTTTAGTTAAAAAGTGTGTTAAGGCAAGATATTGCTTGCCAAAAAGTGTGTATTTGTACCAAAACCGAAATTTAAAAGCTTGCAAAATAATTAGAGTGCTTAACCATAAGATGTAACTTGAAGTAGCATGAAAGAACTTGAAAATAGCTTGCAAGAATTAAAAGAAAAAGTTGCCTTAAACCATTGAAACTATGCCATGCCCATGATATTGCAAGAAAGGAAAAATACTTGTGTAAAGTTAAAGAGTGAAAGAAAAGTACTTGAACTAATTAGAATATGCAATGGAAATAAGAAAGATTAAAGAGCATCATAAAACATTCATGCCTCCATGGGCCTAAACTAGTATTATGTTGTTACTTCTACTTCTAGATCATTTTAACCATTAAGCATATGAAGAAGTAAAACCATAAACTAGCCTTATGATTTAGGAAGGTTGGCCAAGCCAAACACTTTCCTAGGTGTAGGCAAGAAACTAGAAAAAAATGCAGAAAATTACTTTTTAGAGAAGTGCAAGCCCTTAATGACTCTTTCGGGGCTTGCTTACAATGTGAGAAAGAAGGAGAAGAAGAGGGTATTCAATACCGTATCTTAGGAGGTGTTTTTTTGTTGTTTTAGGGCCCCAAATGGGCTGTTCCTCCATGTTTTTTGTCAAAAACCTGCAAAAATTAGCGAGTAAAATTTGTTGGAAAAACTGCAGAAATGACTGAAAAATCTGCAAAAAACTTTTGTTAGAGAAAACCAGAAATTTTAAGTAAAAACCATCAGTGTTTGTATTCAATTTTGGTCTATTTCAGCACACCAATCCACCCAAATACATAAGAATATGAAAAGAAAAACATAACATAAAATATTAGAGGTTTTTTATGTGGGTAAAAGAGAGATTTCCAGATCTGAAATCTTCACTCCAAACCCTTAGGCAACTTGCAAATCTTGTGAGAAAAGCTACAAAAATAGATAGGATGTGAGTAAATCTAGATGGTAAAACAAAATACTTTGCAATACCCAAATAAACAATTCACTAGATCTATGATAAGACTATCACAAATCTATCCAAGCGAAATACTTTGCTTGGAGTTCCTATTCTAGATCTATAAGCTAAAAATGCACAAGAAAAAAATACACAAGAACAAGATCACCTCATATGTAGCAAGATGGCACCAAGAAGACTCTTAACACCATGGATCCTTCAAAGATTTCCTTGTATTAGAAGCAAGCTTGGACAAATACTTGCCACAAGCTTGAGAAAAAAAAAGAGCAAGAAAGAATGAGAGAGAAGAGTGGGAGAGGAGAGGAGAGAATTGGGTAGAGTAATAGTAGACTGAGAATAGATGTGTGAAATGAGGGAGGGAAGGCTCTTATTTATATTTGGGAAGACAAAGTTACCCCTCTTGGATGAGTTACAAGTGTCACACATCAAGGAAAAGTTACTTTTAGGGTTTTGGTAAATGAGTAAGGGGGTGAGGTGTAAAGGGGGAAAACACCTTTTCCTTTGGTCAAACATTAAGTTAGACACCAAAGAGGGCGAATTTAGGGTTTATGTGGCTTTTTTCGCTTAAACTTTTTAATTCCCATATGTCAATTAGCCAGGGAACACCCCTTTAAGTTGTTGGGTAGGAAAAGGGGGTCTTTTAAGTGGAAAATTACTTTTCCAACTTAGGAAAAAGGTTAGGAAAATGTTTGGGTAGGTTAGGAATGGGTTTACTCATCATCTCCCACCTTTACTTTACTCACTTAGCTCAATTTACAAAAAAATCACATTTTTACTATGTCATGACTTAGCAAGTAAATTGATCTTTTGACTGACTTGGACTCCCTATGGACAAACACCTAGCAAAATTTGTCCAACTGAGCTGAAACTTGGTCCAAGGGTGTAGGGGGTTTCATTCCATTTCTTTTGAGCACAAATACCCCTAGCAAAAGCCCAAGGACCTAGTTTTTACATTTTTTCTCAAAAATAATTAAAATTAATTAATTAAAATTACCCAATCTTAGGAAATTTTAATTAATTAAAAAAAATCTATCTAGACTCGATGAAATTCTGCGAAACTTTGAGAGATGTCTTACATGGTCATTTACATCATTCTTAAACACTAGCTACCAAAGGACGAGACCATTAGAACTCCTTTCACCACTTTGGAGGAATTATTTGTGGGAGTGAAAAACTCAAGGGAAATTAATAAGGCTGGTTAGGCCAAATTAATAACCTGAGGAAAAAAAACACTAAGTGAAAGGAACTCCTCTAATGATGAAGTCCTAAGGTAACCGACCTAACTATGTGTTAGAAATAGAGAAATAAAGCAGAGTAGTTACTGTCTTTTAAAAATCTTAGTGAGAACAGTAAAGATCTGAAATAAATCTAGACTTTAAAACAAATATATAAGTGTTTAGAATTTCATTCTGAACATAGGCAGTTCTTAGATAATCCCTTTCTAAATAGATTACATATCTGAACAGTAGACATGCAGATCTAGGTAAATGACAAACAGTTCTAAACCATAAAAATCAAATCTAGAAAGTGAATAGTCAGATCTAAGCAATAAACAAATCTAGTTAATTCGATGACAGATTTAATCATTGGATCTGATGTAGATCATACAAGAACTAACAGATCTAACTAGGAAAACTGATATAGATCTATATAGATCAAAGACTCAAAATCAAATCTAATATTCAGATCTGATATAGATCTAAGCAATGAAACAGTCTATCACATAAACAAACTTTAAAACAGAGAACTAATGAACTGAACAGGTTACTTACCTTGCCTTGTAGTCTTACCTCTGAAGGAATCACAACCACACATAAGAGATGTAATGCCACTTGTAATTATGCTCAGAAAAAATTTAGGATCATAGATCTACCATATAGGTTAGATCTCTTGCCAAGAGATGAATAGATTTACTTGCCACCAAGTAGGAGAAACCACATAAACACCACACAAAAATTCTCTGTGGTTAAACCCTCACACACAGAGAAAATTTCAGGGACCCAAACCCTCACACAAAAACTCCGTGGTTAAACCCTCACATACACAGAAAATTTCAGGGACCCAAACCCTCACATACACAGAAAATTTCAGGGACCCAAACCCTCACACAAAAACTCTGTGGTTAAACCCTCACATACACAGAAAATTCCAGGGACCCAAACCCTCACACACACAGAAAAATTTCAGGCAGCTTAGAGGGGCCGCGGCTCAATGGATAGAGGTCAGATCAGTGCTAAAGGAGTCACGACTCAATGAGAAGGGGCCAGATCTGAGCTGGAATAGGTCATGACTCAATCAGATCTGCACTAGGAGGGAGACGGCAGCTTCAAACACTTTGCAATAGCATACAAAGCAAACCTCAGCTCAACAACCCTTAACACAGGCTTGAGATCAGCAAGAGAGGACCTTCATCACACCAAAGACACATGTACCTGTCAACAAGAATAACCAAGGCTGAACAGAACTGATGGAGGAGGGTTGCAGCTTCAAGGGGAAGATCCGCTCACTTTGAAGGAAGATATGAGGGTGTAATAAAGATAGAGGGTAGGTCTCTATAAATACTTTTTAGGCTAGGTTAGGTTAATAGAAATAATAATTAAAATAACAAAAAATAACATGTTTAATTAATATAATTAATTAAACATGTTATAATTAAAAACATTTAATTAATATTTTACAATAACCCCTAAAGCAAAAACAAAACCCCAAATAAATACAAACAAGGGTTAAGAGGGTTTGGCAAGGGTGACTGGGTGGCTATACTTGTCCATTCATTCTCAAAGTGACCTTTTTAATTTTATCATCATTGCATATGGGATACATTCCTCATGTGGTCATGCCCGCCTTCAAAGAGGGACATATACCAACAAACATCTGATCAAAGACCAGGTGGCCCCAAAATATCTCTGGGGTCTTATCCACCAAGGTACAAGACCAAGGATCAACCCATGCCCCAGGCATGGGTACCCTGGAACATTTCTAGGGGCCCTAGACATATCTAGGGACTTTAACTACTTGGTCCCAGACCAAGAACCCCAGTCATATACTGGGGGCCCTCTCAGGGGTCTTTATTGCTTGGTCCCATACTAAGAACCCCAGTCATCTACTGGGGGCCCTTATAAAGGTCTTTTGCCATGGCACTGACTGTTTGGTCCCAGACCAAGAACCCCAGGGGTGCACTGGGGGCTCTAGATCTCGGCTAGGGTCTTTTCCATCTTCCCCCAATTACAAAAATACATGCTGAAGGCCAAAAATGCCTTGTAGAACTAGGAAGTCTCTGACTTGGTAGCATCTGATGATGCATATCTTCATGGTATATGGAGTTGACCCCCTAGTTGAATAGGTGGTCAACAGGCCTTTCATGGCCTTGAAGCACACCGAAGCACAAATCACATACAAAGCCTTGATTGTACAATATGCAATTCAAGAAGAGACAATTGATGCTATGTGTTACCTCCCAACTTGTACTTGATAATAAAATCCCTAATCCACAAGGTATATCTCGAGAGGGAACTACTAGGACACTCACCACTGTCACCTAAGTAACCTATCCTCTTTAGTTTAGGCCAACTCTCCTTCAACTCAAGAGGGGTATCCCTAGTAGGATTACTAAAGCTACGCAATAAGGCATAAGGTGATATGAGAGTAGCTTTAGTAAAACAATACTTTTTGGGTTTTAGGAATAAAAAGGGTGATGGAAGGAAATGGAGATTAGAGATTAGGGAAATTGAAGTAAAGCTAAAAGACTCAATAACCTCCACTCTAAGCTTGCTAGAAATAATGCAAAAATTCTACAAGGGGTCCAAGGGATCCACCTTCAACTAGGCAACTCAACTATACCCTAGAAATTGAAGTTAATAAGCTTGTTAGAATTCCTAGAGGATATATATAACAAACTATTACACATCAAGACTAAGATAACAAAGGAGAGAAGAGGTGTTACCACACATGCAAAACTCCTTCCAAGTGGTAGACTTTACCATTCGATGGATCAAGTTGCTAGGCTTGCCTATATAGAAGAAACTACACCACTTCAAGCATTTAAGCACCAAAATAGTTATGCACTTTGTTATTGTTAAAATTAATGCAGCTGCAAGAGCCATTCTCCGGGAGGATGGCAAAGACCCTAGTTGTGATCTAGGGCCCCCAGTGCACTCCTGGGGTTCTTGGTACGAGACCAAGCAGTTAGAGCCATGGCAAAAGACCCTAGTTGGGCCCCCAGTGTATTTCTAGGGTTCTTGGTCAGGGACCAAGCAGTTTGATGATATAAGTCCCTAGATGTGTTCTAGGGCCCCTAGATGTGTTCCAGGGAATCCTTGCTTCCTTCTTGGATTGATCCTTGGTTGTATACCTTGGTGGTTAAGCCCCTAGATATATTCTAGGGCTCCCAGATGTGTTCTGGGGTATCCTGGTTTGGGACAAGGCAGATCCTTAGTTTAAGTACCAAGCTGAGATGATGTGTGACCTTCTTCTCTCCCGAGATGGTCCATATGACCTAGGAGCAGTAAAGAAGAAAGGCACGATCATGTCATTATCCTTCCACGTATGCTAGGATGATAAAACACTTATAATTTATATCGTGGGACTCATGTGGACAAATTGCCATTAAAGAAGGACTTGACTTTTGACTTTGTCTTATTGTTTATTGATGAAACCCTTTGTTTGAGTTATGTCCCTCCTAAATTTATGATGATGTGTTGGTTCGAATTTATATATTGGACTTTACTTCTTCCTAAAGAAAGCTGGCCGCCTTGATCTTGAAACCCTCCTCTTTGATTTGTTTTATTACCTTGTTTGACTTACTTGTGGTCTATTGGATTTACCACTTGATGTCTTAATTGGTAAAATATTATTTGGGGTTAACCTAACCCTAAAGCTATGGTAAGTGGACTAATATGTTAGCCCTACCTTACCTACCTACAATCTATTTAAAGGAGTGGTCTCTCCCTCCCTTGACACACTTGATGCATGCGATCTACCTTCTCCAAGCCGAGTTTGAGACTGAGATTTACTGCGACTCTTTTGGACAGGTTTACAAGGGTCTTCTCAGCTTCCCTCTTGTGTGTTCTTAGTTTGCACCAGCCTTCCGTGGGTTTATTCCTATCAACCATAATTGATTGTGCTTGTTGCTAACCTGTAGGTGTCCATCCTTGCCAACCGTTAAGGTTTCTTGTATGCTGTTGGTGTTTTGGTGCCATCTTGCTGGTTTGCTTGTGCCACCTTGCTGTCTTTGTGGTTTGATGGTGTCGCCTTGATGTTTTACTGGTGCCACCCTTGTGTTTTGCTTTGCCACCTTACCTTGTATGTCAGCCGCCTTGGTATTTGTTATCGCTCAGTTTGTAGTTTTAGGTCAAAGGCTAAAGGATAGAAGGCAAACTGGCGTAACAGGAACCTTCCCCATCCAATGTCACCTCGATGGGGAGGTTCTT
Organism: Picea engelmannii; assembly: GCA_009831015.1. Classification (NCBI taxonomy): domain Eukaryota; kingdom Viridiplantae; phylum Streptophyta; class Pinopsida; order Pinales; family Pinaceae; genus Picea; species Picea engelmannii. Next base: position 169,732 of record ML778827.1, on the reverse strand, counting down.
TCTGTTTAGGGAGGTTAGCCCAGGGGAGACGTCTCCGACAACCTGGGGTTTGAAGAGGCAGAAGATATAATATCGAGTTTTAGATTTCCCTCCTCACAGGTTACCACCAAGGTCAGACAGTTCGGCTAATCAACCAATAAATGAAGTGTATGCCCTATTGAAAA
>ML778827.1:149961-167182 GCA_009831015.1 Picea engelmannii | reverse complement strand
GGTCAAGTGGGTTAGTGTAAGATCCAAGCAGTCGTCAGAAATGAAAGGAATCTGATGCATATATCTGAAAGTTATAATGATCAAACATGACACATACCATGATACCTGGACCAATTACCTCATGGAGCAAGAGTCTTCTCCGAAACAAGTCCAAGCCAAAGGTGATGGATGCTGCTGCTGCTGACAGGACATGTCTGATGAAGAAGAAGAAAGATGGGCCCTCCAGGGCCATGCTCAAGTCAATCCTGCTCTCGGTACTTCATGTCTAGGACCTGTGGGCCTCGAGACATGATCTCCTAGTTATCCCATGAAATCGGGGATAACAGTATTCTTACCTTATGACTGGATTGTTAGGGCTGTTTTGGACTGTTGGTATTTTGTCTCTGTTTTAAATTAGAAATCTGTGTTCTTGCGCTGAAAGTGTTGAATTTCAGGTGAAGGTGAGTCAGGTAATGTATTTCATGTTGAAGAAATTCTTTATGTTCCTGGTTTAAAGAAAAATCTTATTTCAGTTGCAGTTCTAGAAAGTAAGGGTACACAGTAGCCTTCTCCAAAGGAAAGGCTCTTATGTGGCCCTCAAATGAAAGTATGAGCTCGGCCATGATTATCGGAGTTCAAGAAGGTGGACTTTACAAAGTCTCAGGTCAGGTTATTCAAGCATTAGCTCATGAGATGATCAACCCCTGTTAACTATGGCACATAAGGTTTGGACACCTCAACTATAATGGTCTCCCAGGTTTGCAAAAGATGGTAACAGGTATGCTAGTTTTTTCTTTTGAGCATGATAGTATTTGTAGAGGCTATGCTCTTGGTAAAAATACACAGAAAGCTTACCCTCATAGTAATAGAAAAACTAATAGTATCTTAGACCTTATTCATTCTGATCTCTGTGGACCTATGACTGCTCCGTCCATGAATGGTTGTCTTTATTATATCATTTTGATTGATGATTGCTTCCGTAAAACCTAGATTTATTTTCTGAAAACTAAAGATGAATCTTTTAGTAAATTTCAGGATTTTAAGAATCTTGTTGAGAATCATACATGTAGACATATCCGTGTTTTCAGAATAGATAATGGAAAAGAGTTTGACTCCCACAAGTATGATGATCTCTGCCAGGCTTTTGGGATTAAGAGCGAGCTGACCCCAGTAGAATGGGGTTGCAAAAAGAAAGAACATGACAATTTGTGAGGAAGCCAGAGCTATGATGTATGATCAGAATCTTCCGTTGTCTCTTTGGGCCGAAGCTGCAAGTACTGCAGTCTATATTTAGAATAGGTGTCCTCATAAAGCCTTGGAAGAGAAAATTCCAGAAGAAGTCTTCACAGGTAAGAAGCCTTCAGTTGATCACTTGAGAATTTTTGGTAGTCCGGTCTACATTCATGTACCAAAAGAAAAGAGGACTAAGTTAGAGCCCTCTGGAAAGAAAGACACTTTTGTGGGATACAATGAGACCTCAAAAGCATATCGAATCTATGTGCCAAGGGAAAAAATATATAGAGGTCAGTAGAGACGTGACCTTCCATGAGGAAGTTGCTTTTCATCGTTCCAGAGAGCTTCCCTGTGATACAGAGGAGCAGGATGCTCCAACTTCAGAGCTTTCGGATTCACAACTTTCAGATGAGCAGAGGGAGAAGGCCAGAGAGCTTTTAGTGGATCCCATAAGGGATTCTATTGAGTTTCCCCTAGAGAAACCTCCTATCAAAAGGAAGCCAACATGGTGTCATGAAATTTTAAAGGAAGCAGAAAAACATGCAGCACCTAAAGGTACTTTCAGAGAAAGCAAGAAGCCAGATAAGTACTCAGGTTTGATAGCTCAGTTGAATCATGTGATTGACTCAAAACCTTCCACTTTTGATGATTTTGCCAAGCATAAAGTGTGGAAGGATGCCATGGTAGAAGAATACGAGTCGATATTGAAGAATGATGTATGGGAAGTGGTCCCAAGACCACACGGAAAATCAGTAGTCACCTCTAAATGGATTTACAAAATAAAGCATGCAACAGATGGCAGTGTTGAAAAATTCAAAGCTAGATTTGTGGCTCGTGGTTTCTCTCAGGAAGAGGGAATTGATTATGATGAGATTTTTGCTTTCGTTGCCAGGTACACCTCTATCAGAGTCATCATTTCTCTTGCTTCAATTTTTGATTGGAAACTTCACCAAATGGATGTTAAGACTGCTTTTCTTAATGGTGAAGTTGAGTAAGAGGTTAATATCGAACATCCTGAGGGTTTTGTGATCCATGGGAAGGAATCCCATGTCTGCAAACTCAAGGAAGCCTTGTATGGATTGAAACATGTTCCAAGAGCTTGGTATGGAAGAATTGATAGTTTTCTTCAGAGTCTTGGGTTATCCAAGAGTATAGTAGATCCTAACATTTATATAAAGGTTGTGAAGAATCACCCTGTTATCTTGGTTTTATATGTGGATGATTTGTTCCTTACTGGAGAGGAACATCTGATAGCTCAAACTAAGAGGGAGTTGTCGGCAGAGTTTGAAATGAAGGACTTGGGTCTTATGCATTACTTTCTTGGTTTAGAGGTGTGGCAAAAACCTAGTGAGATCTTTCTCTCACAAGGTAAGTATGCAGTTGATGTGCTTCGCAGATTTGGGATGCTGGATTTTAAGTCCATGACCACACCTATGATTTCTAACTTGAAGAAGTTACATGATCAAGCTACAGGTTCAGATCCAAAAGACCCTATAATATATCGTCAGATTATTTGGTCCTTGATGTAGCTAGTACACACCAGAACGAACATTTGGTATGTAGTGAATGCCCTCAGTCAGTTTATGTGTGATCCAAAACACATTCATATGGTTGTTGCTAAGCATATTCTCAGATATGTCTGGGGGACTATAGCTTATGGGCTCAGATACACTTCTAGTGGAGGCGTAATGCTTCATGGCTTTTCAGATTTAGATTGGATGGGCAGTACAGTGGACCGGAAGAGCACTTCCGGATATTGTTTCAGTTTGGGTTCAACTATGATCTCCTGCTCCAACAGGAAGCGGGGGACCATAGCCCAAAGCACTGCAGATGCATAATACATTGCTGCTAGTGTTGCTAGTAGAGAAGCAGTGTGGCTTAGAAAGCTACTCTCATATTTGTTCAATACTGAATTGGAACCCACAATAATTCACTGTGATAACCAAAGCTGTATACAACTCTTCGAAAATCTTGTGTTTCATGACAGATCGAAACACATTGAGATGAGATATCACTATGTCCAAGACATGGTGCAGAAGAACATTCTTAGTATTCAGTATATTTTGACTACAGAACAAACTGCAGATATATTGACCAAGCCCCCGTCGTTGACAAAGTTTGTGTATTTTCGAAACAAGCTTGGTGTTGTGAGAATGCCTCTCTTGCTGAGAGGGAGTGTGGAAATTAATGCAGCTGCAAGAGCCATTCTCCGGGAGGATGGCAAAGACCCTAGTTGTGATCTAGGGCTGCCAGTGCACTCCTGGGGTTCTTGGTCTGGGACCAAGCAGTTAGAGCCATGGCAAAAGACCCTAGTTGCCCCCCCAGTGTATTTATGGGGTTCTTGGTCAGGGACCAAGCAGTTTGATGATATAAGTCCCTAGATGTGTTCTAGGACCCTTGGATGTGTTCCAGGGAATCCTTGCTTCCTGCTTGGATTGATCCTTGGTTGTATACCTTGGTGGTTAAGCACCTAGATATATTCTAGGGCCCCCAGATGTGTTCTGGGGTATCCTACTTTGGGACTAGGTAGATTCTTGGTTTAAGTACCAAGCTGAGATGATGTGTGACCTTCTTCTCTCCCGGGATGGTCCATATGACCTAGGAGTAGTAAAGAAGAAAGGCATAATCATGTCATTAGCCTTCCACATATGCTAGGATGATAAAAATCTTATAATTTATATCGTGGGACTCATGGACAAATTGCCATTAAAGAAGGACTTGACTTTTGACTTTGTCTTATTGTTTATTGATGAAACCCTTTGTTTGAGTTATGTCCCTCCTAAATTTATGATGATGTGTTGGTTCAAATTTATATATTAGACTTTACTTCTTCCTAAAGAAAGTTGGCCGCCTTGATCTTGAAACCATCCTCTTTGATTTGATTTATTACCTTGTTTGACTTACTTGTGGTCTATTGGATTTACCACTTGACGTCTTAATTGGTAAAAGATTATTTGGGGTTGACCTAACCCTAAAGCTATGGCAAGTGGACTAATATGTCAGCCCTACCTTACCTACCTACAATCTATTTAAAGGAGTGGTCTCTCCCTCACTTGACACACTTGATGCATGCGATCTACCTTCTCCAAGCCGAGTTTGAGACTGAGATTTGCTGCGGCTCTTCTGGACAGGTTTACAAGGGTCTTCTCAACTTCCCTCTTGTGTGTTCTTGGTCTGCACCAGCCTGCTGTGGGTTTATTCCTATCAACCATAACTGATTGTGCTTGCTGCTGTCCTGTAGGTGTCCATCCCTGCCAGCCGTTAAGGTTTCTTGTATGCTGTTGGTGTTCTTGTGCCACCTTGCTGGTTTGCTTGTGTCGCCTTGCTGTCTTTGTGGTCTGATGGTGCCGCCTTGATGTTTTACTGGTGCTGCCCTTGTGTTTTCTGTGCTGCCTTACCTTGTATGTCAGCCGCCTTGGTATTCTTACCTTGTGACTGGATTGTTAGGGCTGTTTTGGACTGCTGGTATTTTGTCTCTGTTTTAAATTAGAAATCTGTGTTCTTGGGCTGAAAGTGTTGAATCAGCCAAAGGCTGATTGTGGGTTCATTTTCCAGCCCTAGATTGGACAATGATTTTTTGTTTTCAGCCCTATTAATTGACAGTGGTTTGGACTGTAGCTTTTTCAGCTTGCTGAGTTTGGTTTTGGTTTCCTTTCTTAAGAGTTCTTCTTGGCATTGACCCTATGATCACGATGAGATCTACCCTGAGGGTTTGATCCATGATCTACTAAGCTTTTTCTGAGCATACATTGAAGGAAGGCAACAACTGTGCTCACCTGGTATATTTGTCTTTTCTACAGCTATGGTAATACTTTGATCTGGGCTGTGTATGTTATTTACTCACTCATGCTGTTAGGTTATGCATCAGAATATTTTAAATGTTTTCTGATCTTAAATTGCAGTAGCTATTGATTTGAAAAGTTTAAAAATTTCTGTTTCTAGCTAGTCTACTGTTTTTGCCCTTAAATTCTAACAGTTATCACACAATCTTGCACCTTAGTGCAAAACCTTCACAAGATACAAATATGAGTGGAACATTAGAAGTGTTATCACGTCACCTAGGCAACAACTTCAGTCATTTTAGTGAAGGGCGAATCCAACAGAAGGGAGGCTACCCTAGTAGTCTTTAGGGTCGCAGTCAAGTCTAAGGTCTCCTATGTAGCTACTTAATTTATGACCAATTTATTATGATATACAAGTCAAAGAATAGGTGGATACTTAAAGGTAAAATTTAAGATTTAAGATATTCAATTCTAGGGCTGCTTTAGAGGGTTTATTATGTGATTACTAAGTAAAAATTGTCCCAAAAACAGTACAGATCTGAAAATTATCCTAGGCTGTCATAAAACTTGTAATAAAGATAAATAAATTGCAGCATAAAACAAGTTATAACAGCAATACAATTCAGCCCCTTAAACAGATTATAATCAAGTGAAATTTAGGGCTAAAACAAGGGTAAAACTAGGGTTTCAAGTAACTTGTTAATTCTGAGAATTTAAGAGCCAGCAACACTCAAGAAGACCAAGCCATCTAGCCCTAAAAGGCTGCAATAAAAACTAGCTAGGGCAAGGTTCCAAGAAAATTGATTTTTAGGTAAAAAATGTGGGGAAACCGTAGATGTCTAGGGTTTTTGATGGCTAAAAATTAAATGTAAGCTAAACAAACCCTAGATTTACCCTAAAACAAACATGGAAATTGAAGTTTTGAATTTTAGATTGACTAGATGGGAGAAGACTAGTGCCTACTATTTTTTTGGGCATATGGGGTTAACTAAGGACTCCCTTGAGAGGATGTAAGTAGATCTAGGGTGATATCTAGGGTTGTCCACTACAAACCCTAGAAGATCCACCTAGTGCCTTACAAACTTCAAGATATTTTGAGGGAAGATACTCCACTAGTAATCTTCCAAGGGTTTTAAAGCAGGGATTTGTTTTAGAAAAATATGAAGAGAGTGTACCATCACCACTAGAGAAGTACAACTGCACTTGTAATTATTCACAAACAAAATCCAACAAGATTAAGTGAGACCACTTATTCAAGAAATCGTTTCATCCATAAAACCCTAGCCAAGAGCATCCATGAAATTGTAAAAGCATCTACTAGACATCATCCTCAAGAAGTCACATACATAGCTAAGAATAGAGAAATACAGTAGACAAGTAATTGTTCTCCACAAGTTCTAGCAATGAGATACAAATGATAAGTGCTCTTCTATTTATTTGAGAGATTTAGCACCCTTCTCATTAAAATAACAATATTTTCCTACCTTAAGCACTAAGAAAATATAATAATGCCTTTATCTCTTTACAAACCCTAGAAATAAGGCCATAATACATAAAAAATCCATGATATTGTTAGTGTTTGTAGCTCGGACAGGTATTTCCACAAGTGTGTCTTATTGTGGAAATCGTCATTAAATGTATCCTATGTTTTTTTTCAGAGTTCACTTTATCAATTAATTAATAAAGTGAACGTCTTTTTATAAAGTGACATTTAATTAATAAAGTGACTTAAATGAAGTCACTTAATGATTTAATTAAATGAGAGCCATTGATCTCATGGTTAGATCTTGACCGTTGAGATTAGGGTTTGGTTCAAGTCAATGTTTTAAAAAAACGAAGAGGGTAAAGGACAAGACACAATCATTATTCACAATGAGTGAGTAATTGGCGAGGGGGAAGGCAGAGTTGCAGCAACAACAACAAGTTGAAGGCAACAATTCAACTGCATGCAAACCGAGGCAATAGGCTGGTACAATAGAGGTCGTACAATAGAATTAGTATGGATCCGCACAACAAGTCTGTACAGTCATACAGATCCGTACAACTGGTCAGTACGGTACTGTCCGTACAGTCAGTACGGTCAGCCTCATAGATCAACCAACACGGATTGTGAATATTTCAGGTTTGCAGTGATTTGTAGTTTTTCTCTTTTAGAGCCATTTTCCCTATTAAGCGAGCTCTTGTAAGTTTTGAGGATTAAATGAAGAACTGATTTGAGGAGCAAAAAATTAATTGTGTACTGTGTGGTTTGCTTTTCTAGTTTCCGGTGCATTTAAAGAAGTAAATAATTCTAGTGTAGCATTTAGATTTAATCTACTTGCTCAGTTTGTTGGTTTTAAGAAATTTACATGGTATCATAGCTTTTGCTCTTGTAGAAAAGCAAATTCTGTTGATATAGTGCTGATTTTTCACAGCGAGCTTGAGGGATAAAAAGCTCAGGACAACCATGTCAGTCATCAATGTAAAGGTTGAGGATCGATTTGATGGGGTCTCTAATTTTCTGCCTTGGAAGGCAAGACTGACACTGCTCCCGAAGGAGCAAGAGTTGTGGGAAGTCGTGTCCAACCCTCCTCCAGCTCCAACGTAGACCTCTACAGGGGGTACACCAGTAGTGGTAGATCCTGTAGTACATGTAATGTGGGATAAGAAGGACATAAAGGCACAAAGGGTAATCCTTGAAGTTGTCAAGGATCACCTAGTCCCACATGTGTTAGAAAATGCCAGTTCCAAGGAGATGTATGATGCCCTAGTATCACTTTTTCAAAGTGATAACATGAGTTGGAAGATGATTCTCAGAACCAAGCTCAAAGAATACATAATGACCAACTCCGACAACGTGACCAACTGCCTTATGAGGATCACACAGATCCGTGACCAACTTGCAACTATTGGGGAAGCTGTATTGGATGCAGAGCTAGGGAATGTTGCTCTGAATGGGTTCACCAAGACATGAGAATCATTTATCATGGGCATCTATGCCCGGGAGAAACTTCCCAAGTGGAAGAGACTCTAGGATGACTGCATTCAGGAGGAGACTCGTAGAGAATCCAGATCCAGCAAGCAGGGAGGAGGTGGAGAGGATGAAAACTTAACCCTTGCCAGCAGAGTCAACAAAGGCCAAGGGAAAGTTTTTGTCAAGAAGGGTGACAATCAGGGAGAAGGGGAGTAGTTTGGGCAGAAGAGAGACGTGAGCAGTATCAAATGCTACATTTTCCATAAGAATGGCCATTTTGCTTCTCAGTGTCCACAGAGAAAGAAATGCAAGTCGTAGACAGTTGCAGCGACAACAAAGACACAATTGAACAAACTTTCATCAAAGTTCGAGGGTGATTTTTCACTCGTGTCTTGCCTTTCCACCAACACTATTCCCAGCAGTGCATGGTACTTGGACAGTGGCACATCCTTCCACATGATAGAGAGAGATAAGATAAGATAAGATAAGACAGTGGCACATCCTTCCACATGATAGAGAGAGATAAGATAAGATAAGATAATTCTATTAATGTCCAACTAATGACCGGAAAGTAGGTCAAAGGGACTGTTGAGTACAATGATGTCTATTCAAAGCGGGAGTACCAAACGATCTCCTATAAAGAGGTACAATGCATGAAGTAAGAGCAGACAATGCAAATTGGGCTGAAGTATGAGGGATCTTCAACCGCAACCACTAAGTTCCACAATGGGGCGAAGATGCACTGGTGGAGAAGATACAAGAGCTAATAGGTCTGAGGATCAAAACCCATCTCTCCTAACATCCAAGGTTGAAAGAAGGAAACTCAACAAGGTTGTTGGCTCGACGAAGAGTTAGTGGGGAGTGCGGACCGTCCGCTGAATCGTTGCCTGGCGGGGTGCGCATGCTACTGAGGTCTGAAGGACCTAGTCCGACTCCTAGGAAGGGATCTGAGACAGATCTGCTGCTGAGATCTCGTGGGGCGGGGTGAGGTCCCACAGATCCTAACTGATCTAGGGTCTGGATATGTACTGATATCTGACGGTCTCTTGGTGTCTCTGTCAGAAGGTAGTACCCTGAAAAATGTCTTGATCCTCTGAGTGGGGTCTGGTCTGATGGGAGGCTGAAGAATATGTGTTCGGAATCTGAGAGTTGTTCGACAATTTTTCAGAGAATGACTCATACCTCCACATAGAACTTGGCAATAATACCAGGCATGCAGTGAGGGGTCAAGGGACAATGCAGTTCTAGCTTGAGTCTGGAGGATCCTTTGATGCATGGGAGGTACTGTATGTACATGTCACGAAGAAGAACCTTTTGGCAATCTCAGTCATGGAGGACAAAGGTTATGAGGTTAACTTCTGGAGGGGGCAGGTGTTCATCCGCCCAGAGGGAGCCAGTCCAGACACTACTTTGAGGATTGGAGTCTGGGATGGTAACCTTTATAGACTTCAGGGCCAACTTGTTCAGGCATTGATGCACACCAGTGAGAGATTGTGCAAGTGTGGCATAGGAGGATGGGGCATCTCCATCACAGAGCTCTACCATTATTGAGACAGATGGTCACTGGGCTTCCAAACTTTAGTTTGGATCATCATGGGGTGTGTAGAGGTTGTGCGCTTGGAAAGAATATCAAGGCACCTTTTCCTAGCATCGAGACTCGATCCAAGGGCATCTTGTATCTGATCCATTCAGACGTGGGAGGGCCTATGTCAGCAACGTCAATGAAGGGCGCATCTTACTATGTGACCTTCATTGATGATTTCTGTAGGAAGACCCGTATCTACTTCATGAAGACCAAGGATGAGGTCTTCAGTCACTTTCGAGCCTTCAAAGCTCAGGTGGAGAACATGACAGGAAGGAAGATCAAGGCATTGAGGACATATAATGGGGGTGAGTTCACCTCTATAGAGTTCAATGATTTCTACAAGGAGGCAGGAATCAAGAGGGAGAAGACAATGCTCTACAACCCGCAGCAGAATGGGGTTGCAGAGTGGAAGAACTGATCGATCATTAGTGCAACAAAGGCCATGATCCATGATCAGAGCTTGCCTTTGTGTTTGTGGTCCGAGGCATGCAATACAACTATGTACTTGCAGAACAAGAGTCCGCACAGGATACTGGAGGAGGCCTTCACAGGCAAGAGACCTGAGATAGGAGATCTCAGGATTTTTGGTTGTCCAGTCTATATCCACATCCCTATGGAGAAGAGGACAAAGCTGCAACCCTCAAGAGAGAGGGGCACCTTGGTGGGATACATCGAGGATTCAAAGGCTTACAGAGTCTTCTTGATAGAGTAGGGGAGGTCAATGGTGAGCCGAGATGTCAAGTTCGAGGTAAACTTGGTATCTAGGAAACATGAAGACCTACCCGCAGTTGCAAAGGGGCCACAAGAGGTTGACCCAAAGGATGAGTCGAGAGTAGAGACTTCCAGTGTAGGGAGCCAGACTCCAAAGGAGGTGGAGTAGCAGTCATCCCCTTCAACTTCAATTAGGAGGCCTAGGTGGTTTGAGCAGACTTTGCAGGATGCTCGGGAGCATGTTGAACCTCCCAAGTCCACATTTCGGGAAAGAAAGCCTCCTCAAACTTTCCGACGTATATGGCCTTGATGACCAACATCAGAGACTCAAAGCCCTCCAGCTTTGAGGAAGCAACTAGCTAGTAGGTGTGGAGAGATGCTACAGATTAGTAGTTGGCAGACACATTCACCGAGCCCTTGGTGGAGGGCAAGTTCCTCTTCTTTCAAGACAAGCTTAGAGAGGTGAAGAATGCCTTCCTCGCTAAGAGGGAGTGTTAGTGTTTGTCACTCGGACATGTATTTCCACAAGTGTGTCTTATTGTAGAAATCGTCATTAAATGTATCATATGTTTTTTTTTTCAGAGTTCACTTTATTAATTAATTAATAAAGTGACGTCTTTTTATAAAGTGACATTTAATTAATAAAATGACTTAAGTTAAGTCACTTAATGATTTGATTAAATGAGAGCCATTGATCTCACGGTTAGATCTTGACTGTTGAGATTAGGGATTTGGCTCAAGTCAATGTTATAAAAAGACAAAGAGGGTAAAGGACAAGACACAATCATTATTCACAATGAGTGAGTGATTGGCGAGGGAGAAGATAGAGTTGCAACAACAACAAGAAGTCGAAGGCAGCGGTTCAGCTGCATGCAAATCGAGGTAGCAAGCTGGTACAACAGAATCCATATTGTCGTATGGATCCATACAACAGGTCCGTACGGTACATCCGTACAGTCCATACGATCAGCCTCATATATTAGCCAAAACGGATTATGAGGCACTGTAATATTTTAGGTTTGCAGTGATTTGTAGTTTTTCTCTTTCAGATCCATTTTCCCTGTTAAGAGAGCTCTTGTAAGTTCTGATGATTAAATGAAGAATTGATTTGAGGAGCATAAAATTAATTGTGTACTGTGTGGTTTGCTTTTCTAGTTTCCACTACATTTAAAGAAGTAAATAATTCCAGTGTAGTATTTAGATTTAATCTACTTGCTCAATTTGTTGGTTTTAAGAAATTTACAGATACAAGAGTGGATAGGTCAACAAGACCCCCAACTATGCTCCCAAGATGAGGTAAAGTTTTTAAAATGCTAAGATGTCCACCATAAATGCATCCTCAAGCTCACATGTGTGGCACGTGTGGTCTCCCAAGGTGGATGGCTCACTCAAAAAGGTGTGAAGAGGCATGTGTAGGGGCTCCAAAGTGAAATGTTCCCTCCAAAGGGTGCAACGTTTCATCCTCCAAGTGTAAAGTCGCCTCCAAAAGGTGCAACGTTTCATCCTCCAAGTGTAAAGTCACGTCCAAAAGGTGGAACGTCCCTTCAAAAGGTTCGACGTCCTCTCACAAGGTGCTAGGTCATCTCAAAAGTGTGATGTCCCAAGGAAATCCCAATGTCCTTCCAAGTGGTAGACTTTACCATTCGATGGATCAAGTTGCTAGTCTTGCCTATGTAGAAGAAACTACACAACTTCAAGCATTTAAGCACCAAAATAGTTATGCACTTTGTTATCACACAATCTTGCACCTTAGTGCAAAGCCTTCACAAGGTACAAAGATGAGTGGAACATTAGAAGTGTTACCACGACACCTAGGCAACAACTTCACTCGTTTTAGTGAAGGGCGGATACAACACAAGGGAGGCTACCCTAGTAGTCTTTAGGGTTCACAGTCAAGTCTAAGGTCTCCTATGTAGCTACTTAATTTATGACCAATTTATTATGATATACAAGTCAAAGAATAGGTGGATACTTCAAGGTAAAATTTCAGATTTAAAATATTCAATTCTAGGGCTGCTTTAGAGGGTTTATTATGTGATTACTAAGTAAAAATTGTCCCCAAAACAGTACAGATTTGAAAATGGTCCTAGGCTGTCATAAAACTTGTAATAAAGATAAATAAATTGCAGCATAAAACAAGTTATAACAGCCATACAATTCAGCCGCTTAAACAGATTATAATCAAGTGAAATTTAGGGCTAAAACAAGGGTAAAACTAGGGTTTCAAGTAACTTGTTAACTCTGAGAATTTAAGAGCTAGCAACACTCAAAAATACCAAGACATCTAGCCCTAAAAGGCTGCAATAAAAACCAACTAGGGCAAGGTTCCAAGAAAATTGATTTTTAGGTAAAAAATGTGGGGAAACCCTAGATGTCTAGGGTTTTTGATGGCTAAAAATTAAATGTAAGCTAAATAAACCCTAGATTTACCCTAAAACAAAGATGGAAATTGAAGCTTTGAATTTTAGATTGACTAGATGGGAGAAGACTAGTGCCTACTATTTTTTTGGGCATATGGGGTCAACTAAGGACTCCCTTGAGAGGATGTAAGTAGATCTAGGGTGATATCTAGGGTTGTCCACTACAAACCCTAGAAGATCCACCTAGTGCCTTCCAAACTTCAAGATAGTTCGAGGGAAGATACTCCATTAGTAATCTTCCAAGGGTTTTGAAGCAAGGACTTGTTCAAGAAAAATATGAAGAGTGTACCACCACCACTAGAGAAGTACAACTACACTTGTAATTATTCACAAACAAAATCCAACAAGATTAATTGAGACCACTTATTCAAGAAATCGTTTCATCCATAAAACCCTAGCCAAGAGCATCCATGAAATTGTAAATACATCCACTAGACATCATCCTCAAGAAGTCGCATACATAGCTAAGACTAGAGAAATAAAGTAGACAAGTAATTGTGTTTCACAAGTTCTAGCAATGAGATACAAATGATAAGTGCTTTTCTATTTATATGAGAGATCTAGCACCCTTCTCATTAAAACGACAATATTTTCTTACCTTAGCCTAAGAAAATATAATAATGCCTTTATCTCTTTACAAACCCTAGGAATAAGGCTATAATACATAAAAAATCCATGATATAAGAGTGGATAGGTCAACAAGACCCCCAACGATGCTCCCAAGATAAGGTAAAGTGCTTAAAATGCTAAGACATCCACCATAAATGCATCCTCAAGCTCACATGTGTGGCACGTGTGGTCTCCCAAGGTGGATGGCTCACTCAAAAGGTGTGAAGAGGCACATGTAGGGGCTCCAAAGTGAAATGTTGCCTCTAAAGGTTGCAACGTTTCATCCTCCAAGTGTAAAGTCGCCTCCAAAAGGTGCTACGTTTAATCCTCCAAGTGTAAAGTCGCCTCCAAAAGGTGCAACGTCCCTTCAAAAAGTGCCACGTCCTCTCACAAGGTGCTAGGTCATCTCAAAAGTGTGATGTCCCAAGGAAAGCCCAATGTCCTCCATAAAGTGTGTAAAATGGCCTCCTCAATGTCCTCCAAAGGGCCAAGGCTCATATCCATGTCATGTCCATGCAAAGTACATCGTTTAAGGAGGGGCTCAAGGGACCCAATGTGACCATCTATCTGGGGGCATGTACGCAAGTCCAATACAACATAAGAAGTGAGTCATGTCAAATGTAAACGCCATTAGGTAGATCACATTAAGCATCATCTTCAAACTTCACAATAACTTAGAATTCATATAATTTGCCAAGTTTTGCTATGGGAGGGTTATCATTAGCCCCTATTACCCAAGAGGAGAAGTATTTCCCAAGAAACCCATCAAGTAGCATGTGGGATGATAGATGGTGTGGAGTGGGGTTTAACTTCATGAGTGGCATATATGGTCATGTGAGGTTATGTAAGATATTCATCTACATGAGTGCCTTTGTAATAAGGGAGCAATTTTGCAATGAGTTGCCCTTTCCTCAACATTGTGTCTTTCTAAACTCCTATTTGCCTTTTTCTTTATTCATTTAACCTTTTTTAGCTTTTGACTTTCATTTAGTACTTTTTTAGATATGCATTCATTGCATAGGACTTGGGGTGATGGCCTCATAGTAAGGGGGCAATGCTCATGCTTTGCTTTTCTTTGGTTTTTTTAATCGTTCCTTTTTTTATATTTGCTTTGCATTTTGATTTTAGCACTTTGCTCTTTTCCTTCTTTTATTTGCATTCAAGCAAGCAGGGACAATGGAGACTGGGAAAGATGGAGAATGTTCTGTATGGATTGGGATATGGACATGCTACCCCTATCAAAGCCCCTCAGTAGTACAACTCTACCCAAGAGTGACAACAATTATCTAGGAGGGGATGATGGCCACCAAGGTGATACAAGGAAAAAAGAACAAATTTTGACAATCGTGATCCATTATCTGACTCAACCTATGGTCACTACTTTCATGACAAGTACATAAGCATTAAAACTTAATATGAAGTTTTGAACAAGTTACCTCCCGTATGTCAAGCACCGTAGTCATCAAGTGAGAGTGAGTTGAGCAATATGTGGGAAGCATCATCGATCATTTGTCCGTGGAGAACCATGGATGTCGTCTGTGGAACTGCTGTTTGTGATGTGGATCATGGGAGAAAAAATCTCCTCTAGTTACTTCTAGATTTGAGGGGGTAACATCTGGCTCGAACATGGGGACATGTGCTCATATGACATCAGTATCAGATTTGACATAACACGGCTGAAATTGTTAAGTGATTTAACATATAACTGGAAGATAAGAGAACAGATTTTCTGTTGTAATAAAATGTTTTTCAAATTTGGTATATGCTTGGAAAAGTATGCCTGAAGGGATGAAACTTGTTGGCATATGTTTGGTATCTTTTCTCTTGGGCTGCCTAGTGTGTTGGGTTGAAGTGAAGTGAAATATTGTGTGGTGTTTGCCACTGTAAATTAATATTTCAGATCAGCCCTAAGGCTGAAGTTCACAGGGATTAGATCCGGGAAACCTCTACTAAGAGAGGTGAAATTTCAGTTTTGCATTAAATTGCCTTAGAACAGAAATTTCTACGTCATGCAATGTTCCAGGTCTGTCAGACCTTGGTGCTTTGTTTTTAGGTGCTCCGCTTGTAGCCCCTCTATATCCTTTTCCTTACTGGAAGCTAACTTCTTGTTACCCTCCTTGTCTGTGAATACTGCCCTCGAGGTGCAGATTTCTGAGGGTTTTCTCCTTCTTGTTATGTGACATGCCTTCGTACAGTTTCTTGGCAGCCAACCATTGCTCTTTTGGAAATGTCATTTTCTTGCTTGCTATTTTTGCACTTAAGTTCCTTCTAGACTTTTTGGCTACCTCTTTGCCATTGTAATCGAGGCCTCCTGTTTCTTTTTCATGAAGAGAACTTTTTGGGTTTTTATGGTCAGCTTGTACCTCTCGAGGTTCTTGTTGGTTGCTTGTCACTTGTACTCTTGCCTTGTAGCTTTGTATTCCCTGTTATATTAAGGGTTTACCAGAAATGTGTTGGTTGACTGTGGTATATTTGGGTTGGCTTGGATGGTACATTTTGTTTAGTTGTTTTTGGTCGCCTTCATTAACTCCTTACACTTTTCATCCACCTATAGCCCCTCCGAAGGAAATCTGGTTCTGCTGCCAACCTTTCGAGTTCTTGCCTATAGATTTATACATTTTCCTTGCTAGAGACATACTGTTGCTGCCTTCCTACAACTGCCTTTTACAGTTCTTTGTCCTTTTTCTCCCCTTGCCAACTAATTTCTACAAACATTGTTTTGTGATTGGAAGGCATCAAACTATGACATTTGCCTATCGATAGGCATAATGAGTTGGTCTGTGTGACTTCCAAGCATACGACATAGTTGTCCACACTTTGACCATTACAAGTGAAGCAAGTGGCTCCTCTCGAGCCTTGCCATCTAGCTGTCCCATTGCAAGTAATCATATTGTGAGCATTACAAAAGTTGAGGATCTCTTTCCTAAAGTGGGTGTTCTCTTTGCTGCCATCTTCTGAGTCTTGTTTCCAGGTTTCCTCATCTTCTAGCAGCCATAGAGGATCATTGCCGCCAATGTACTATGCCATCTGAAGGTTTCTCGTGAAACCAATAGAGTCATCGTTGTCTATGTATTGCTCCATCTAAAGGTTCCTTGCGTGATCATCAAAGTCCCCTACCAACATTATACTTCTCTGCACCTTCAAGGTGTTAGAATTGCAAATGCGGAAAACACAATTCACATATGATAATTAACAATCACACAGATAAGAAACACAGGGATTTCACGTGGTTCACCCAAACGTTGGGCTACGTCCACCAAGCATAGGCATCGGTTGTCTTATTATTCAGATCATGGAGATTACAACAGACTAGCAAGTTCTCTCATATCCTCACACACTGTCTCTCTGCCTCTACGGGCTTACATGAATTTATATAAATTTACACCAGAAACTGATTATTAAATGCACTCCTATCCATATTCTAACTTGGTATATTTTAGTTGCAACCAACGCAGAATAATAGGATCCAAATCCATCCTTTGAGGAATTCGTTGTCACCAAATCCCAACAATCTCCACCTTGACAACAATTAACCTGATACCTTGCTCCTTCCTTTTGTTCATCACCTTTTCTGCAAGCCAAGAGAAGCCAAGCACCACTGCAACTTTTCTAATAAAACTGGTTTCATGATCTCGCCTGTGTGATTTGCATGAGTTTGGATTTCCTGAGGGGTCATTCCACCTCCAACATGTTTTCCACAACTGTGTTGTGAGACATATTTAGTGATAGATCTCCTTCTATCCAAGACCCCTATAAAATATACATTACAATTATCACATACCATCTCAGTGTAACCATTATAGGTGACTGTTATCGCACGGTTTGTAGGAAAGGTTAAAAGAGCTTGAGTCAAGGGTAGAAACCGGCGTAACAAGAGCTTCCCCACCCACTGTCACCTCGATGGGGGGCTCTTTCTATTTAGGAGGGCTAGTCCAAGGGAGACGTCCCT
>ML778827.1:75928-87813 GCA_009831015.1 Picea engelmannii | reverse complement strand
TTGGGGTTTTTCCAGGGTCAATTGACCAAATATCATTGTGTCATTAAATGTTTGCTTGCTGGTTTAATTTCTGAGTTTTAAGACAGCCATTGAAAAGATAATTTATTTCATGTGTTTCAGTCAAATTTCATTTTGAATTTTAATGCATATTAATGTCTGCAAATTTCATTAATATTGGGAATGGGCATTAAACATTTGGAGTGATAAGGAGTGATTGAAACCGGGATTGGGATAAATTGCAGAAGTGAGAAAAATCAACAGATTGCCTCCACTGTACCCACATATTTCTGATGACTGTGGATGCTAAAGCCCCCTTCACCTCCAATAGCCACTGAAGCAAAATGTAGTAAGTTGCGAATCTTGTGTCGGCTAGTTTAAGTAGCTCCACTTTGGCAAACTTGCAATAAATGGCTTGTCAATAGTAGAGGTTACATGTAAAGGTTTGAATTTTGCAGACATTTTCAATTAGCACATCCACTCAAGTTTGCAATGCCTTTTAGTGTTTTAGTGCATTTTCAAAGAATGCATTGCACATGGTATCCAAAAAATACTCATGGGGATACATCAGAGGTACACACATCATAATTTATAAATTATAGATATATGAGAAGGAAATCATAACTGAAATCAATGTATATTAGCAATGATTTAGAATGTAGACACTAACCTTTTTGGACCATCAACCTTACTGCTTTGCAAACCAGGGCCGCATCAGTGATAATTTGGACAGCATTAGATGGCCCCACCTTTGCAATGGCCTCAAATCACTGGTCCTTCAAGAACAAAGTGTTCCTCTCTTGACTTGAACAATCGATGGCCTTTAGAAAATATGGATCAGATATGGAAGAGACAATGATATTTATCAATGGATGATTTCAACAATTCGTACAACCATCCATAACAATTGAACATCCATCCAAACTCCAAGGTGCTTTCAACGGATTGCTTTCTCAAGATGTACTTTCTCCCTGTCAACCAACATAGTCTGTAACTTCACATAACCAGGTGGCTTATAGCATGTTGGTCCATCATCACGGCACAAACCATTGTTCAAAATAGGATGAGCGGGATGCATTGAAAGGGATCCCACAATGCGAGGAGAAAACTTGCTATTGCAAGATCAACACCGTCCTTTCCCTTCACATCAATCATATCTTAAATGCCACCCATTTTAGCTCTCTTATGTGATGTAGTTGGAATATTTTTTTGATGATTTTTAGGGCACATAATCATCACCACAAGCTTCATTGTCAGATGGCATTTGTTCCTCTTTAGAGTCATCATTAGGGGGTGAGATTTGCTTTTTTGGGTACTGTTGTCACCTTATACACACTTGGGCTATTGTGGAAGAAATCTTCAATCCACTTAGTGTGTTCTTGGGGGCAAGTCTCGAGTCAAGGTGCTGTCACCTGATCCTCGACTCCTCCGTCCAGGCCAACTCCTAGCGAAGCCAAGGGGGGTATTCCCTATGAAAAGAATCTAAGGCTTTTAATCTATGAAGTTTGAAAGCAAAGTTATTCTAGGAGTTTATTATGAAATAACAAGATTTATATTAGCAGCATAAATGATTCAAAAGGATACGCCCTGTGAAAAACTCATTAAAAGTTACTTATTCACCACATGCTTCAAAGAAAAATAACTTGGATCATTTGAAATAAAGATAAACTGACAAAATAGATTAACTGAAGACCAGTGCCATAAAGTAAATTGTGATGTGATGAAAATGCCGTGTTTATTTTATCTTGAGAATTTTATTATGGGATTTGGGAAATTTAAGCAAGTCTTGAAACCGTGAAGTGGGGATTAAAGTCGGGGTCCCCACTCTTTGTGTGCAAAAGTGTATTTGGCCTTCTTTGCTTGCTATTCAACAATCTTATAGACGTGCCGATTGAGTGTGTCGTAGGTCCAAAAAGAGGATATATTATCCCCTGACTTAACAAAATCCACCCAGATGTAGAGGTCTTAGATGAATAGCACAGTAAGAAGATTTCCCTAATTAAACTAGCATGCGTTGCTCAGATCCGTTTCTGGGTTTCCAAAGCCACCCGAAAGTAGCAGTGGGATTGCATACATGGTTGGGTAATTGGGGTTTATTCCATTAATTGCAAAAAAATGAATTAAACTAGCAACTAGTATTCTATGAAAGAAAAACTAATCTAAAACTTTGTGATTGATTTTAGAATTTCCATTTAGTGATGTGAATTATTTTTATCTTTTTTATGCAATTTTGAAGCTAAAATACTAAGCAAATAACACGGGAAACAACCCCGAAGCAAAAAAAGACAAACACATGTTTCCCCCCAGGGGCAGGGGAAACGAAGAAAATCGAGCTTTGTGGCTCGCAAACTTTATTTTGACTTCTACGCTACTTTTTTTTTGGCTTTGGATCCTTATATAGACGGATCGATAATCTAAAGAAACTTAATACAAAAAGACTCTTTGAGTCTTGGGTCTTCAAAGGGTTTGACTTGGGTGATGGATCTTCAGTTTGGACTCCCAAAAATGAGGAAATCACTCTTGTACTATGACGGACCTGCTAAAACCAGCAAAGAGAATTTGTTATTAGTGGCAGAAAATGATATAAAATGTAAAAGGAAAAGAGGGATTTTATCAAGCTTTTTTTTTAAAGAAAACTTTATGCTAAATAAAATACAACTTTTATTTGTTTTTTTATAGAGTTTAGAGGACTCTTGGTTGCTTGGCTGCCCCAAAATTGTCCAAATTGAACAGAGTTTATCTTTGGCTGTCCAATAACCTGCAAAATCAGCAAAGAGAAAACTCCAAAAGGTGCCCAAAATGGCTTGGGACAGCTTAGGAGATTGATCAAGAAATGCTTGAAAAATTAAACAAGAAACTAGCAACTAACAACTAACAACTTTATTGCAGATTTTTGCTTGCTGTTAGGACAACAAGTACTTAAACAAGAAACTAGCAACTAACAACTAACAACTTTATTGCAGATTTTTGCTTGCTGTTAGGACAACAAGTACTTAAGCACTTTAAATTGCTAGATATAACAATATAAACCAAAGAAAAAGATCCAATTTCACCTTTTAAAATAACAGAAATTTACTTAACGAAAACAGATCCTTTTACTATACTAGATCTAGATCTATTAGATAAAATTTAAATAAAAAAAATCAGATCTAGAGATTTCATGCATGCATAAGAGATTCAAAGTTTTAGCCTTAGAAATTAGGTTCAAATGCTTGCATGTAAATAATAGGTAACTAGGAAATTGAAATTAGAAGGGTGAGAGAGAGAGAGAGAGAAAGTCTTTCTTCAAGAATTGAATCTTGGGCTACGGGGTCTTCCGGTGAAGAGATGAGGGACTCGTTCTCAAAGGGCCTTGAAGAATATGGAAGATCGAACTCAGATCAACCACCACTTCAAGTATGAGGACTTGCAATCTTGACAAACCTACATACAACTTGTTAAATAACCGGTGTTCCCTACACATGAAATTTAAATAGCATGCAATTAAACAAAATTAACATGCAAATTCTTACCACATATGTAAAGCAACAAAAGATCTTAATATCCAAGCTAGTTAAGAAGATATTTCCTATTGAGTGATAACACTCCTGTGACCTGTCAAGGCCAATCCTACAAATTGAAATGCATATAAAACAATACAGTTACCTCATAAATTTAGATAATGAACATCAACATCCACACAATGCTACCATCCACCATATGACCTCCAAAGTCTCCTTTATTCACACTTGAAAGAGAGTTACAAATATTCGATACATAAGCATAAGTTCTTTCCCCAAGCTCTCACTGACACAAGAGGAGGGGGGTCGACCTTCTTTTATTGATTTATGGGTGATAAGTCCAAGGCAAGGCGCATGGGAGAGGGGGAGTGGCATATCTAGTGAAGTGGGGACGAGTGGAGTGGAAGTGAAGTGAGTGGAGTGGAAGTTCGAGTTCCCCTCTTGGGATTGACGCCCTCTTCCCTAAATGCGCCAACTAGCTAAAGGATAGGTGGAGTGGCACATAGGGATCTCCACCCTTGCCAACTCACTCAAGGAATTCACCTTAGACACTAGAAGGACTCGACCTCTTGGTCTTGAACTCCGAACAAGGGAAAAATATGTCTCCAACATGTTTCCTAAGTTTTAGCAAGTCTCCTAAATTTTAGGAAATTTAATTAAAAGACCCTTTTTACCTTTTTGAGAGCAAATTACATTTTTGAGTGATAAGGGTTTAGGAGGTGTTCTGGCTTAGAAAACGACCACAAACATGGCATCTGACAATGACTGATGCCATATTTTTACACTTTATTGACTTTACATTTAAAAAAGTCCGTTTTACGGGAATTTTTTTATTTGATTAAAACATAAAAAAAAACCTATGGGGACCTAGCGCAATTTCCATATGACTAAATAGACATGACCTAACATGAACTTATATACATTTAGACACTAGACATTGGTTATACCATGCCAAGGCCTAACCACCAGCACATACTCCAGCTTTGAAGTCAGTTTTGAGTGGAAAAACTTAGAAATTATTAATCACCTGAAAAGACAGGCAAGAAATAATTAACAAGTGAAAAAAAACACTCTAGAGTACATGCTCGTGCCCAGATCTTAGGTGGCCAATAGTCTTTTACAACTTTCATGCACAAGTCATTTATTACAATGCCCCGAAGGGATGGAAATGCGGAAAAAAGGTGGTCTAATAGACCTGCTGAATCTGTGAACTTTGACTTCTGAGCATCTGTCTGCTCAGTCTTTGGCGGCTTATCTTCAAATCCAGCTAGTACAACTTGGTGGATAATAGGTACCAAACCCTCAACCCTTTCTTGCTACCTTTGTGCTTCTAGGAGCTTATCAACTGCCCCAGGACAAAACTTAACACCATTTCTTGGAATTTTCATAAATGGGTTGTAACTCTTGTATAGGTGCCTTTTTAATGTGCAAGACAAATCTTGCATTGAATCTCTGATGTCTCACCTACACCCTTGGAAGTTGTGCCCCTTTATCCTCTCAACATATTTCCATGATGGATAGAGAGGATTCGAAGAAGCCATGGCAGAGAAATTTGAGTGAAGAATTCAACAAGAAGAATTGAAATCTGAAAGTGGAATTTGAAGACTGGAAAATGATGAAAATGCTGAGAAAATACCCTTGCAAATGAAAATTTGAATTTAGAACAGTAGATGAAGTGAAAAACTGCCTCTTCTGTCTCTATTGCTGTCCACAAATTCTTTGCAAGAAAAAATGACACCAAAAACCATAAGTTGTGAATGAAAATGTGGAATTGTGTTATGTTTTAGGGTTCTTTTGGTTGATAAAAGGGCCTAGCAAGCGGTAGATTAGGTTTTTCAATCTTGGGCCCACCTTTTTATTTTATTTTTATGTTTTCTTGTGACAAATCTATAACAGCCGTACCAGAGTTCAAGCGTATGTGTACCCAAATTGGGATATGTTTCTTAATTCTCTTTGGTACATATGTGTACCAAGTATGGGATACATGTACCTTAGGTTTGGGTATGCGTACCCCTTCTACATAGATGTACATTGTATACACAATATTTATATAATATATTGTATATACAATATGTAGTAAGATAAGATGAGATAATTTTATTAATGTCCAACGAATGACCACAAAAGTAGGTCAATGGGTCTGAAGATTACAACAAGTATGAGTACAATGTGGGAGTGCAAACACAACTCCTAGATAATGTGGAAAATAACATAAAGAAAGAAACGTAAAGTAGTGTAGCCTCAAAAATGTATAAAATGGTGACAAAAGTATGGTGATCCAAAGTAATCCAAAATATTAGTAAGTCTGACCCAAAAGTCTGTCTAGAGAAAGAGAGAGAGAGCGAGAGAGAGGTTTGACGATGAGGTTGTCAAGGTCTCCCAAGTCTGATAGTCGAGGGCAAGGGAGGTGAATTAGGCACTGGCTCGCTCTCGAAGTCCTCTGGAACTATCTGGGGGTTTGGCCATATGATACTGGGGGGGGATGTAGGAGAGGGGTATACTCCTAGCATCCGAGGCCGAAAGAAAGAAACTTTGGATAGATCTCTGGCAGCTAATTTGAATTTGGGATGTGGTCTGATAGGCGAGAGGCGCCCTGCTCTATATCTGTCTAGAGCCAATCCCTCTAGCTCTCTGGGGATGTGTGGATTGATGTACGGTTCGACACCTCCAAAATGGTCTCAATGATAACGATCTGACTCCTCGAGGGGAAGGCTGAGGAGAGACATGAGGTCTCACCAATCTACTGTCTGGTGTATTCTGGGGCTCTGCTCGCCACTTGTTGCTCTAGTCTAATGGATGCAAGTATGAGGTGATCATCTTGGTCATCCCAAAGCGGGGCATAGCGTGCATGAATTGAGATCTGTGGCTGAAAATCTCCTAGATGAAGAGGGCTAGGCATCTTTGGTCCTGGTACCGGAAGAAAGTAAAGAGTGATCCTTGTAGGTGGCACATTTGGCAAATCCTATCCGACTGTGATATACGATGATCCATCTCAATCCGAAGTCGATGAGATCCAACTCAGAGCTGTTCCAGTGGTTTTCTTGGCACTTCCTATATAAGTGTTTGGACCTAAGTTGCTAGAAATGTGTAAAAGGGTACAGTTTCCAAATCGGGGACAATGTGGAAATGTGACCCTCTAAATTCTTAGGAATGTTGAAGTTTGTAGCTTAGACAATTATTTCCACATTGGTTTGTGTCTAACATGTGGAAATCGTCATTAATACCTCTCAAAACTTTGGAAATTCACTTTAATAATTTAATTATTAAAGTGAATGTCATTTTATAATTAATAGAGTTTAATTTAATGAAATGCCTAAGTTTTGACATTAGTGAATTAAGTTAATCTTAGCCATTGATCTCAAGTGAGGTGAGATCTAATCTCAACTGTTGATCACTTTGGAGATTAGGGCTAGGGCTCAACTCAAGATTATAAAAGACAACCAAGGTGAGAGGAGAAGACACACAAGCAAGGAGTCAGTGACTCTGCAGATCAACTCAAAGAGAGGAGAGCACTAGCAGGTTTTCATCAAGAAGAAAAATATCAACAACCAGAAAAATTGTGGAGGCCATACTATTTTTCTGGGAAACCAGTTTTTTTTGCAGCTGTAACATACCCATTTTCAAACCCCAAACTAGCAATGCATATTGTAAATGTAATGTATGGCCAAGAGCCAAAGCGATGTAATATGTAAATTGAATATAATGTATCACAAATTGCAGATGGACACAGACGGAGATTTGGGGGCTAAGTTTCCACAAGAGAGAGAAGGGGTCCAAGGGGGGGAGAGTTTACCCATGTTTATTAAGCCAAAACCCATTTTTTCCAAAATTATCTTTACCATGAACCTTCCATTATCTGGAGTGTTCTAGAGCCCAATCATTGAATTCATGTGAGAGGGTGGGTGTGAGAGTCACATCCTATAGTTATTGAGAGCATGGGGGGGCTGAGTATAATCAACTTGGGGAAGAGTGCAAGTCAAGCAAGCAAGAGAAAGAGGGGAAATTTGTATGGGTAGGAGACCAGAATGGTAGATTCACGTTTTTGCAAGGAGAGCTGTTTTTACATGGAGTTTTTTGGACAACAAAGGAGTGTTGAAGCTTGAAGGAAGCTGTTGTGGGCACGTTTGGCAGCTGTTACTAGTTGAAATTTCGTGGAGGAGGCTATGTGTCTGGGAGTAACGTGATGTTCGAAATTCGTCAAGGGAAGCACGCGTTTTGTTGCTGGGCGAATTTGTGTTTGCAGCTGTAGAATTCCTAATATCCCAACAAGTAGATTTCCTGTCCAACCTATGCTGGAAGCCCTGGAGGGGAGTGGAATTGTGAGTAGTGAAGGGGGATTCCATCCCTTGGGTTGTGCAGGTTGAGGGGAAGAGAGCTAGTTGACTGGAATTAGCTGTGGGAACTGACTGTTGAGAGGGGGACATTATCCAGCCTTAGGGACCACAGTCTCTTGTGGATTCATAGCCCCAACTCGGGGGTGACTTGTTTTTGAGAACTGGAACAAGAAGTCTACGGTTTGGAGGAATGTCCGTCCTCTGCACCGTGTTGCATATTTTCATAAGATAAGTGTTATTATCTGCTGTGTTGATTTGTGTTAAATGTTGATATATATTTGCTGTGCATTTTACTTTGAGTTATATTTGGTTAATGCTACTGGCTGTGAGTAGAATTGATGCATATGAATATATATTTTTTAGTGGAATGATGCTATCTGCATTTAGTTGTTGTTGCGCATATTTAAAGTAATTGCATTTACGTTTTTATTTAGTATGGATAGCTGCATGAATTAGAATGTCGTGCTGTGTTATTTCCACATTTAGAATTGGTATAAAAAACTTTATTGGGTATTTTTAGCAATGTTGTCACTCAGCTGGGGCTGGGTATGTTACAACAACAGGCTGTACAATCCAGCAAGGGGCCTTACTATCGTTTAGAGGGTTGTACAACCCGCAGCACGGGCCGTACATTCGTGAGCCGTACAACATGTTGTACATCAACCGTACAACAATTTAGGAGGGCGGCAAGAGGGTTGCATCAAGAGGGTTTATTTTTCAGGGGATTTTTCTTAGGTTTGCTATAGCTTGTGATATTTCTCAGTGGGCAGATTATTTCCCAGGTTGGGAATGCTCTTGTAAGCTTGGATTCATTATTAATGAAAAACTGATTTGAAGGGCATAACTATTTGCTGTGTCATTGTGAAATTGGTTGCTATTTTTTTCCGCTATTTTTTTGTTAATTATTCCAGCCAATATAAATTATTCAATGAGCTATAATTAATTTAATTTAGCAAGGAAATCACTAGGAAATGATTATCTAGGTGCAAGGATTTGAAAATTAACATGGTATCAAAGCACAAACTTTGAAGGGAAGCCGATTTCTGAATATTTTTGCAGATCTATAAATCGATAGGGTAAATTCTACAGTAGTTTGATCATATCTAGAAATGACAACTACTAGTCTCAGGTTTGAAGACCGGTTGGATGGAGCATCTAACTTCCTGTCTTGGAAAGCAAGGGTTACTTCGCTTTTGAAGGAACGTGACCTTTGGGAGATCAAGGAGAAGGTTGTTCCTACATAGACAAATGCAACAGAGAAGGCCGCTCTCGAGAGGCACATCAAAGCCCGGAGAGTGATCTTGTATTCCGTGAAGAATCATTTGATCCCTCACGTGATAGAGAAGCAGTCGGCCAAAGAGATGTTCAAGGTGTTAGAAATAATAGGTTTGCTCGTTTAACCATAGACAATATAGCAATATTGTCACCCAACCATAGGCTGAAGCCACCCCCGAGCACCTTAACCTTGACAAAGAATAATTCCGGAAGCAAACCCTAGGCCTAATAGCCAATCAATGTAGCGTACCTCTCTCCAGAGCTAGCACATAAGGCAGAAAGTCCAAACCATAACCAATAGAAAGTCCAAGCCTTAAACTGAGAATACAGGTTGCTGTAGCTGCAACTGCAACTACTCTCCAGACTTGCGCACTTACCCAGTTTCTGCAGTGTGCACTCTTACATTTCTGCAGTTGCGAGCTATGTCATCAAAATGAGTTTTGACGTCCTGTATTTATACTGTTTCTCCTGAGTTGTTTGGGCCGACTTCTCATTTTGGAGGCTAAACACTCATTATTAAATATTTCCTTTAGCCAACTTGTCTTCTAGGGTTATGTCCAATGCTTTAGGGTTTCTTCTTGCTTCCCGAAATATTCTATTCTCGTCAGGGTTACACGTGGAGGTTTATACCTCCCGCAGCTATCATAATATCAACACTCCCTCCTAGCTAGGGATGTATTGAAGGCAATGGTCTTGAGCACAAACATACCATTCAACCAGTAGCATCATCATAGCCATACAGGCTATCTCATGATTAGATCACGAGCACCATCATCACTATTAATATCATTTGATAGCATCAACTGCATCATCTCTCGAAGCCATACTCCATCTAAGTAATCAGGCATGATGCTGAATAAGTCACTCACTCCCATACAACTGTGTCTATCCATAGTAGTACACAACTACTATCCAGTGGTACACTACCACACCAAGTAACAGACGACTACTTAATCAATGACACATAGTCACAACCAGTGGAACATATCCACCACAGTAGCATACATCTACTGTCCATAGACATACAGTCTCCATAACAATCATATCATCTGATATCAACCTGCACAGAAACAATATCATGGTATAACCTGAGTCATCTGGGCCATTCTTCCACTCACATCTGTGAGATCTGGAAGAGCATCTGCCCTCATAAAGTAAAACATCAGCCATGGGCTATCTGGACTATTCTTCTCAAGCATAGAAGAATAACTGTCCCTAATTTTTGAGCCTGGACCATTCACCTAATTGGTCCATTCCTCTGGCACTAAACATAGTGCAACCTGGATAGAATGAGTCTGCTTTAGGGAAAGCCTGTCCCAGATTGCTGAACGTGGACCATTCACCTAATTGGGCCATTCCTCCGGCACTAAACATAGTTCAACCTAGAGAGAATGAGTCTGCCCTAGGGCATTCCGTCCGAACCATTTCCTAATTGAAATGACTGTCTTGCACCAACCTCCAAAACGAACCATTCTTCGAAACTGCTCACAACTGTGAACTTCAACATAATGACTGCTTGACGAGGTGGACCATTCTACTTGACCACTACTCAGAGTGACTGCCAATAAGAATGACTGTCCTAGACCATTCTCTCACACTGGCCACAGGGGGAATCGTTGTCTTATGGTACATCAACAATATATCGAGCCATTTTCATTACGAAAATGACTGTCCGATTTGGACTATTTTCCGAACTGGAAAATGCTTGTCTGTCAGAAATCTCAAACTACTTTCCAAATTGGAAAATAAGTGCTCATCCTGGACCATTTTTCGAACCGAAAAATGACTACCCATAAATTAATAACACATCAGTGCTCCCTCCCAACTTGGGAGTAGTCTCTTCCTTTTTCAATAAGGAAGTCGTCTCCACGAGCCCCGACTTGCAAACTTTTCATCTTGGACAGAGGTTTTACCAGAATATTTGCTATCTGCTCATCTGTGGAGATATATTGGAGAACCACTTCTCTTTTCTGGACTTCATCATGAAGAATGTAATGCTTGATCTCAATGTACTTTGGTCTGTTATGGAACACTGGTTTTCTCTGAAGGCTTCATGTAGCTTTGATCATTACAATATATATCATGGTCGAATTCAACACTTCTGTTTCCTGCTAGCTCATGACATCGTGGCAAGGCTCAAACTGAAACATATCCAAGTAGCACTTCTTTTGTCATCATGGGAGTTTGCCATGGATTAGCAATACGTCATCCCAGACTTCTGAGTAACTATTCTGATATCTCTGTCATAGAAAGTTTTCACCACGCTTCTGCTGTATATGAGATACTCTCCATCAAGTTGTTTGAATCCATACAAGATCTTCTTATATCTGCATACATGGGTTTCTTTCTGGTATACCTCAAAAAAACTTGAGATTGCTTTACATAAGCTTCTTCGTCAAATGCCTTTATTGGGAAGAACAATCTTTTACAACCAACTGATGTAAACTTCAATCCATGGATACTGCAAGAGATATAATAGCTTAGATAGAGGTATATTTGGTTTACGGGAACAAGCTGTTATCATAGTCTTCTCCTCCTTCTGGAAGAATCTCTAGTTTTGAATCTCGCAATGCTTCCATTCATAATCGTTTTTCACAATTTCTTACATATACTGTTCTTCATCATCTCTTCCATTACTTCTGCTTGATTGCTTCTAGTGGGTTCAAACCAAGCTGGTAGTCTTGTGATTCTCAGTATAATAACTGGTTGTTCTGGCTTTTCTTTCTTTCTTGGAATCTTCATGTTCTTCCTCATGTTTCACTTTAGCTCTTGGGTCCAT
>ML778827.1:53218-63486 GCA_009831015.1 Picea engelmannii | reverse complement strand
AGTCTTTAATTTGTTCTCTTAACATCTTTGCGGGTGGCTCTTCATCTTCAATTGTATGGGGGAGAAAACCCTCATGGGGGAGAAAACCCAGCAAAACTTCCTTATTATAGATAGCCAATACAATGGCAAGAGATAACTCAAACAAATACAGAAAGTCCTCTCCCAAGAATGCGCCTCTCTCTCTCTCTCTCTCTCTCTCTCTCTTCTCCAACTGCAGCTCCGAAACTTGCTTCTCAATGAACAAGTGAGTGTGTCTCTAAGTGAGGCACTAGCCTCCTTATTTATAATTCTGGCATGTGTGGAGGTGTCTTTTCACTGGCAGGGCCGACTTCTCAATTTGGGTGGTTATAACCACTTTTAATATATTCTGGGGCCGACTTCTTATTCTGCCTATTACAATTACGTTTTGACCAATCCGCAAAAGGGGATTTGGTCTTTTACAATAGCCGACATGATCAATCAGCAATAGGGGATTGATCTAATGAATAATACACCAATAATAATTAGAATACACTTTGCAGTGACATTATTTCAACATCGATTTCTTCTGAGTCTACAAGGACTTCATCATCTCTTATAGGGTATACTTGGTGTTGAATACCAAGTCTAAATATGAAAGACTCAGTCAGGCTTCAAACGAGTTCTGATTCCCGTCAAGGTGGCTTCATTAAACTTTGAACAATTCTGTTGTGAGTTCTTGTTCTAATGTTCGGTCATCTTTGGAGCCTTCTGCTCCTTTCAATCAATCTTCATATGAGATACTCTGAATCTCAAAACATAGCTTCTTCTTCATCTTCTTTGGTACATGAGTGTATATGGTCATGTACATGGTCTGCTTCATATCTCATCTAATATGTTGCCTTCTGCAACCTTCACTATAGCTTCCTCAAGGTTATCACCTATGCCCTGAAACAAGGTCAACAAAACAACAAGCAAGAATAATACTCTTTTGATAATAGTAGATAAAACAAAGACACGAATAATCATCAAAGTAGCTCCTTTAGAGCTATCACTTGTGACCTGTTTGAAGCAAAGATCAAAAGTAAGAAATACAATACAAAATGAGGTCAACACTCTTCTAGTGTTGCGATCAAACATTCCTCCATGGTAACCTGGAATTAACACAAGAAGTTTCTCCTAGAGGAGATGTTAGTTGTATCTGTTACATTAAGCATTTATCTCAATATGCCCACATGCTACCAAGTATAATATTCTTCAAGGACTGCTACCTCAACTATAGTGTTTACTTGTAATTGGGTAGTTATCAATTTTGTCATGTGCAACTTTGAATCTTATCAACTTAATTAATCAAACATGGAACCTGGAGTCCTGTCCTCAAGAATGAGTGTGTTGCTTTTCTTCCAAGTCTCCTTCACTCAAGATGGCAAGTGCTTTCTTCAACCTGTCTTTTGTATTAGGACAATATGCTATCTTGATAGAAGGTTGGGTTAGAGAATAAACTCTATGATCTCAACTTTAATCCATCTAATACCTTGACTTTAATTTTGACCAAAGGTTAGTATGATGGTCATAGCTTCAACATGCAACCTAGATCAAAATAATGTCATAACAAATAGATGCATATCAGAATAATCAAACCTGGGTTGCATTATTCTTCTGAATGTGTTGGATCTTGAGATCCTTCTGGATCTATGGCAAGAGATCCCTTCTGCTGCAAATACCCTTTAAAGCTTAACAAATTAAACATACCTCTGATAGCATTTGCAGGTAGTGGCACCATCTGGTAGCAATGGTAATAATTACCAACTCTTAAGAACTTCAAGGGTGACTACAACTCATACTGTAGCTAATACCTCAACTGATACTGCCACTGATTCTGAAACTGCAACTGCAACTTAGGGTTTTATGAGGAAACCCTAATTTTTCAAACTTCAAATTTTGAAATTCTGATCCAGGGGCTAGATGCGCTGAGCTGAGGCGAGTAAGTTGGTACAGTGAGATTTCTAAAAATCCAAATTTTACCACCTCAAACTTGACTAGCGGATTTTTGGACTGGTGCTTCTGGTTTTCTAGTGCTTTTGGTACCGGTGAAAACTAGGGTTTAACTTTTCGGGAGTTCTATCCATTGAAAAGTTGCGCTGAAGGTGCCAAAGAGTTCCTTGGGCTAGGGCGCACTTTTCTAGATGACTTTTGGGCTGAAATTCCTCTTCAATAAAAAGCCCTAATTTTCTTGTACGACAACAATGACGTTTTTCTTTATCCTGTGAAAGATGCTCTCTTCAGCTCAGCTCTGATACCATGTTAAAGTTTAAGTTATTATTAGGTTTCTTTTCAATTTACTAGATAACCATAGCATAGATAGGATCACTGAGAGAAACACAATCACAAGAGACACATCATTTATCCTGGGAAACCCTCTTGGGGGAGAAAATCCAACAAAAACTTCCTTAATATAGATAGCCAATACAATGCCAAGAGAATAAACCAAACACTACAGAAAGTCTTCTACCAGGTAATGCGCCTCTCTCTCTTCCTTCTTCTCCAACTGCAGCTCCAAACTTGCACTCTGGATGATCGAATGAGTGAGTGAGCAAATGAGGCGTTGGCCTCCTTTATTTATACAAACTGGCAGGTGCTGAAAGGAGGTGTCTCTTCACTGGCAGGGCCGACTTCACTTTCTGGGTGTTTAGAACCACTTTATTTTGCCTGGGGGTCGACTTCTCAATTAGCATATTACAATTAGGGTTTGACCAATCCGCAAAAGGGGATTTGGTCATTTACAATGCCCGACATGATCAATCCACAAAAGGGGATTGATCTAATGAATAATACATCAATAATAAATAGAATACTCTTTGCAGTTACAATATTTCAACAGGTTGCAGTAGCTGCAGCTGCAGCTACTCTCCAGACTTGCGCACTTACCCAGTTTCTGCAGTTGCAAGCTGTGTCATCAAAATGAGCTCTGACGTCCTGTATTTATATTGTTTCTCCTGAGTTGTCTGGGGCGACTTCTCATTCTGGAGGCTAAACACTCAATATTAAATATTTCCTTTAGCTGACTTGTCTTCTAGGGTTATGTCCAATGCTTTAGGGTTTGTTTTTGCTTCTCGGAATATTCTATTCTCGTTAGGGTTACACGTGGAGGTTAATACCTCCCGCAACTACCATAATATCAACACAAGGCTCTACTGGATTTGTTCCAGAGTGATAACTTGAACATGAAGATCTTGAGAAGCAAGCTCATATCCATCCACATGTCAAGATCTGTCAATGTTACCAGCTACTTCATGAGGATCACCTAGACATGTGATCAACTTGCAGCCATCGACGAGAAAATGGATGACGTAGAACTCGTTAATGTGGCATTGAATGGGTTCACCAAGCCTTGAGAACCATTTGTGAAGGGGATCTGTGCTCGGGAGAAACTTCCAGATTGGCAGAGGCTTTGGGATGATTGCATCTAGGAAGAGACTCGGGAGGAGTCCAAAGCTAGCAAGCAGGGAGGTAGTGATGAGAAATTGCCCCTTGTTAGTCAGACAAGAAAGGGCAAAGGAAAGGGTTCCAACAATAAGGGTAACAGTGAGGGGGAAACCTCATAGCCAGGGAAGAAGAAGGACTTGAGTAAGGTCAAGTGCTTCACATGCCACAAGAGTGGGCATTATGTATGTCAGTGTCCGGAGAGGAAGAAAGGGAAAAGGAAAATCGCAACAGGTAGCAACATTTGCAGAGACTCAGTTGAATGAGTTTGCTGCGAAGTTCGAGAGTGACTTTTGATTAGTTTCCCGCCTTTCCATCAACATAGTTGCCAGGAGTGCATGGCACTTGGACAATGGTGCATCTCTTCACTTGACAGAAGCACAAGAGCAATTTGGCAGTCTGACAGAGACGGACTCAGAGATCCAAGTGTTGAATTTGTGATTTTGAAAGTTAAAGCAAAAGCCTTAATGGCGGTGCACTAACCAACTAAGCCAACACCTCACTCTAAAAGTGAAGTGCCGACTTAGCCTTATAGTACCAGGGCCCAAAACCCCCAAGTGCCGCACAACAACCAATACACACGCACCCAAAAACAACAAACAACGACCTAGATAGGCCGACCTCCCCCGAGTATTGAACTTGTGACTTTGAAATTTAAAGCAAAGCCAGGTATGCAGTGAAGGGAGAGGGAACAACCTTGTTCTAGCTTGAATTAGGAGGTTCGTTTGATGCCCATGATCTGCTATATGTGATGGGATTGAAGAAGAACGTGCTCTCAGTCTCAGTTACGGAGAACAAGGGTTTTTCTATCATGTTTCAGAGAGGGAAAGTACTCATACGTCCTGTTGCCGCCTTATACACACCTGGGAGACGTGGAAGAAATCTTCAATCCACTCGGTGTGTCCTTGGGGGGAAGTGAGGGTTAAGGTGCTGTCACCTAATCCTCAACTCCTCCGTCCAGGCCAACTCCTAGCGAAGCCAAGGGGGGTAGTCCCTAACAAAAATACTAAGGCTTGAACTAAGCTAAGTACAAGAAATTAAATCTAGGTGTTTATTATTCATTCAACAATCAACCATAAATTGAAATACACATAAACCAATTATTCATCCACAGTATAACATCAAGCATATACTTGCATAAAAGGATACTTAGGTACGTTTGTTAGATGCAAGTAATATTAAAGTTGCTTCAAATAGATATCAAATGTAAAATGAAGCCTGTGGCTTTGCTAATTGTAAAAATTGAGACTAGTGCCTTAAAGGGAATTGTGGGCAATGTAGTTCGTGTGTTTTATTAGGATAAATTGATGTTGAATTAATGAGATGGTTTGAGCCTCCTTATGTATCATTCACCAATCTAAAACTTACCGTTCGGGTGTGCCGCAGATCCAACAAGGCGAGTTGCCAGGTGATTTGACACACGACACCCAGGGTAGAGGTCTTAGACAAATGATAACACTTAGAAATTGTCCTTATTAATCTATCAACCACTGAGCAACCCAGTGTGTATGGAACTTACTTCTAGCAGATCGAGACTAGCTCGCAACTGGAAGGGTCAGGAACCGCACTGAGAGCTGAGGGGAATTTGTTTATTTTAAACAAGAAGTAAATAACTGAAATTGAAATGTTATGCTAATTACTAATCCACACTGACCAGGCCTCTTTCGAGGAGCTGAGGGGATGGTTTATTTGCCAACTTTGAAATTGTAAGAAATAAAACTAACTAGCAATTAAAGATTTTACTTTCCAAAATTGAAATCTAATCTATGTGAAGATTGCAGTGCTTTGTGATGAATTGAAAGATTACTTTAGCTTATCTTTAGTTATGAAAGTTGAATCTAAGCTAAAATTGCAAAATTGAGACAAACACCAAAAACACCGTTCCCCCAGGGGGGATGAAAAGTGAGAGTTTGTAGCCCCACTGATTTTATTAAAGAACTTGCACAAATCTTTATGGGAGTGACTTGTGACCATTCATTAGGGGGGTCACAAGTCTTTACAATGTTTTACAACTGTTTATTGTAGAAAGGGAGTGCCCCAGGGGGTCCCGGATGCTCCAAATCCGCCCAAAACGGACATAACTTCCTCTTATCTGTTCGTTAACCTGCACAAAACAACAAACAAACAATGGCAAAAGATGTCCAAA
Source organism: Picea engelmannii (assembly GCA_009831015.1). Taxonomy (NCBI): domain Eukaryota; kingdom Viridiplantae; phylum Streptophyta; class Pinopsida; order Pinales; family Pinaceae; genus Picea; species Picea engelmannii. Next base: position 57,899 of record ML778827.1, on the reverse strand, counting down.
AACACTTTGGAAGTGTCTTGGGTTATTAGTAGGAAAGCCCCAAAATTGACTAAGTAAACTAGCATAAAATGAGCAAAAAATGAACTAAGAAGAGCAAGCTAAAGAGCTTGTCTCCTTAGGGCCTTTTTCTGCTGTTTTAAAACAACAATATAAAGGCACTCTAATTGCCAAATATGGAATTGAAAGCTTTAGGAAAAGAACTATCCTTTAACTTCTAAAAATTAAAAAAAAAAAAGCATGCTAAAGGAGACTTTTCCTATGCTAGATCTAAGTATTTAGATGAAACTTGAAAGTACAAACTTGGATCTAGTTTATCTTATGGATGTACACTTAGATATTCAGAATTTGAAATAAAGATAGATCTAAGCTATTTACATTTCCAACAAAGTAACCAAATTTTTTTTATATTTTCTTTGAGAAAGAGTGAAGGGAGAAAATTTGTAGCCTTGGAACCCTTGGGCAATGGAGTCTTTAGATGAGCTAAGGAGGGACCGAGTCTTTAGATCCTTGAAGTTGTGAAGAGACAAGCAAGTTTCATCACCACTCCAAGCTATGAGAACCTGTAAGCTTTAAGATCTTGCAAATAAACTTGTTAACAAAAATGGTGTCACCTACACAAGAAACCTGAAGAGTATGTTAGTTAACCAAAACATGCATACACATCAAAATCTCTTAGTGTAAATGAACAATAGGATTAACCAGTCTTGCAAACATTGGCATCGGCAAAATATCGGCAAGGGTCTGAAAACGAAAATATCAGCAACATCGGGGAAAATATAGGAAAATGTCGTAAGAATGAAAAACAATGTTGTAAGAATGAAAATATCGGAAAATATCGCCGACCCTGATTTTGAAGATAATATCGCCAACATCGAGATGTTGGTAACACTGGGATTAACAGCAAGCTAGATAAATCCTATCCTACAAGATGATAGCATCCTTTCAAAGGCCAAGATAACAAATCCAAAGAAGAAATTAGGCAAATATTACTACATGAATTAAACACAAATTGACATCAAGCATCCACACACATGTATAACACACCTTCTTGACCTCCAAAGTCTCTTTATTCCAAATGAAAAGTATTACAATAGTATACAACTACAAGCAACAATTCCCAAACTCCAACTAGATTGCAAATGGGAGAGAGCTTGTATACATAGCAAAATGTGAAGAAGCCAAGTGAAGAAGGGCGCACCAAGTGTAGAGGGAGGGCGCGCCACTTGGAGAGGCAAGGGCAACCAAGTGTTGAGGTGGGGCTGCCACTTATCCCATAAACTCCCACGAGTTGACACATGAGGATATGAGGTGGATAGGGTGCTGCCACCTATCACATAGTGAGTGGGTTCATATGTGGGTGCGCCACCTCTCTCAAGGAGGGCGCACCTCTCCTTTTGCACATGCTCAAAATCAAATCAAATCATGCCCACTTTATCCCTTTGACCAATGAAAGTCATCTATTTGCTGCCACATAGCCTTTTGAGGCTTTATTTGTCTCCAACATGTCTCAACATGTTTCCTTGATTTTTGCCATTTGCTGATTTTTTTGATTTTATTTTGACTTTTTTGGGTTTTTTGAGCAAAAATGTTTTTTAAGTGATTAAAATCACTATTTTTGCTCAACCAAGTGGATGCTTAGGTAATATGGATGCTCTAGGTCCGAAAATGAGCACCCCCATGGCATATTAAGTCCCCTAGTACCACTTTTTTAATACATCTTTATTTTTTAATTAAAAATTGCCGAATTCTGACAATTTTTAATTAACTGAAAAAATTAAAAAAAATCCTAAGGGGGACTTAACACATTTCCATAAGACTCTAGGAGTATGTTTAGCATGGTAATATACATTAGACACTAGACTTAGATCCATGCTAAGGCCTAACCATGGGTATATACTCCAGCTTTGGAGGGATTGAGTGAAAAAACTCATAAATTATAAATTGCCTGGATGGCAAAATATAATAAATAAGTGAAAAAACACTCCAGAGTATAACTCATGCTTAAGACTAGGTGGCTAAGATCTTTTAGAACTTCATCATGCCACATCTCTTCTCACAATTTTTTATGGAAACGTGAAAAAGTTGGTCTTGATGACCGACTGAACTTTTGAACTCTGAATTTTGAACATGAAAATGTTCAATATTTGGCGGTTCGCTGGAAATCCATCCTAGTGCAACTTGGTGGATAACACGTCCAAAGGGAGCTAGCCCTGACGTAGCAGTGAGGATTGGGGTTAGAGAGGGAAACTTATATAGGTTGTAGGGGAAGCCTGTTCAAGCCTTGGTACATGATAGTGACAACCTGTGTGAGTTATGGCACAAGAGGATGGGACACCTGCATTACAGGGCGTTGCCGATTCTGAGGGAGATTGTCACTTGTCTTCCAGATGCCAGTGTTGAGTAGTAGGGCGTGTGTAGAGGGTGTGCACTTGGCAAGAATGTCAACGTTGCTTTTCCAAGCAGCGAGAGTAAGTCCAAGGGGATCTTGGATCTTGTTCATTCAGATGTGTGTGGACTGATGTCAGTAGCATCAGTGCAGGGTGCGTCATACTATGTGATGTTCATTGATGTTTTTTCAAGGAAAACCTGGATCTTCTTTATGCAGACCAAGGATGAGGTCTTCAATCGGTTTTGGGAGTTCAAGGTCCAGGTGGAGAACTAGACGAGAAAGAAGATCAAGGTCTTGAGGTCAGATAATGGGCGTGAGTACATCTCCAATGACTTCAAGGATTTCTGCAAGGAGGTACAGATTAAGAGGGAGTTGACAGTCTCATACAACCCTCAGCAGAATGGGGTTGCAAAGAGAAAGAACCTGTCCATCATCAGTTAGCGAAGGATATGATTCATGACCTGGGTTTTCCCATGTTTCTTTGGCAGAGGCATGTAACACAACAGTGTATTTGCAGAACATGGGTCCTCACATGATATTGGGGGACAAGACTCTTTAGGAGTCATTAATAGGAGTGAAGCCAAAGATCCTGCATCTCAAGATCTTTGGTTGTCCAGTATACATCCATGTGCCTATGGAAAAGAGGACGAAGCTGGAGCCTTCAGGAGAGAAGCGCATATTCGTGGGGTACAATGAGATCTCAAAGGCTTACAGGATATTCATACTAGTGCAGCAAAAGACAATGATGAGTCGAGAAGTTAAGTTCAAGGAGAACTTGGCATCTAGGAAGTCTCATGTTTTACCAGGAGGACGAGGAGCAGGTGGCCTCCGAAGGGAGAACAAAGTTCACAGATTTCCAGCTCAGGGAGTAAATCTTTAGGTGGGGAGGAGAAGTTAGCTCTTCCATCTCTGTCAGGAGACCTAGATGGTTTGAGTAGACTTTAAAGGATGCTCGGGAGCATGTTGAGGCTCCCAAGAGTACATTAAAGGAAAGCAAGCCTACGAGGAAGTTTCCCAACTACATGGCGCTTATGAGTAGCATCATTGATGCTGAGCCTTCCAGTTTTGAGGAACCGACAGATCAACAGGTTTGGCGGGTGTTATAGGATTAATCGGTAAATGCGGACCTAAAGTTTAAACAGATCTCCCTAGATCCACCTAGATCTAGAACAAAACAGAACAAAACAGGAAACTTCCCCTAAGTTCTAATCATTGAGTTTACTAATTACCAAGAGATGGGCAACATTCCTTTTAAATGTCGCTTCCTCTTGCCATTGCCGTCTTAGCTCCACTTCGATGCTCTTGTGATATTGAATTTGCAAGCGAACACAAACCAACCAAAGTGAAAGCAACACAATGTACTCAACAAGAATTTATGCATGTGATCCGGGAATCATACAATAAAACAAGAATAGTTTTATGGGAAAGAAAAATATTGCTGTATCATATTAAATGAAAGTGGAGATTACAACCAAAAGCCTTGATGTCGCAAGGTCCCCTTCCGATGGCCCTGTTATCCCCGATTTCTAAGGATAACTAGGAGATCATGTCTCGAGGCCCACAGGTCCTAGACATGGAGTACCGAGAGCAGGATTGACCTGAGCATGGCCCTGGAGGGCCCATCCTTTTCTTCTTTCGTCAGACTCGTCTTGTCAGCAACAACATCCATCACCATCGACGTGGTCTTGTATCAGAGAAGGCTCTTGCTCCATGAGGTAATTGGTCCAAGTATCATGATATGTGTCACTTTTGATCATTATAACCTTCAAATGTATGCATCTAATTCCTTTTATTTCTGACGACTGCTTGGATCTTACACTGACCCACTTGACCATGCTTGGGGAGATTGACTGGGTGCCCTAGCAAGCCTGTACCCATAGGTTTTGGTTTGCCACTGGGGGGTTTCTAAAGAGCCATCGTCCGCTCCCATCATACCATCACTTTTTCCATCTTGTCTCCCGCTCATCTGTCCAATTCCCCTTGTCCGAGCATTAGGATGATCTGTTTGTGGGGTTGTACCTTATCTCGTGGGAAGAAGGGGCAAAAGGCCCAGAAGGTAAAAGTAGCTGGTAAAAGATAAAAGCCTAAAATATGAAACCTTGAGATGCTTCGCCCAGGGATCCCCGAGAAAATAACAAACAAGATCGAATCAAGAGGATAGGGGGTCTCATCACGAGCCAGCCTATTATGTTCATAGGTACCTAACAACATGACATTGCCACCATCTGGTTACCACGCCAGGGCAGTGACCTTTGGTTGCATGGCCAAGGGAAAGGGGGTCTCATCACGAGC
>ML778827.1:10410-27797 GCA_009831015.1 Picea engelmannii | reverse complement strand
CAAAGAGTCTTGAGGAAAGAGGGAGGAGCATGAGGCCTAGCTTTAGCTACACCGGAATGAGCCTCCTCCCCTTAGGGTTTTGATTTGGTGGCCCTGCCATAGCAACACCATTAAACCTAACCTTCTTGTCCTTAGGTTTAAATCTCTCCAAGCCATTAGTCTTGCTCCATTTGACTCCATTTACCTAAGGCACTAGTCTAAGAACAAAACGTTGAGGTTTATGTGATAAAGCAACTCTTTCAAACTCTCTTTATTTGAAACCCTAACTAACCCTAGCGTCTAAGACTAACCCTAATGATGATGACGTCTTGCCTTGTTTGATTTTGTGCTTGGACCAAAAGTTGCGGCTGACTCATCTCTTGATAGCCATAGAGGTTTTATGCAATTCCATTGGTTGATTTGTCAAAAACGTCCACCTCTTTGACTAGCTAACCCTAACCCTAAAACAACAACAATATAGGTGACGTCACACTTCTTTTGATCTTTGCTTGGCTCAAAACGTTTTGACATTTGTCACCCTATCTGATAGACTTTGAGTTGTTGATTGCATTTATAAGCTTGTTTTACAAAACGTCCTACTCATTGTCTTCATTTTTGACCTAATACTAGGGCTGACGTCACCCTCTTTCTGCAATAGTGATGCAACAACATTATTTATGAGCAGATTTATGATATTATTTGCATTGTGATAATACAAAGATTTGACTTTACACATTGAATGCTATCATCTCCTGTGTATTTATTGAAGAAATGACATTAATATAAGCTTTTATTGCAATCATTGACTTCGTCAATAATTACTCTCGTTAATGCTCATATATGTTAACGATAGTCATTAATACTTTGAAGTACTAACCACTGCAGCGCATCTTCTAGTTTTATTTGTCTTGTCTCGCAAACAGGTGCCATCCAGTGGAACATTCTCTTCCTTTTGACTATCACATCGGCAGTAATCTGTGAAGGGGAGCTTGTCTTAAACCTTTGAAACCTTAAACCTTGATCCTTCTCCTTCAGAAAAACTCAGATTACTAGGGACGTCTCCCTTGGGATTGGCCACCCTAAATAGAAAGAGCTCCCCATCGAGGTGACAGTGGGTGGGGAAGCTCCCGTTACGCCAGTTTGAAGCCTTGACTCAAGCTACCTAAACCCTTCCTACAAACTGTGCGATAACAGGTCGTATAACCGTGAGACGTACAACATGCTGTACAACAAGCATACGACAATGTAGGAGGGAAGTAAGAGGGTTGCAGTAGGAGGGTTTATTCTTCAGGGGCTTTTGGTCAGGTTTGTTGTAGCTTGTGATTTTTCTTAGCGGGCAGATTATTTCCCAGGTTGGGAAAGCCCTTGTAAGCTTGGATTCATTATTAATGAAAAGCTAATTTGAAGGGCATAACTATTTGTTGTGTCATTGTGAAATTGGTTTCTATTTGCTCCCGCTATTTTTCTGTTAATTATTCCAGCTAGTATAAATTATTCAGTGAGTTGTAATTAATTTATTTCATTAAGGAAATCACTAGGAAATAATTATCTAGGTGTCGGGATTAAAAAATTAACAAGGAAACAACAATTTTTTTTTCTTTTTCTAAAAAGATGCAAATTATTAGGAAATATTAAAATGACAAACCTAGTCAACTCATTAATAAAAGACTCATTTATATATCAAATCCATATAGTATTGCATTATGCAATGTCCAAAATCAACCTTCTAAATTAGGCTATATATCCCAAAATTTGAAATGCGCTATACAAAATTCACTTGGCTCTAACCACTTGAAGACAAAAAACTTAAGGTTATAATCATTTGGAGTTTCCTGCAACTTAGGATTAAAATCTATAGAAAATACCCAAAATGTCCTTGTCCAAACCACCTACCTTATTATGAACACTGCTATAGGTTGGGGTTAATTTTTGACAAAATATGTAGGTTGTTGTTGATGTTTTGGTAGCTGCGGGAGGTATTAACCTCCACGTGTAACCTATGGCTTAGAATAGAATATTCTGGAAGCAAGTGAACCATTAAATAGATGTGTGAAAACCCTAGAAGACAAGTCGGCCTAGCAGAATAAATAATATTAGAATATTGTCTTCCAGAAAGACAAGTCGGCTCCACAGGAAAAAGTTAAACAAAAAATATAATTACCAGAAAGTCAGGTCGACAGTTAGCAGCTAGGGTTTATTTGTTGGTTTTGGAGTAGGCTTGCCACAATTATTCTAAGTAAAGGTTAGTGTGCTCGGGGGTGGCATATGTGAATGCCTATGGTTGGGTGACAATGATGTGACATTGTTTATGGTTAAACGAGCATACCAAAATTTCAACAGTTATATGTAGGCCATGGTGGTAGTTTTGTTGGTTGTAGTACCTATGGTGTTCAGAAGTGAAGGAAAGATGTGAAAGAATGTAGGAAAATACCTAACTTGTAGGGTTTCTTTTGTTTTTTTATCTTTCATTAAAAAGTGTTAATTTCTTTTTTTCTTGTTATTATTCTTTCCTTTTATCAACGAAGTGTTCTTTTTAATTTGTAGGGTTCGTGTGGGTTACACACAATCTCAATTAGGGATTATGGGGCAAAAATCGCCCGCCCCCATGTAGAAAATGATGACCAAACGACCTATAAATATTTCTAAATTAGGAAACACACATGAAATGTTTCCAAATCAGGAAACAACCACTAATTGGCTCATACACGTTTCTAGGTGTTTCTAATCCATTTTTGAGTTGTTTTGGTTTTCGAGGTAGAGAAATGTTGGGGGTGTGGGAGTTTCTTGGAACTTAGATTCGAACACTTGCAACACATTGATAATCACTTTAAGTGGAATGCTGATTTGTGGTTGTTTGGGAATGTGTGTTGTGTAGATAGGTGGTTTGGAGGATTTGTGGGTTGAATTCCGTGCTTCTTGTAAGTAGACCTTGTCCAAATGGGCATGAAATGCTAAGCAAACCAAAATGCTATGTATCTTTTGGGTTCTAGTACTATTTGATTCGAATGCCCTGGGTAGGTTGGGGGAACAACCAAGTATTCTAGGGGAATTCCTTTGTCATGATGTGTAATTTTGGTGACAATATATTCAACTAACTTAAAGTGTGGTGTAAGTAGAACAACAATGTACATTAAAAATAAATATAGCCAGATAGGGTATACTAAATATTCTCACTTATATAGTAATGCCAAATAGAATACAAATGTAGAAGCAAAGTATTACAATAACTTGTTTATCTTTGTACATATATGATACGAGTGGGAAGTTTAAGAGTATTACAAAAGTTTGCTTGGACTATAGAGGAGGGTTGCTCTACATTGATTCCTGCGAATGTTTGTGACGACAAAGCCTTGCATTTCATTGTAAGAGTAAAGTTGCTCTATACACCAAGTCCTATGAAGGGTCATAAAGGCCAAGTCTCGTGTAAATTTTTGAGACCGAGAATAGAGATGCTTTGTGCACCGAATCTTGAGAGGGTTCTAAAGGCAAAGTCTTGTATAACTTGTGAACCTATGATGGGACTAGAGATATGATCAGATTGGTTGTAATTATTTTCCTTCACGTTTGCAAAACCTTCCTCTAATGGTACCTCACTTAAGTTATAGGGTGCATTTCCCTAGTGATTCATAAGGCAGTGGAGGTTCTTGAATTCCAGGGTCACCTTCTTTCTCGAGTTTTAACTTTTGAATCTACATGGAATAAGTCAACACAATGGTGAAACAGTCAATAAGAGACAGAGGTTGTAGAATAGGAGAATGTCCACGTATAACATGATTTTTTCTCTCCACAAAAATACAAAGTCTCAATTTGTAGCAGTTACCATGCAATACAAAGATCTAGAAAAATGGGTCATCTCCTAAGATGGCCTCAAATAAATTAAGAAAGGTAAGTCACCTCAGTATGCCACCCAACATTGAAGTGAAAGATTCCTTCTTATGGTAAAATGGACAGTCGGGGAGCAATTCCCTAGTTAATCAACTTTTTTTTTGAAAGAGGCTGAAGAGATTTTTATTTATAAAAAAGGCCGAGCCGGAGCAAAACGACACAAAAGATAGATACAAAAGTCGACTCTGTATATAATGAGTTCGGTGCTATGAAACTGTTCTAAAAAAAGCTATTTTTCTCATAAAAATTCGAGCACTACTACTACTGCATACTTTTATAAACTGTCCTAAGATCAAAATACAACAAAAAATACATGATTATATTGTAGATTCATTATGTGGTGTTGCCTTAATTTCGCCATGGTTTGGTTCTTGGTCCTCAATCTCCAAAGGTGCAATTTCTCTCTCTCCCGGAGCTTCAGCTTGTCCTTCCGGTGGTGATTCTACTATCTGCTGTGAATTGGAACCTGTATTTGATTATTGTGACAAAGCATCTGGTTTCAACCGGTGGCATTCGAGTTCCAAAGCCTCCACTCGTTGCATGAGTGTTCCTCCAACTTGCTTTAGATCACCTGTCTCATATTTTTCTTGCTCTAAGTCTTCCACTTGTTGGAGTAGCGCCAGAATTGTTTGTTCATGTCCATTCACCTTGATGTCTACTTGATTTACCTTGCTGTCCACTTGAATGTAGCTCAATATACTTCCCTCTGCCATATCTTCATGCCTTCTTAGTATTCTTTTGATGTCAGAACAAGATGGATCCATTGTGATCGAAAGAGCCTCTGTTCTAGACAGCTCAGAGGTTTGCCATTGGATGTTGAAAACCCAAGATTTATCTCTGTTTGGTGAGAGCTTCCAACACTTTCTGCCAGTGCGACCTTGTTCTGGGATAGCTGGAGTCTTGGTCTTAAACCCAACAGTAGCCAGAGGTAGAATAACTGCAGTTTTCTAAGATATGCCCACTACCAAACTGATATCCAATTCACATAATGGCGAGGGGAACCGATTGATGGTTTTAGATGGAAAAGAGGCACCATTGAAGGACAGAGGGGGCAATGTTGGCGTGAAATTGGATGGGAGAATTTAAAATTGTTGTGGTTTCACTAAGCCAAAGAATGAAAATCTCGAGGAGTTTCTTAAGGTTTCCTGTACGACGTTCCAAGGTGAGCTCATAGAGGAGACAATATCGACAAGTAGAGGGGACAATATCGGCCTGTAGCTGGTTAAGGTGATAATTTGGTCCAATGGGTATACTGAGCCAATGTGCGAAAATCCCTAGAGTTTTCTTGAGGGTTCCAGTGCCTTGATTCCATATACCAGAGGGAGAAGGAATTCCAAAGCTTTGTGTATCAGAGTTTCCTTTATCTAACAAAACAAAGAAACTGCAATATATAAAATTGTTGCCATAAAAGAGCGTGATGTCTACCTGTGAAGAGAGATGGATCGGAAGCTTGTGCACCAAACGGAAGGTGACGCCTTTGTCCAAGACCTGGTTGAAATTGCAGAGCCAAGTGAAATAAAACTTGTCCATTACGCTGGTGGGAGATGAACCTTGCTCACACGCCCAGGAATAAATTCTGAGGTTACTCGTCGTCCTTGGAATTTGGAAAATTTATGAATCCAAGGCCACCTAGTGCCGATTTTAATTTCAACCATCATTGAAGCATTTAAGGGATGGAACGAGGTTTTAGTTCCCTATTTACCATCATTTCACCTTTCCTTAAGATTGATTCTTCCTTAGCTAGTTGATCTGTAGCTATATTTAGCTCCCGCTTGATGTGAAACATAGTGTATCTTTCGAATTGATGAAGAGTGTGGATGCGTGTGAGAACACCCTTGTATATATTGCTCTCTGCTATGTTTTGTTTGATAATGGCCCTTATTAGGATCATAGAATAGAGTCACCACATATTATTATTCTTTGAATTCCTTTCAATAGAGCCTGCCTGGTGCCTTCATAGAGAGTGTAGGCTTTCGCTTCAATGTTGGTCATAGTTCCAAGACCCCAAGCATATTTTAGAATGATATGTCCTTTGGGATGACTGATTGCCCCCCCTATGCCTGCCGCCCCTGGGTTTCTTTGAGATGCTCCATCAAAGAAAAAAATTTGATCCTGCTGCTGCATTTGCCAATCTTAGAAATCTTCTCTTGACAGATGTAATGCCCATTTTGACGTGCTGGCTAAAGATTTGTTCGTAGTTTGATGATTTGATGTCAACTGAAGAGTGGTCAACCAATTGGCTTCTTGCATGTCCATAATTTGTTTTTCCCAGCGAACTCGGGGCCTCATATATTCAGATATGGTTGCACAGCCTCTCATCGCTGTTGATTTTGCATTAGCGATTTCTCCCCTGAAGATTCCTTTGTTTCAAGTGAGCCAGACATTCCAACATGTGTATTTAGGAAAGGTGTCCTAGAGAAGTTTGAAGATGGGCTTGCTTGTGAAGTTCCCGAGGTAGTGGGTTCTCCATTTTGAGAAGAAGTCAGAGATCGTGTCAGGCCAAGATAGCCTCTGCCAAAGGGCCCCCAAGGCAAGTCTCCAGACTTCCTTGATGAATTGACAATCCAAAAACATGTGATCGATGCCTTCCTCAACATTTTGACATAATATGCACCAAGAAGGACGATTTATCCCTTCTTTCTGCAAGTTTTTGGAAGTGAGAATTTTTGTGGGCCAAGAGTTAGCAAAATAAGTTTATCTTTGGCATGCCATTCGTGTGCCAAATATGTGTCCACAAACTTGACCGAGGATGCTGTAGATCTGCGCTAGCAAGGTACTGATACCCTCTTTTTACAGAGTACTCCGTGTTCCCCCATCCTCTTGAGTAACTGATGTGATGGATTTTGGGGGCACAACCCTGAAGCGATTGGAGAAAGGTGGTGATTAGTGCTTGTAAGTGCTCAAGGGGTGCAGTCGAATTCCAACTGTCCCACAGTCCATTACTTGTCAAACTGAGAAATTGGAGAGGGTGAGGAAGCCCTGATCTGACATCCAAGAGTGAAGAGGGAGAAGTGTCTCGATTAGGTGACACCTCTCCAGTTCCAATATTTGATCATCCCAAAGATCGATTCTTTGCCCGTTCCCTGGGATCTAGTAAATCTTGGCCCAGATTAAAGGCCTGGCAGTTAGTAGAAGTTTGAAGTTTGGAGAGGTGGATTCCACTTTAACTTGCAGGTCAACGGTTTTATTTCTGTTCCCTCAAAATTATTTTTGCCAGATAGCTTGTTTCCACCAAGTGGGTTTTCTTGTGATCAAACACCAAAACAATTTTTCTCCCATTGCTAAGTTCATGAGAGCTGGTTCTCGAATGCCTAATCCTCCCTGATTTTTGTCACTAGTTACTTGGTTCCAGTTGACCAAGTGAAACTTCTTTTGCGTTGTTTTCCCTCCTTGCCAAAGGAAGGTGCAAATTCTTTTGGCCATTTGATTGGAAATGCATTTTGGGGTGAGGAGCGTAGAGCTTTGGTAAATTGGGAGCCCTGATAGAACAACTTTGACCAGGATTAGTCGTGCCGCTGGATTTAGCCATTGGGTGCCCCAATGTGTTAACTTCTTGCTGTTTTTTTCTAGGATTTGCTGCCAGACCTGTGAATATGAAGATTCGAGGGATATTGGGATCCCTAAATATTTGAAGGAAGACCAATTTTCTGCTATGGGGAATTGGAAAACTTGTGCTATTTCTTTCAATGTTCTGGGTGAAATGTTCGAACCAACAATTTGACATTTTTTTGTTATTAACTTCTCTACTTGAGGCATCGAGAAATGTGTCCAAGATTCCTTTGAAGTGAGCAACAATGGTTGCTGAAGCACCCCTCGAGAAGAGGGTACCGTCCGCAAATTGTGAATGGTTCATACTTTTGATTCCTTGAAAAATTTGAAGTCTGGGAAGATTCCTAGTCACACGTTCTTGCTCCAGCTTTCTACTAAGGGTTTCAACCACAATGATGAAGTGAAGAGGCGAAAGAGGGCAACCTTGTCGAAGGCCTCTACTTGCTAATGGGGGCGATCCATGGGCTGCTAATGCAAGCTGAGATCCATCTTATGAAATTTTGGCTAAATCCAAAGCGTTCCATGACCTGAGAAAGAAAGGAATGTCTGACACGATCAAAAGCATTTTCCATATCTAATTTGACCACAATACCTTTGCCTTTGTTTCGATAGCTTGTGTGAATCGCCTCTTGAACAAGTACTATATTGTCCACAATTTGCCCATCCTGCATGAGGCCACCTTGGTTAGGAGAAATAAGCTTTGGTAGGACTTTTTTTAGGCGAGTGGCTATGATTTTGGTGAGGATTTTATAGGATGAGTTGCAAAGAGATATAGGTCGGAATCGGGAAAAGGAAGTAGGATTAGTTTCTTTGGGAATCAAAGCAAGGAATGAGGAGTTTCAATTTCCTCCTATCCGTAGAGACTGTTGAGCATATTGAAGCATTCTTTTCAGATCCTTTTTGATGATGTCCCAAAAAGAGTGATAAAAGGATATGGAAAAACCATCCGGGCCAGGTGCTTTTTCAGGTTTCAAGGCTCCATATTGCTTGTAATATTGCAGATTTTGAAATCGGCTTCATGAGATTTGAATTTTCTAACCTTGTGACCAGATTTGGAATGTGCTCGAGCATAGATTAAAGGCTTGATGGTTCTGCATCTTCTCTCTGTGTGTAGAGGGAAACAAAGTGTTCCCGGGCTGCCGCTTTGATTTCCTCAAAACCATTGAGGGTCACACCATCCTCCTGTGTTATTTTCAGAATATTGTTTTTGGATTGTTGGATTTTAGCTTGATTGTGGAATTTTTTTGTGTTTTTATCATCGGCTTGGAGCCAAAGACTTTGGGATTTCAACCTCCAATTTTCTTCTTCCCTTTTTAGAGCTTGTTGATATTTGCATTGAAGCTCCATTTCATATTTTTGTATCTGGTGAGTTACTTCGACTTCCTTAGAGCTTTTTTGCAGCTCGTCTAGTTTGCTTTTGATGATTTTTTTCTCTTCTGCCAGGGAGGAAGGACGAGACTTGCCCATTGCCTTAGAGCTTGTTTGACCAGGATAAGCTTCTGTTCCCAAATGTACACTGGTGTGCCCGAAATACAGGTTTCCCAAGTTGAGATTATTAGATAGACCACTTTTTGATCTTGAAGCCATTGGGGGTTGTAGCGAAAAGGAAGAGGGCCATAATTGGTAGGGTTTGAAGATGGAGAGAGATCGGTTTGTGATCAGAGATAAGCGAGGGGAGGATGTAGGATTTTATGGAGGTGTTATCGTAGGATTTGTACTTATGCAAAGCCTAACACAAGACTCCCAAATCTTGCGTAACTATGGAAGAACCTACCACTGTCACCTTAGTAAGAACTTCCCTCGTTTTAGTGATGGAAGAGGTCCACCACAAGGGAGGCTTCCTTGGTGACCTCAAGAGATCAAATAGCAAGTATAGTAGCCAAGCCTACTGCCCCCTGTCTTGATCATCGAATGATTGGTCTAGGTTAAGGAATTAGAAGAGGTATGAAGCTGTTTGAGTACCTGCCTGGAACAAGAACACTTTGCAGCATATATGAAACAATTTCCAAGCTAAATTATGCAAGAGCAACCTCATATGGTACTAGACAAGATAAGTTGCAATGACCGATACAAATTTGTAGCAGTAAACAATTATATGACAGCAGTAAATGATTTGTAACAACAACAACAATTAGTACTAAAAAATGCAACAATTGACCATGAAAACTTAGCATGCATCCACTAGAACATTATCCAATTGTTAGATGCTAATTCTGAATGAATTAGGCCACCTTTACATGAGTGTATGCAACAAATTAGAGTGTTATCAGATGGTTGTAGCAAACTCTTTATAACAACGGCAATATATTCAATGAGTTTGCCAATGTTAGTGTTAGATTAGTTAGTAGAATGATTGAGAGTGTTGAGAGAATGAGTTCATCAATCAGTTCACTGTGAGAATGCCTTAAGACTAGTTCCTTTTAGGGTTATGGAGTCTTTCAAATGAAACTAAGCTTGAAGGTTGATCTATATACAACCAAGAGGTAGGATTCAAACCCTAAGGTGCAAGCACTTTTGGGCCTTAGGCTTTGAATCATAAGGAGAAAAACTTCTAGGGTGCAAGCACATTTGGGCCCTGTTGACCACCTCTCCAACACAAGTGGTCAACTCCATGTGCCATGAAGAGATGCATCATCAGATGCAAATTTGTTGAAGACTTTGGTTCTACAGGGCATGTTTGGCCCCAACACTTCTTTTTGTAATTGGAATTTCCGCACCCCTGCGTGGGTTAATAATGTAATAGGTCTGCATGAGTCATGTCTAGGTCAGTTACCTTGGGATTGGTTCACTAGGAGAGTTCCTTTCACCGAGGGTTTTTTATCCTCAGGTTATCAATTGGGCTTTTCAGCCCTCTTGATTTCCCTTGAGTTTTTCCCTCACACTTGCGATAATTCCTCCAAAGTGGTGAACGACGTTCTAGTGGGCTTATCTTTTGGTAACTATTATAGGGAATCATTGTAAATGACCATGCAAGACATCTTAGAAAGTCTCGCGGAATTCCATCGAGTTTAGATTAGTTTTTTTTTTTTAATTAATTAATTTTTAATTAATTTTCCTAAGTTTGGAGGATTAATTATTTAATTAATTAATTATTTTTGAGCAATAATTGTAAAAACTAGGTCCTTGGACTTTTGAGAGGGGTATTTGTGCTCAAAAGAAATGGAATAGCACCCCCTACATCCATGGACCAAGTTTCAGCTCAGTTGGGCAACTTTAGCCATGGTTTGTCCACCCAGAGTGTCAGTCAGTCTAAAACAACAATTTTAATTGCTAAAGTCCAAACATGGCAAAAATGTAAAATTGTAATAATGAGTTTAAAGGATGAAAAAGGTGAAATAATGGTTAGAGAGAGACTCCCTAAGTATAACCTACCCACCCAACCTCTTTACAACCTTTTTCTAACCTCTTACCCCTTCACATGATAAAAAAATCACGCCCCCTAGGGGGATTGACGTTTTTTCTAGTGGAGAAACGTTATAACTTATGTTTGAGTGTGTGGGGGGCCCCTCTCTCATGTGCTTTCACTCCCTCTAGCCTCCACATCACCCCTTGAGGTGACCCCACTCCCTCCACCTCATTAATTCCTTTCCTTTTCTTGTTTTCCCCCCTTGTGGTGCGTCTTCCAAGGAAGTTACGCCCCTCCTTTGTTAATCTCCAATAAAAAATCATTTTTTTTTATTGTTGGAGGCTCTTCCTCTTCCCTAGCACGGATCCCATGGCCTCTCACTTGTGCTTTGTGTGATCCCAACCTCACCACACTCATCTCTCACCCTCTATCCTTTCCCTCATCCCAAGAGGTGCGCCCTCCAAGAGGAGTTACGCCCTCCCTCTTCTAGAAACTCCACAAATAATTTTTAAAAAATTATTTAAAACCTATCCACTTCCTTGGCATCAATCCCAAGGCCTCCCACACTCTTTTTGCTTGATCCCAACAATTTCCACTTTTTCTACACCCTAGATCTAGTCTTCAAACCCTAGATGGTGCACCCTACCCTTGGGATCTCCTCTTTTGCTTGGTGTTGGACACTTGGCATGGATCCAAGAGGGGTGAGTTTGCCTCTCCAAGTATAAAAGGAACCCTCCCCTCACTCTTTTCTTCACCATATCTTGAGGTATTGTTATGCTACTTGATTTTCCACTCTCTCTCTCTCTATTGTTCCATCATTTCCATTCTATGCTCTTAGGGTTTTGGAGTATTTTCTCTCCAAGATCTATTTTCTTGAGTAATAATAAAGGAGAAGCTTTGGAGGATAACTAGAGGAGGAATGCATGTTCTTGTTCTTCTTATGCATATGAGGTAAACTTGTATCGATTTGTTTGATGATTGTACACAGTGGATCTTAGGTAAAGTGTTACTTGGGTAGATTTATCAATGCATGTTCTTGTAGATCTATATATCTTGATATGTTAGATAGGATTGAAGTGTCGTCTTGTTAACATATTCAACATATTATTCCTTGTATGCACATCATCTTGCAAGTTTTTGTAGGTTTGGCTCAAGGGTTTCATTGGGAACACCTCAAGCAAAAAGGATCTCTTGAGACACATCTATACTCCATGCTTTTCTCACCCTTTACTCTTCTTCTATATTGCTATTCATTCACATACATTTTCAGCTAGCTTAACTTAGTGAGATAGGTCATTTATATCGATTTCTACTACATCTTTCTTGCGGAAAATTTTTGCCCTAAAGAGCAAAAGTTTTCTTTCACTTTGCTTGGTTGTGTGTAGCATTTTCAGCAAGGATACCTTGCTGATTTGTAGGTTTCAGATCTGGTTGGGAAGGGGTTTTGGCTGCCCAAAGACATCCACACAACATTCAAAGACCCCCAAAAGGATTGGTAGCTATCTTTCAACCTCCTTTGTCAATTTCTAGGCTTTCTTGTACGTTTTTCTTCTTCTTGTTGTTGTTTAGTGGCTCATAGTTGTAGGAAGAGAAGTGGTACAGCCTCCTCCCACGTGTGAGCCTTGGGGTAGTGTAGATCTAGCTTGGATTTTCATCTTTTTGCATTTTCTTCCCCTTTTTGAGCTAGGACTTGGGGTTTGAAGGTGAGGGCATCTTCTAGACCTAGGATGTGGGGTTTGCTTGTGGTTTGTTTGGTTTGCTTGTTTACTCTCCTAGCCCTCTTCTTGTTGCTTGCTTGCCTTTCTTTCTCACTTCTATAAATCTTAACCAAGCTAAGCAACTTAATTAATTGCCTACCTAGTTGGGAGAGGAATACCCCAAGCGGTAAGGATAAGTGTTTTATTATGTGATTAATGATCTAATTGATTAATGCTATAATTGTTCTAGATCTAGATCTAACACATAATCATTAGCTTAAGCCTATTGGACATCATAAATAGCTTAGCTAGATCTCTTGCATGCTTAGTTTGCTTCAAGTCTTTATCTTTATTCACATGCTTAGATCTATAATCCTTAATTTCTTAATGCTTCAATAAGTGAATGGTGTTATTCTTTATTGCATAAATCTCTTAAGGCCATTTGCCATAGGCTTGAATGTTATTTCATGGTTAAGCAAACACACTAAATCTTCTTTTCATATCTTGTAGGCAAGTTGTCCTTGCCCTTGTGATTCATTTCTTTCATAGCGAGCTCATATGTTAATAATCTAAGTGCATGTGACAAACTAAATCTTCTTTCAACTATCTTTATTCGCTTTACATGTGTTCATACTCTTGATTTCATAAGCTTAAAGCAACACACTCACAAGCTCATAAAAGTTTCGGCCATATCACTAAATCACACTTTAAAAGTGTCATAAAATCTTCAAAACACTCTAAAACTCACCTAAAAGTCTACTTAATCCATATATATACTTAATAGACTATTTAGGGTACTTTAGACCACCATCTTCACCATCTAAAACGAGTTTGAGGAAAACAACGGAGGGTGTAGGCAGGGGACTGTCTCATGACGCACAGGATGTGTCCTCTCCGGGAAGTACTCTTACTTTAGGGCTGACTAGTTCTGCTAGGGTTGGCCTTGTTATCGCGCAGTTTTTAGGTCACAGGCTACAGGATAGTGGACAAATTGGCGTAACATGAACCTTCCCCACCCAATGTCACCTCGATGGGGAGGTTCTTTCTGTTTAGGGAGGTTAGCCCAGGGGAGACGTCCCCGGTAACCTGGGGTTTTGAAGAGGCAAAGAATAAAAGGTCAAGAGTTAAGGTTTTCCCTCCTCGCAGGTTACCACCAGTATCAGATAATTCGGCTAATCAGCCAATAAAGAAGTGAAGTTCCTGTTGAAAACACCTGCCTGGAACAAGATGATAACAATACAATACAATATTAACATGCTATAACTCAAAGGGTTAGTACTTCTTAATTATCTGATTTCATTTAATAAGCAATATAATAGACAAGATGAGGTCAACGTTCTGCTAAATAGCTTATGCAAGATCACCAATTCATCAATGTCTACAAAAATAACAAAACCAACAGTATTTTCAATCAACAATAACTCAATAAATGCTTGACGTCATCTTTTAATTGCTTATTTGTTAGTTAGAAGACTTGCTGCGTCAAGTATGACGTCAGCCTAGGTTAGTAGCGTTAGGGTTAGTTAGGGTTTCAAAAATTAAAGTTTTAAAAGATGATTTTACACACCAAAAGCTCAACGTTGTAAGTCTAACCAGTGGCTTAGGGTGAAATGGAGTCAAAAGCAAGGGCAAAAGATCTCGGGAGGACTTAAACTTAGAGACTAGAAGGTAGGGTTCCAAGGTGCTGCAATGGCAGGGCCCTAGAATCAAAACCCTAAGGGAAGGAGGCTCACTCCGGTGTTGCTCAAGCAAGGCCTCGTGCTCCTTCCTCTTTCTCTAAATACACTTGGCAAAACGGCTAGCTTGAAAGTACAGATTTAAGGGAGAAGGTGTTGCAAAGGCAAGGCCCTCAAACCCTAGGAGGTGAAACCCTAGGTGTAGTCCAGCTAGGCCTAGGACGTCTCCTCTTTTCAACCTATAACCTCAACGCTAGCTCAGAAAAAGGGAGAAAAGTGTAGCAACGGCTAGGCTATATCTTCCTTTATCAATGGCTAAAACAATTTCTCAAACAAGGGGACATATAGCAATGACCTACTTGTGTGCTTGCTACCTAGGGTTTCAAGATTCAACAATATAATAGAAAATGTAAGAAATTAAGCCTACAACCATTCACTTAAGAAGTTTTGCATGAAAAATTCACTTACATATCATGAAGAAAGCATAATCAAATCCTAGTTGTAAACCTTCCTTGAGAGAAACACCATATATGCCAAGAGAAATTGTAACACCCTGTTTCCCCCAGTTTGTAAATATAACTGGACTGGCCAAGGACTATGGCAAACTCGTGAATATGAATATGTGATGTAAATGGACCTGCAGGAAGAGGTCAATGAATGTGAATAATATTTTGAATTTATTGCAGGACTGCTGAGAGGGGATGTGCAGAAAAGAGACCACGATGGCGGTGGAAGGCTCCTGAAAAGGTGGCGTTAACTTCCACCCTGAATGAATACCGTATTTGGACTCCACTGGCCCGGAGAACCAAAAGCGGCTCGCTGACCCTGAAATTTAATGCCTTGCAGGCTGGTAGGTTGATGGCTTGATGAGGGATGGGGAGGTGAACCGCTGGTCCGTAGAGCCATCATGACTGACCAGCGCGAGGGTAATCGTGCCACACGCAACCTCGCGAGAGGATAAGGCGTATGGCAGAAGCGATTGAGCGGGGGAGATGCGAGGGGAACTCTGGCAGTTTTTACGCAGAGTGAGTGATAGCAGAGAGGGAGGATTGCAACCTTCGCTCCTGGTCACTGGCAGACGGAGAGATGCAGTCTCGACAGCTTCGTGGTCTCAACTCGGGGGTGGCTACTGGGAGTCGCTACGCCTACGGTTGGGTGGAAACGAGCACCCCTCTCAGCAGTTGTACCCACTTCTGGCGTTATTTCTGATAAGTATTTTATGTATTACATCTCGAAGTTTCATATACTGATATACATATACTCACAACACTGTGAAATTGTGAACGATTTCAGTGTAAGAATGTCTGTGTGGTGTTTTGTAATAGAGGAAGCCATGCATGACTTACGTTGATAATAGAGGAAGCCATGCATGACTTACGTTGATAAACTGAATCTAATCATGCCCAGTCGTTCTCGGGAAGCTGTTTTCCCCTTATCTGCTTCCGGAAATGCCCTGGTAGGGATCCCTTCACAGAGATTCCCTCCTTAGAAAAAGCTCACCAAGAACCCAAAACAGGGACTTGATCGCGCAGGTCTTATTAACCCTGTACGAGGAGGAACGACCCTCTTCAGGTTCCAAGATAGTAGTATTGTGAGATGTAACGAGTCGACGGATGAGATTTCGTCGGAGGACCCATAGCCATTCACGACCATTAGATCATCGTGAGCAACAAGAAATTGAGATCGTAGACCCTAAGACCCAAAAGAACATTTGAACCAATGATCTTCCCACATCCACGAAGTGGTGGAAGATGCACACGATGGGACAATCCAAGCCGTTGGATCGAATTAAGAT
Source organism: Picea engelmannii (assembly GCA_009831015.1). Taxonomy (NCBI): domain Eukaryota; kingdom Viridiplantae; phylum Streptophyta; class Pinopsida; order Pinales; family Pinaceae; genus Picea; species Picea engelmannii. The sequence continues at coordinate 11,870 of ML778827.1, read as the reverse complement.
ACTCGGAGTCTAGTCTCCGGAGTGTGCACAGAGGAAGACAAATCTGGGCCGTTAGATCTGAGCAGAGATCCCGACAGTCGTTGGATCTGCGGAAGTTACGCGGAGGGTAAGCCCTCGTGGATAGGAGGAGAAATCGACTGTCAGGATTCGCAGAGGAAGATTGCGAAATCCCGTCAGTCGTTAGATCTCGGGAAAGTTGCGCAGGGTTTAAGTCCTAGTATGCAGACGAGGAGTCCCGGAAGAGTCATCGGGACATCAGAGTCATCGGGGTTTGAAGGTCAAGAGAATCGAGACCTTGTAGGTCACGAAATCCCGAGAAGGGATCCTAGCCGTTGATCTCGGCAGGACACGCGTCAGACCTCAGGACAGGAGTCGGGATTTAACCATCGGGGATTCCCAGAGTGAAGAGATCGTTGCATCAGGATTCGCGATCTGGGAAATCCCGATAAGCTCAGAACCGTCCATCAACAGGGACACGTGTCGGAAGATCCGAGGAAGTCGTGAATCGGAGAATCGGGGTTTTCGAAGACATAGAACTCTCGCACGTTGGAATCGCGATCCGTGATATCCCGACGGGAGTTTTAAACCGTCCATTTGCAGGGACACGTGTCAGAGGATCCCGAGGAGTCGGGGTTCGGCATTTCGGAGTTTCCAAAGACAAAGGAATTGTTGCAACAAAAATCGCGATTTCGTGATATCCGATATAGCGACGGGAAGGTGGTGACGTGGAAGAATAAGTTCTCACGTGCATCGAGGATCGGTATATCGGGGCTCTCGGTCAAGAGAGAATTAGCGCCAGAGAAGTCGCGAAACTCCGAAACGCGACGGCCCCACTGTAATAGGGTTGTAGTGGAGGACATGTGTCAGACCTCCGGGAAGAGTCGGGAATCGGCATATCGGAGTTCCTGAGGACAAGGAACTCGAGGCTTTTCAAGTCCCGAGCCCCGGAGGAAATCGGGACCGTTAAATTTAGAGGACACGTGGTAGAGATCCGCGCCATCGGAGAAAATCCCGACAAGGAGTCAATTTATCGGCGTTTGGAGTTCATCAGGATATCGGGGATCCCGGTGACAAGTGAACCATGCACTTTGGAATCGCGATCCGCAAAACCCCGATCAGTGGGGAACAACTGTCCGAATAGCGGAAGTTGAGGGAAGAGCCGTAGTGGGAGCCAGTTGTCGGCTTGAAGGAGAATCGGTGTTCGAGAGATCGGGAAACTTAGGGGTAAGTGTTTTACAACATTGGAAACCCCGTAGCCCCGACGACAGGTAGGACTATGGTCCGGTAGGGCTATTCAGACCTCAGATGTCTGAATAGTCCCTGTTCGGGATGACTCTTTGAAGATCCTTTTCCAAGCTTTATCAACTTGGAGTTTTTCCTGGGAATATACCACCCAAGAAGCATGTATTTTTCTTTACTCAACCAAACTTTGAAGTTTGGTAAGCCTTGTAAATTTTTTA
>ML778826.1:980744-1000403 GCA_009831015.1 Picea engelmannii | reverse complement strand
TCATCAATCTTATCAACCAAATCAGATCTACTCACCAAGATCAATCACCAAGACAAATCTCAACCATATATACAATATCACCAAATATGTACCAATCATGCATCAAATACACATAAACTATGAGTCATCAAGATGTACCAACATCATCAAATATACACCTCATGTATGTGCCAACTCATCAACTACTTGTATCAACCATGTACCCAATATGTACCTCAACAAAAATCCCTCATCACTTCACTTTATTATCTAAATTACCTTCTAACCATCTTAACCCACTTTCCTTATTTTAGGGCTAACCCACTTCTAACCACGTGTCCACTTAGTAATTTTCCCATTAACTTTATTATTTAAATAATTTATTTTGTATCCACTTTGACTTATCGTACACTCATTACTTCACTTTATTATTTCAATAATTTCTTCTTTGCAACCACCTTGACTACTTTGATCTGTTGGGGCTTCTAGATGAGTCATGAGGGTTCTCCAACTTCACATGGCCATAACTCTCTAACCGTGAGGAGTTATGTGACATTCCACATACCACCAGAAATGGAATGACATTTACTATTCATCTACAATAGTATTACCTTAAAACATATTAAAAATCATACCATTATACATCAAACAAACTTGGGTCCATTACCCAAACCTTTGTGCTACCAGAATTTACTACTGGACTTTCTTCAAGGGTTGACATCAATGACAACCAACCCAAATAATCAACACATACTAGAGACAAGACTTAAAAAATATCCTAAAGTGCTCTTCCAGTTAGGAATAGTGCAGCCCCAATCTGAATCTAAGTATCCATACAATCCAAACCCATGGTCAGATCTATATTAGAGACCATGATCTCGAGTACCCTTAAGGTACCTGAACATATGTTTTGTTGCAACCAAATGTACCTATCTAGTTTTCTCCAAATGTTGACTCGGGGTGTTCACAAAAAAACATATATATGGTCTTGTGTTCATCAAATACATCAACAATCCCATTATCTTCCTGTATAAGGTAGAATCCACAATCTCTGAAGTTGTATCTTGCAACAACTTTAGATTTGATACAATCAGAGTAGCCATGGCCTTACTATCCAACATCTTGAACCTCTTCAATATTTCCACAACATACTTTCCTTGATTTAGGAAAATACTATTTGATCTCTGCCAAAATTCTAGTAGCAAGAAGTAGTGCGTCATTCCTAAATCTTTCATCTCAAATTTTGTAGCCAATTTTCTCTTACATTCAGTGATAATATTTTCCACACCTGTTAGAAACAGGTCATCTACATACAACAATAGAATCATCGGTTCACCATTATTAACCTTAAAGTAAAGGTTAGGACATGAACTTCTCTTGGTAAAACCCAAGATCATAATAAAATTATCAATCTTACCATACCATGCTCTGGGTGCATGTTTCAGTCCATATAAATCCTTCTTTAATCTACACACATGAGTCTTCACATAAACTTCCTCTTTTATTTCACCATTCAAGAAGGATATCTTTACATCCATCTAGTGCACCTTCCATTTCATCATAGCGACCAATGAAAGTATAGTCTTGATTGAGGTATATATTGCCACGGGAGAAAAACTCTCTACATAGCCAATCCCTTCCTTCTGAAAGAAACCCCGGGCCACAAATCTTGCCTTATATTTTTCAATACTGCCATCAGCTACGTGTTTCATCTTGTAGATCCATTTTGAACTCACCACAAATTTTTCCTTTGGTCTGGGAACCACATCCCACACATCATTCTGCATAATGGACCGGTATTCCTCTGCCATGGAATCTTTCCATACTTGATTTTTTGCAGCCTCTTCATAACTGGAAGGTTTTTCATCCATTATGTTACACAAGCATGCCACGTATTTCAAATACGAATCCGGCTTCTTACTTTCCCTAAAATATTTATCTGGGGCACCAATTCTACCTGCATATATGATAAGATCTTGTGCACAAGCTAGTCTTCTCTTGTGAGAAGGTATCTCGGATGGTTCTTGAGGTTCTAATATGTGATGATCCTCTGGAATGACTTCCTTTGGAACTTTAGGAACTTCATTCTCTTCTTCCTGTACCTATTCTGCATGGATCTGTTTGGATTTACTGAAAGTTGCATTCTCATCGAAGGTTACATCTCGGATGATCTCCACCTTCTAGTGACCGAGAATGTATATCCTGTAAGCCTTCGATATGTCATTATAACAAAAAAATATTCACTTTTGTCCAAAGGGTCGAAATTTGTCCTCTTTTCCTTGGGGATGTGAACAAATATAGGGAAACAAAATATTCTGAAATGGATAACTTATGGCTTCTCTTCTGAAAACATCTCCTCGGGTATCTTGTTTTCAAGCACCTTGTGTGGACTTTTATTATGCACGTACGTTGTCGTCTTCACTTCTTTTTCCCATAGATACATAGGAACATATTGATCATGGATCATGGAGTTTACTACTTCCATGATCGTCCAGTTCTTTCTTTCATCTATTCCATTCTGGTGAGGGTTATAGGGAGTAGAAAACTCCATATTAATCCCAACCTCCTTGCGATACTCCTTGAATTCCTCTGCGGTGAATTCACCTCCATTGTCTAATCAGAAGGTCTTTATATTCCTCTCTGTCAAGTTTTCTACTAGAGCCTTGAAATATTTGAATTTGCTAAAAAAATCATTATTTACTTTAACAAATAAATCCAAGTTTTACATGAGTAATCGTCAATGAAAGATACATAATATACATACCCACTTAGTGAAGTTTCTGACATCGGTCCACACACATATGAATGCGCGATGTCCAAAACTCCTTTGGCTCTGCTATTTCTATTAAAAAAGGAGTGATTCACGTTCCTTTCTTGTGCACACACTTTGCATAATCCATCTAGTTCTGCTTTGATTTCTCAAAGACCTATCACCATTTTACTCACAACCAAAAGAGATTTGTAGTGTAGGTCAGCAAATCTCCTAGGCCATAGTTCACTTGGATTCACAATATCATGAACCATTGTAGAGTCTCAATGTCCTTTTAATTTGTAGAGACCTCCTTCTTCAACTCCAATCACCACTGCATCATCAAGGGTCTTCCCTCTAGGCCACATAATAACTTAACCATCAATAAATGCTACTCTGAATCCTTTCTTGTCCAACATTGAAATTGAGAGAAGATTCTTCTTTAAACCTGGAACATAGACAACTTCCCTCATATTCATTCACTTTCCTGAGATTAACTTGTAGGAAGCTTCTCCAACACCTTTGATTGGATATTGATAGTCATCACCCAATTTTACCTTATGAGGTGAATCTTTATGAATAAGGTTAGATAAGGAGTCTTCATAACTTGTCATGTGCTTGGAAGCACCACTGTCTATCAACCAAGTGTCTCTTCCATGAGTAATAGTATCTGTGAAGGATGAGATAAGAACATAATCCTCATCACTTGATTCATATTTCTTTGCAACCTTCTTGGGAGGCTCATCATCTTCAACTGTGTGAGATTGATTCCTCTTGCGTCCTTTCTTATTATTAATTTCCATAATGAGAGGGAAATCCATAACAAAGTGTCCTAGTTCTTGAAAACAGTAACATATTATATTTGAATTGTCTCTTTGACCTATCTTAAACATCTAAGGTAAAAAATTATCCTTCTTGTTATTTCCTTTCCTGGTGCGGGAGGCTAGGGATTGATCTTCATCTGCCATATTTTATTCTCTTGTAGTTGTCCTAGCTTCTTCCTGGTTACAATCTTCCCAAAGCCTATTAAACCTGGGAAGATTCTTCCTTGAGCAAATTCCTTGGATGAATTCATCCCATGAACTTGGGAGGACATTCAAGGTAGTCGTCACCATCTCTTCTCCTTCTATTGTGTCACCAATGGCTTCTATCCGCTCCTTGATTTGATTTACTCTTGAGAAGCAGGAGTGAATGGTTTCTGAGTTCTGCATTTTCACATTCTTCAATTGAGATCTAAGGGTCATTATTTGGTTTATGTTGCTTCCTTCAAACAAACGAGTTAAGGTGTCCATCATTTTCTTTGGAGAAGATAATGATGATACATGATGGATAAGGTGGTCCTTAATGGAGTCTGCAATAATCCTTTTTTCTCTCACCAAGTCCTTCTTATATTTTTCCTCAGCTTCATCTCCTTGAGGTTATTGAAATTATTCTATAATGAAATTATCTAGTTCATGTTCTTAAAGAAGGAGGGTTACTCTGTACCTCTAGGCCCTGAAGTTATCAACTCCATCTAGCTTCTCATTGATTCTTGTTCTGGTAGTCATCCTACCTGGGACCATACAAAAATGTGACAAAATTTCAAAGACTTAACTTACCAGTATGTGTTGTCTACTAAGGTGTTTTTTCTTTGTAAATATTCCCCAAAAACTGGAAAAAAATCAACCTTAGGGTTTGGGTAAAACCTTAACTGCAATAGCTGGAAAATGGAAAACTGGTCCACTAGAAAAGTGTGCTAGGATAGGGTGAACCACCTGATGGTCTTGATTTGTCTGACAATTGTCTCTAGAATGAAAATGACTCTGGTTTAAGCTTCTATATATGCAACTTCCTTCTATTAAGGTCTTCTCTGATATCATGTTTTAATTTAAAATTTTCTAGTTACACAATTAAAATTAATTAATCCAATAACAACTCTAGTAGGATCACTAAAAGATAGACAATCACATATACAATAGAACACAAATATTTTCCTAGGAAACCCTCGTGGGGGAGAAAACCCAACAAACAAAAAACCTCAATATAGATTCCTTCAACCAATACAATGATGCGCTATGGCTCTCCAAGAAATATCAAGACCAAAACACCAAAAAAACCAGTCTCCAAGACTTGTGTGCTAGACCTTATTATGTGCTCCAAGATGCACAAGAGAAGTCTATGAGTGTGTGTCCAAATGAGAGGAGTGTATCCTCTATTTATACACAACAATGTCTCTTGAAGAGACATGACTCTTGACCTAACTAACCGATAAAATAGGGCCAACTAGCCACAATGGGGATTTTTACAATTACAAGTAAAATACCAATAATATAATAATTTATGTTGAGACGACTTGTACAATATAATTATAATAACGTTTTAAAGGTTTGACCAAAAAAAATATACAAGAATATCTTTTGTAGTTACACCAAAAATATTAACAAGATCTACCATCTCAAATTTTATTTTCATGGCATCTTTAAATTGTTCTAACATCATTACCTATATCATGAATATAGAGACAAAGTTTTTTTATTTTGTATAGAGTGTTGGATCATTACTCCTATTGAAACCAATGTTGATCAAATAAGATTCAATATGATTGTACTAATCTCTTGGAGCTTGCTTCAATCCATACAGGGATTTCTTCAACTTATACACTTTATCCTATTGTCCCCTGACTTCAAAACGAGGTGGTTGATCCACATATACTTCTTCTTGCAATATTCCATTCAAAAAGTTTGACTTTACATCTAACCGGTAGAATTTCAATTTGTTTTGAGTTACAATGAATGAATTGGTCGTTATTGTATCTAGCCTTGTTACTGGAGAAAACGTTTCGCCATATTCTATGCTAAGTTGTTGAGAGAAACCTTTGGAAACTAGCCTTGCCTTATGATTCTCTATCTTTCATTTTTCATTAAGTTTTTTTTGTACACCCACTTGACACCTATGATGGATTTGTCTATTGGAAGATCAACAAGATCCCAAGTCTTGTGCATTTATATGGTTTCAATTTTCTCATTCATTGCTTGTACCCAATGTTCCTCTTTTACTACTTCTTTAAAGAAGGATGGTTGATAGTAAGGAAAAATGAACTGGCTACTCAATGTCATTGTTCTGCTCATAAATTTCCCTTATGCTTCATGTTTCCTATTCTCTGATGATTTTATACTTTATGATTCCTTTTCTCAGATGATTTTCTACTGAACATGATGATTCACTGTTAGAAGAAGAACCATTCTGAGAATGTTCTTATTGTCTTTGCAACTGTGATCCTGTGATCTTGGTAGTGTTGGTGGATGTCCTTGCTATTCTAAATGTTTTGTTTGTTCATCAATTTCTACAATGGATTTTGACTATCTCATTCATCAATTTGTTGCAATGGATTTTGACTATCCAATGTCTCATTTTCTTTCTCACTCCATGATTTTTTCTCTAAGAATTTAACATCCTCACTAGAAATTTCTTGGTGACTGGATTGTATCATCTCTAAGATTTTGATTTTTCACTGTATCCTATGAAGATGCATTTTTCACTCATTTTTTCAATCTCCTTTCTTATCTTCAGGGACATGTGCAAAAACTATGTAGCCAAAAATTCTTAAGTGGGAGACATTTAACTTTGTTCCACTCCATGCCTCTTAAGTTACTTTATCTTTGACACTTATTGTTGGATATTTGCTCAGGATGTAAACTAAACAAGCAACAACATCAGTCCAATAGTCATTGGACAAATTCTTTGCTCTCAACATACTTCTAGTTATGTTCATGATGTTCATATTTTTACTTTATGTCACTCCATTTTGTTGTGAATTATATCTGGTTGTAGGCAGCATTAGAATGCCACGCTATCTACAAAAATATGCAAAATATTTTGAATTGTATTCTCCTTATCCATCAGACCTAAGTACTTTCACAAATTTTCCACTTTGTTTTTCTACTTCAACTTTGAATTCTACGAACCTTGAGAAAGTTTTAGAATTATTTTCAAGAAAACAAATCCAAATTTTAAAATTATCAATAAAGGTCATAAAATAAAATCTACCACCAATGGATTGGGTTTGCATTGGTCCATAGAGATATGTGTGAACCAATTCTAAATGTTCTTTTTCTCTATGGAGGGATGTTAGAAAGTTGTCTCTCTTATTCTTTCCATGTATACAACTTTCACAAGGATTCTCTTGTTCATTCAAAACAAGAAGACCTTTGACCATTGAATTCTTTTTAAGAATACTAAGATTTCTAAAAGGAATATGACCAAACCTAGCATGTCATAAGAGATTAAAATGTTTGAGACATTTTTGGAAAATGACCGGGACAAAATGACACTCCTTAAATTTAATGGAAACATTGAGTATTCTTAGTCATTTGTATTTTTGCAATGAGTTTCCTAGTAGTTGGTTTATCCAAAATTAGGCATGTTGATCCTTTTAATAAGACATCATATCCATGCTCCATCAATTTTCCTACACTTATCAGATTGTGTTTAAGGTTTGGAAGATAATAGACATCATATATGTCTTTCTTCTGATCTAGTTTGGTTAGTACATACACAATAAATTTTCCTAGATCTTTTATTTGAGAATCATCACCTAGTGTAATTTTAGATTTGATAGTAGTATCCATGCTAGAAACCAAATATTTATTACCTGTAATGTAGTTGTTGTAGCCACTATCCAACAACCAAAGGTCCATAAAGTGACCTTCTCTAGAGGTATGTTGTGAAAGAATCATTGCTTAAGAAGTTTCTAATTCATCATTGGAGACATTTGCTATGCCTTTGTTCTTATCTCACTGATACTTTATGCATTCACTCTCATAGTAACCATACTTTCTACAATAGTAGCACTGTATTTTGTTTGTCCATTTTATACCTCTTCCTCTTTCATTCTATGAGTCTTTAGATTTTTGTAACTATCGCAGGTGTTCTTTTGTGCGTCTCTCTTCTGCATTACCATTACCTCTACCTCTTTTACTTCTCACTCAATTTCCTCTACCTCTACCTCCAACGAAAGCAGTTTGAGTCTTGAAATCATGTTCCACAAACGGTTCTTCTATGTTGAGTCTAGTTTCATGTGACAAAAGTGATCCCATCATTTCTTCTACTAAAAAACTAAATAAATATTTGGATTCTAGAATGGTTATTACAACCATTCAAGATTTTGAGTTCTTTTTCAACAATCCTCTGATCTTCAATATGTTCACAGTACTCTTGATATGATTTAAAATTCCCATCTGAACAGAGAAACATTCTCTGTCTCAGTCATCTTCAAGGTTTCAAATTGAGTTCTTAATATTTGAATCCTTACTATTTTTACCTTATCATTAACCTATTAAGCTGATTTGAGAATGTCCCAAACTTGTTTTACAGCGGAAGCACCAGTTATCTTCAAAAAAATACTTGAGTCATCTATTAAATTTTGAATCTTGTATTTGGCTGTGTTCTTTCTTCTTCGGTTTTGTTTGGGAATTTCTCTATGCATTTGTCATGGTAGTAAGGTCTGTTGTGGTTGGTTTCGTGAAGCGATTTTCTACCAGTTCCCAACATTCCTAAGCTTGGAGGAATGATTTCATCCTCAAGGACCAAAATTCATAGTTATTGCCAACAACAACGGGTCCTTGATTCGGCCCAAAATTGATCGAGAAAACCATTAAAAAAATTGCAAATCCATAGATAATAAAAAAATTTACCGTTTTCGTCTCCTCAATTCTCTGTGTGGATTGTTGTTGTGGTTTTTCCTCCTATGCTCTTAACAAAGTGCTTGCAAAATTTTAATTCCAATTTATGGGGACCTGGGCCTTTGAATTACCCTCCGAGATTTTCTCGAATTGACTCTTTGTAAGGCAAAAGCAATATGTGACAGGTGATCATGTCGCTCTCAGTCCATTTATTCTTTTATGAACTTCATGAATAACCCAGTTGCAAATCCCATATAATAACCCCTCTTTATCCTTCTCTACTTGAGATCAGTGACGCGACGAGCCACTAGTTTCATGAGGGATCTTTCGTATCACAGGAGTGAAAAAAATTCCATGGAGAACAAAGCGGCCTCCTCAAACACTTTGTCGGTGGGAGGCAGCGGGTCATACATGATCGTCGTTCACGTGTGAGGAGAAAGTTCAAGGGTAGTGCCCTTATGCCCAATATTGGTTATGGATCTAACAAAAAGACGTGGCACTACTTGCCAAATGGATTTAAGATCAGAACCTTCTTATGATGCACAACAAAACATTCTGTGTTTAAATTGCACATAGTGTTTCAACAGGGAAGAGGAAATCTATTGTGAAGTGAGCTGCACAATTTGATATTGTGATGACCAACAAGTTAACAGAAGTGGAAATCAAAGCCACCAAGAAAATTTAACAGCGTGCCATTTTTATTGGCCGGTCCAAGCTGCGGGACTTTGGAAACACAGGTATCAGAAAGAAACTATGGAGGAAGGGTTTTGAACCAACGTCGGTTTTCACAAAGAATGGATAGCGCAAACTTATCATTACCACACCTTGGTCCTTGAGAATTTAGGAGGGGTCTCCTTTGGCTGGAGAAACTCCAAGCGCACTGCATGTTGAAATGTGCCAATTAATTTCCCATAATTTTTGCGATATGGGAGAATTTCTTGACTCCTAAATTAACTAAAACTATAAGATGGATAAGTGTAATTGTTTGATAAATTTGTGTAACTGTGTGATAAATGTTATATATCTATAAATACTTGTAAATACTTGTAGAGACAAAAATGCAGTGTGGAGAATAGAATAATGTGAAATTTTCAAATCTGTGTTTGGATGTTGTAATTCTCCCTTAATCAATAAAAATACCAAATATCATTTCCTAATGAATGTTCCCTTTAAATGGTTTTATCACATAAATCGATGTGTAAAGTCATTGCATCAATGAGCGAGATCTGTAGGGGCGATTTCTGTGAAATATGACATATATGATGAGTGTCGCGTGCTGGAAGAGGACAGATTCGTTGTACAATAGTGATAGTTTCTAACATATCACAGGTAAATCGGTTCAAAGGGTGCGATAACCAATTTTCATAGTTGATCAGTTCAGAAATGAGCGATACTCGTGAAAGAGAGGTATTAAGGCGGAATTTGGGTTACATCATGAAACATGAGGTATGAAGTTTATTTTCATAGATCAAGAGTTTCCATAGATCACACAAATCACGAGGTGTATGTTTCTGCTCATGAAGTGTATGCATAAAGTCATGGTATGAAAAGCGTGGCTTTTTGTTATTGTATGCACACGAGGAGGTAAGTGGATAACCTTTATAAGTGGATCGACCTTATAAGCACAAGACATATTTTATGAAGGGTTTCCTTTAAATAAATGGGAGGATAGCCTTGGTAAATAAATTATATGAGGTGGATGTTTATTTTTTAAAGGTGGATGTTCTAAAAACGTTTTTTAAGATATATATATATTTTGGATTAAAACTTTTTTATTCGATCTTTATATATATATATGAGTTCATTCCTTCCTATTTGAAAGATTGGTTTTATAAGTTGTAGTTTTTGGGTGGTGTGTATTAATGGAAAAAGTGCAGAGTTTAAATTTTGAGGTGGATAAGTTCAATGGAAATAATAAATTTGAGCTATATAAGTTCAAGATCTGGGATCTTCTTCTGTCACAAGGATTCCAAAAAGCATTGGTAGGAAAGACAAAGAAACCAACAAACATGATAGACGAGGACTCAGAAGATATAGATGCAAGAGCCCTCGATACCATTTGTTTGTGTATGGAAGATGGATTTTTGTTTAACATCGTTGGAGAGGAGGAAACATCAAGAGCGATGATGGTTGAGTCACCGTGAAAGAAAAAAAAATGTATTTACCTTGGACTTGTAAAAATGATTGATTGTATGTAAATGGGCATGCGTCTGTAAGACTTGGATAGGCATGCTTGCCCCTAGTTTATTGAGTCACCTATGAAAAGTATAAACATATATTTAGGTAGATTGAAGATGTGGGGGGAATGTATGTTGTCTTAACCTTGACTCGGTGAAAGAGTTAACCAGTTAAATATGTTTTTTAGGTCAAAGCACGTGGTTTTTTGGGTCCATGTTTTTTGGGTAGCCTATGGTACTGTGTCCATGGCTTGCCTGTAGTGAATCTTGTAAAAGGCTTGGTGAACTCCATTGTAAATGGGCCTAGAGGTAAGTGGTGAAGGCTTACTTGGCCGCCTTGAATCGATTGGGTCAAGGGAATGTTCATGTTAAGGTCGAGCATTGAGACTCCATTGTAAAGTCCCTAGAGGTGAGCGACAAACGTTCACTTGGGTTGGCTTGGATGGATTTGTTCAAGCTTTTTTGAATGCAATATTCGAAGTGGAGCAATGTGTCTAGGTCAGAAAGGTGGGTCTGTAGAAAGGCTTATGTTTTTAGAGATGTTATAAATAATAGGTGTGCTTGTTTAACCATAGACAATATAGAAATGTTGTCACCCAACCATAGGTCAAAGCCACCCCCAAGAACCTTAACCTTGATAGAGAATAATTCTAGAAGAAAACCTTAGGCCTAATAGCCAATCAAGGTAGCATACCTCTCTCCTAGGCTAGTGCACCAAGCAAGAATAAACAAAGGCCAAGCATAAATTCCAAACCATAACCAAGAGAAAGTCCAAGCCAAAACCGAAATTTTCCAGTTGCAGCAACTCCAGCTGGAGCTCCTTTCCAAACTTGCACACCACTGGCTTTATGCAATTGTTAGAGGTGAGGTGAAAAATGAGCTCTAGCTCCCTCTTATTTATAGTCTTTCAAGTGACCTAACTAGGTCGACTTCTAATTCTTGAGGATAAGAACTCAATAATAAATATTCTCTTGAGTTGACTTGCCTCCTAGGGTTATTATCCAACGTTTTAGGGTTTCTCTTGCTTCCCAAAATATTATATTCTTGTCAGGGTTACACGTGGAGGTTAATACCTCCCACAACTACCATAGTGTCAACACTCCCTCCTAGCTAGGGAGGTATTGAAGACAATGGTATTTAGCCCAAACATACCATTCAACAGGTAGCATCATCATAGCCATACAGGTTATCTCATGATTAGATCACGAGCACCATCATCACTATCAATATCATATGATAACATCAACTGCATCATCTCTCGAAGCCATACTCCATCTGAGTAATCAGACATGATGCTGAATAAGTCACTCACTCCACAGAGTGATACAAGAACTATTCTTCTAATCCAGAGATATGTCCTAGAAGAATAATTATTCCAATTGATGTTGGAAGCCATGCCATGAGCTACAAGGACTATTCTTCTAATTTAGACATACGTCCTAGAATAATAATTGTCCTTGACCATTTTCTGCATGGAGAATATATGTCCATCAACACACTAACACTATTGATAGTCTTCATGGAAATTGGAACAATGTCATTCAATAGAACATAACTATGTCTATCCATAGTAGTACATAACTACTATCCAGTGGTACACAACCACACCAAGTAGCACACGGCTACTTAATTAGTGACACATAGTCACAACCAATGGAACACATCCACCACAGTGTCATACAACGATTGTCCATAGATAGAGAGTCTCCAAAGAAATCATATCATCTCATATCAACCTGCATAGAAACAATATCATGATATAAACTGAGTCATCTAGGCCATTCTTCCACTCACATCTATGATATCTGGAAGAACATCTTCACTCGCGAAGTGAAACATCAACCATGGGTTATATAGACTATTCTTCTCAAGTAGAGAAGAATAACTTTCCTTGATTTCTGAGCTTAGACAACTCACCTAACTGGACCATTCCTCCGACACTAATCATAGTGCAACCTGGAGAGAATGAGTCTTCCCTAGGGAATGCATGTCCCTGATTGTTGAACCTGGACCATTCACCTAACTGGGCCATTCCTCTGGCACTAAACATAGTGCAACCTGGAGAGAATGAGTCTGCCCTAAGGAATGATTGTCCAGACCATTACCTAAGGAAATGACTATCCTGTACCAACCTCCATAATGGACCATTCTTCAAAACTAGTCACAAATGTGAGCTTCGAAAGAAAGACTGCTCGGTGAGACAGACCATTCTACTTGACCACTACTCAGAGTGACTGCCAAGAAGAATGATTATCCTAGACCATTGCCCCACACTGGCCACAAGGGGAATCGCTGTGTATGGTACATCAACAATCTATCGACCCATTTTCATTAGGAAAATGACACTCTGATCTAGACCATTTTCCAAACTGGAAAATGCATGTCTGTCAAAAATCTCAAACCACTTTTCGAACTGGAAAGGAACTGCTCATCGTGGACCATTTTTTGAACTAAAAAATAACTATCCATAAATCAATAACACATAAGTGCTCCCTTCCAACCTAGGAGTAATCTCTTCCTTCTTTAATAAGGAAGTCAAATCCACAAGCCCCAACTAAAATTTTCATCTTGGATAGAGGTTTTACCAAAATATTTCTTATCTTCTCATCTGTGGAGATATATTGGAGAACCATTTCTCTTTTCTAGACTTCATCACAGAGAATGTAATGCTTGATCTCAATGTACTTTGGTATGTCATGGAACACTAGTTTTCTCTGAAGGCTTCATGTATATCTGATCATTACAATATATATCATGGTTGAATTTAGCACATCTGTTTCCTGCTAGCTCATGACATCGTGGCAAGGCTCAAACTGAAACATACCCAAGTAGCACTTCTTCTGTCATCATGAGAGTTTTCCATGGATTAGCAGTCCATGGTCTTCTTATATCTACATACATGGGTCTCTTTCTGGTATACCTCAAGACCTTGAGATTGTTCTACATAGGATTCTTCCTCAAATGCTCTATTGGGAGAACCGTATTTTACAACCAACTGATGTAAACTTCAATCCATGGAAACTACAAGAGATATAATATCTCAGATAGAGGTATATCTGGTTTATGGGAGCAAGATGTTATCATAGTCTTCTCCTCCTTCTAGAAGAACCTCTAGTTCTAAATCTCCCAATGCTTCCATTCATAACCCTTTTTCACAATTTCTTACATATACTGTTCTTCATCATAACTTCCATTTCTTCTGTTTGATTCCTTCTAGTGGAATCCAACCAAGTTGGTAGTCTTGTGATTCTTGGTATAATAACTGGTTGTTCTATATTTTCTTTCTTTCTTGGAATCTTCGTGTTCTTCCTCATGTTTCACTTTAGCTCTTGGGTCCATGGAGTCTTCTATAGATTTCATGCCCCTAAGGTTCCAACTTCTTGCTTTCAGCATAGGATCATGGATGTAGATGGACAACCAAGGATACTTTAAGGATTCTTTTTGAAGAAAACTTCTTCTAAAGTCACACTTAACACATGTTGCTTTTCATGGATGTTTCTTTCAATGGAAACATGGATAGATACTTCATAATCCTTAATGGATCATATTATTTAGGATTAGCTCCCTCCTAATCCCTTCTTCATACATGAATACATGATCTTCTTTTGGAATTATGTAATCATCTCCCTCCGTCTAAGAGAGTCCACGCTTCTGTATGCATCCTTATCACCTTTTGCAAAGTGTCACAGGTCTTTTTCCGATTTCCTCTTGATTGCTGACTTCTTTCTGTTTTGACTTCTTCTGGGTCTCTTCAAGTTTGATTCTGATTTCGGCTCAGTTGACAATTGTTACTTATATAATATCTTTCACATGATTTGCTGCCAAAGATTGTCAACATACTTCATCTTTTTCATGTGTATTTATTGATTTGTAGTCATCATAATAGCCATCCTTATCCTTTTATTCTTTCATAGGTATTGTTTTCCTTGAACATATTTTCTTCTAAGAAATAGATATGCATGATATGTTAGGAACTATGTAAACATGATATATACAAGAGCTTTAAAGAATATTATTACCTTGACTTAGAAGAAGAAGTTTGTTTTATCCTGCTTGACTTTCTTTGAGGGTTCCCTTTCTTTGGCAACTGTTGCTTCATCTGTTTCCTTCCTTTTTCTTTACTCGGGACAGTGGTTCCTGTAGTGACCATATTTTCGACAGTTGAAGCATTGTATCTTTAACATATCCTTTTCTTGATTTGATTTATTCCTTGAGCCAAACTTCTTCTTAATCCTTAAATTCTTGAACCTTGTTGTGAAAGCTTGATCATCGTATTTATTTTGGGGTTTCTCTTTTGCATTAATCCTTGATTCTTCTTGTGCACAACAAGTCCTGAGTTCTTAAAATGTGGGATAATCCTTTCTTGTGTTCATGCTTGCGACAAATGCATCCCATGTCTTAGGAAGACCATTGAGTACTATATTTACCAGTTCCTTCTCTGAAATGATTTCTTCAATAGCTTGTAGTTGATATCTTAACTGAAATATTCTCACAAGGTATGATGTTATTCATTTTCATGTCACAGATCTCATTCTTCAGACTCATTACTTGTCCAATGTTTATGACTGAGAAGAGGTTAGTTAGGGCATCATACATCTTATATGAGTCAAGATGAGAGATGTAGGGTATCAAGTGGTCTTTTAAAGAGTCAACTATGATACTTATGGAATTGATGTCATTGTCTTTGAACTTCTCCATAACTGCAATGTTCTAAAGTTCCTTCTCTTTTCCTTCTTCAAACTGTGGTTCCACGATCTTTCCTTTCACGATATCTAACATTTTATTCTTGGAAAGGATGAAATCAATCCTTGTCTTCCATGCTTTGAAGTTAGAAGCCCCTTCTAACTTGTTTTCTGAATTCATAGAGTAAGTCATGACTTCTTTGACTTGGTCAACCTTTGACTTTGACCAAAAACTCAAACTTGACGTCTTAGCTTGCTGAGAGTACCAGGAGGTGCGCTAGGTTAAGGCGCACTAGGATATCCAAAAATTAGGTCAATATCTTCACTTAAGGTGCGTCAACAAGAGGGTTAGGGTTTTGTTGTTAGAACAAAAACTGATTACAACTGCAATTGTAACTAGGCAAATCCTCCCAATCTATCTTCCAACGGTTACACTGTCTTAATATAGTGTGGGCCCATAACCTGTTAGAAATAATAGGTGTGCTCTTTTAACCATAGACAATATAGCAATATTGTCACCCAACCATAGGCCGAAGCCACCCCCGAGCACCTTAACCTTGATAGAGAATAATTATGGAAGAAAACCTTAGGCCTAATAACCAATCAAGGTAGTGTACCCCTCTCTAGGGCTAGTGCACCAAGAAAGAATAACCAAAGGCCAAGAAGAAAGTCCAAACCATAACTGAGAGAAAGTCCAAGCCAAAATTGAAATTTTCTAGTTGCAACAACTACAATTGCAGCTCCTCTCCAAACTTGCGCACCACTAGATTTATGTAGTTGTGAGAGGTGAGGTGACAAATGAGCTCTAGCACCCTCTTATTTATAATCTTCCAAGTGACCTAACTGGGATGACTTCTACTTCTAGAGTCTAATAACTCAATAATAAATATTCTCTTGATCTGACTTGCCTCCTAGGGTTACTATCCAACGTTTTAGGGTTTCTCTTACTTCCTAGAATATTCTATTCTTGTCAGGGTTACATGTGGAGGTTAATACCTCCTGCAGCTACCATAATATCAAAAAGAGATTTGTAGTGAATTGAACATTGGCAAGTCAATCAAGTGTTTGAGAACATATGATGAAGGTATGTTCATATCCATGGAACTTGGAAATTATTGCAAGGAAGATGGGATCGAAAGGGAATGTTCAGTAATGCCAAGTTGCAACAATAGTTGTGGGAAGAAGCGATTGTGCTATCTGGTAACTTGGTCACCATCAGTCGAAAAAGACTAGAATATTCCATAAGAGGTATGAACAGGTCATCTAGTGATTACTCAAATGTGAAATTATTTGGTTGTGATGTTTATTTTTTGAACAACATTCTAAGTAGGACCCAGATCAAACAAATAGATCTTTGATATGGTGATGATGTTAGGGGATGTAGATTGTGGGATCCTACTTCCCATAGAATCATCATGGATAGAGATGCATTGTTTGAAGAATCTCCTTTTATAAAATTAAACATAGTAAAAGATGAAATGTTCAAAGCATGATTAGCGGAAGGGTATTTGGAAGGTATTGATTTGCATGAAAGTTTCTCACTAGTTGTTAAAATCTTGTTTATATTCATGGTGTGTTAACACTAGTTGTGTAAAATGATCTTGAGTTAGTACAAATAGATGTTAAAACTATTTTACATGGAGGTTTTGGATAAGGAGATGTATATGGAACAACCAAAAAGGTTAGTTCGGTATCACAATAGAAGGTTTATTTGGAAACTCAAGAATTATTATATGGACTAAGGTAACCATAAAATGGTACAAAACGTTTGATTCCTTCATGGTGAGCGAAATTTTACAAGAAGTGAGTATAACCATTGGGTTTATGGTATAATTATTACCTTGGCGTTAAATGTGATGCCATTAGTTAGGATGTTTGATATGAAGAATCTAGGAGCAACATGCATGTAAATAAAAGATGGTGTTTGGCTTCTCTTGTCTTCAAATTTGGGCATGATATATCAAGTAAATTATTGTCAAGGTGGAGATTATTGAAATGTGTCAGCTAATTTCCCATGATTTTTTGGATATGGACGGATTTCTTGACTCCTATAATTCTGCAGTTAGTTGAACCAAATCAACTAAAAATAAAATATGGATAGGCGTAATTGTTTCATCAGTTTGTGAAACTGTTTGATCAGTTTGTGTAATTGTGTGATAGATGCTATATATCTATCAGTTTGTGTAATTGTGTGATAGATGCTATATATCTATGCATGCCAGTAGAGGAAAAGGCATTGTGTGGAATGAGTGTGAGGTTTGAAAACCTGCTCTTGTAATTCTCCCTTGATCAATAAGAACACTTCCTTTAAAGGGTTTTACCACGTAAGTTGTTGTGTTCATTGTGTTATTGATGGTTGTTGGTTTTATGAAATATCCATGATCCCACTGATCAAGATATTTGCTACTATTCTAATGCTCTGTCTTGCAAATCTGATACATTGGGGGTTTCTGGATGAGTTTCAGTTGTATGTTTGAGATATTTTTGGTTATTGCGAGTGCATGTTGGTTATTGCATGTGCATGTTGCATATTTATAGTTTAAAAAGTATATAAAGGATGCATGCGGAAGAAAAGAACATCAACTGCCCAATAAATGTATTATGCGACTCAAGCATGGAAATACAATAGTATACTGGAAATATAGAAATAATCGTCAGCTAGATCTCATGGATCATCACTGGAATACAAACAAATAACATCAAAATACCCGTGATCAGAAGATGATAGCAGATCTGATGCATGCACGGATAGATCAACAAAATATGCGATTCCGGAGAAGTACAGTAACCGCTACTAGCTGGAAAACTTGTCCGGAAGAATCAACCATCGAAATGTGCTAGAAACTACTCCAATAGAAGTGCCCTAGTCTCTAGACTGAAATGGATGTTTGTCGGATCTTGGATCTAATCCCTGAGGCACTGGATCTAGACCTCTAGGGGGTTTGCGCACCTCTTGGGACACTAGATGTGCCCCAAAGGATTCCACCAATGGAATCTTATGCTATATGGCTCAAAATGATCGTCTTGCCAAATAAGGAAATGGGTCGGAAGGATTTGTCCGGATCTGCTCTGAAACTTTGCATGCAACACCAAATGTATGTCCGAAAGAATTGTGCCCTAAATGGTTGAATGAGTTGATCTGCAAGATTCCACCGTCAGAATCTAACAATAGATGGCTCAATAGAAGTGCCCTAGATGGATCTCAAATGGGTTGGAAGGAAACTGCAATCTGGATACGGATCTCGTGTAGCTCTCCAAACCCTCAAACTGACTTGTGCCCTCACTAGCTGAGTTGCGCACTCTGCAATGGATACTTCTGAAAAGAACAGTGAAATACCTGGATGGTATCTCCAATGGGCTAGGGTGTGTCTCCCAACACTGAAACTGATCAATGGTGGTGGTTTCCTCCAGAAATCCACAAAACAGTAAGGTCAACTTTGTTCCTCCTCTGGGAACTCTCAACATCAAATCATAACAATGCATAATGAATTAGGTTTCTTTACCCTTTCTTTATAGCTTCCCGAAACCCTTATTCATTGTTGACCTTTTCCCTCCAAGTGACTTTTACCTTATTTTATTATTCCTTGATTATATCACTTTATTAATTAATTAATTAACCATTTTGCCTATAAAAAGTGATTTATCCATCTTGATGGCTTCTCTGGCCACTGAAAGTCACTTCTCATCATCTTATCCTATAATACTCTTCCTCCCGATTCTGATGAGCTATTACACTAAGATGTTTCTCCAAGTAATATGCCCATTATGACCTTCTTAGTGAATTTAATTAAGATATGACCCATAATAACTCAAAATTACGGAAATCGTCGGAATGCAATGAAACCAAAGCCCAGTTGTGCGGAATGGATCTTGATGATGAACGATACATGTCGGGCCCAAATAAACCCCTCAATATCTCCCAAACTCTCTGTCACCCCTATCTGGCTACTCAGGCAGGCATAAGACTCTCAAATGTTGTAATGTTATAATGTCCCAAAATGGGGACATTACAATCCTCCCTGCCAGAATATTGCTTGTCCTCAAGCAATAACTAAATACAACTACATATGATACCGGGGTCCCATATCCACCTATGTGACACAAGGTATACTCCCCTCAATATGTGGTCTCTCTAAGTGCTCACCACACATGACACCCACATGCTCCTGATGAGTAGAATGATCAATGGCCAAAGAATCTCAGTCAACTCCTCGAGAAACCACTCTACTTGAAACTCAACTCCATCAAACGTTGAACTAACAAGGACTTCAATCCCTGGGTCCCATATCAGAATGTGAACTGCAATGCCCTGTGGAGTATAGTTCTATAACATATCAACACCATGAGTCTCCTGCAAATAACACATGGCCTCAACCTGAAATGGGTCTATCCTATCAGACCATACCAAACTC
>ML778826.1:893349-980644 GCA_009831015.1 Picea engelmannii | reverse complement strand
TGGTGGCTTTGATTTCCACTTCTGTTAACTTGTTGGTCATCACAATATCAAATTGTGCAGCTCACTTCACAATAGATTTCCTCTTCCCTGTTGAAACACTATGTGCAATTTAAACACAGAATGTTTTGTTGTGCATCATAAGAAGGTTCTGATCTTAAATCCATTTGGCAAGTAGTGCCACGTCTTTTTGTTAGATCCATAACCAATATTGGGCATAAGGGCACTACCCTTGAACTTTCTCCTCACACGTGAACGACGATCATGTATGACCCGCTGCCTCCCACCGACAAAGTGTTTGAGGAGGCCGCTTTGTTCTCCATGGAATTTTTTTCACTCCTGTGATACGAAAGATCCCTCATGAAACTAGTGGCTCGTCGCGTCACTGATCTCAAGTAGAGAAGGATAAAGAGGGGTTATTATATGGGATTTGCAACTGGGTTATTCATGAAGTTCATAAAAGAATAAATGGACTGAGAGCGACATGATCACCTGTCACATATTGCTTTTGCCTTACAAAGAGTCAATTCGAGAAAATCTCGGAGGGTAATTCAAAGGCCCAGGTCCCCATAAATTGGAATTAAAATTTTGCAAGCACTTTGTTAAGAGCATAGGAGGAAAAACCACAACAACAATCCACACAGAGAATTGAGGAGACGAAAACGGTAAATTTTTTTATTATCTATGGATTTGCAATTTTTTTAATGGTTTTCTCGATCAATTTTGGGCCGAATCAAGGACCCGTTGTTGTTGGCAATAACTATGAATTTTGGTCCTTGAGGATGAAATCATTCCTCCAAGCTTAGGAATGTTGGGAACTGGTAGAAAATCGCTTCACGAAACCAACCACAACAGACCTTACTACCATGACAAATGCATAGAGAAATTCCCAAACAAAACCGAAGAAGAAAGAACACAGCCAAATACAAGATTCAAAATTTAATAGATGACTCAAGTATTTTTTTGAAGATAACTGGTGCTTCCGCTGTAAAACAAGTTTGGGACATTCTCAAATCAGCTTAATAGGTTAATGATAAGGTAAAAATAGTAAGGATTCAAATATTAAGAACTCAATTTGAAACCTTGAAGATGACTGAGACAGAGAATGTTTCTCTGTTCAGATGGGAATTTTAAATCATATCAAGAGTACTGTGAACATATTGAAGATCAGAGGATTGTTGAAAAAGAACTCAAAATCTTGAATGGTTGTAATAACCATTCTAGAATCCAAATATTTATTTAGTTTTTTAGTAGAAGAAATGATGGGATCACTTTTGTCACATGAAACTAGACTCAACATAGAAGAACCGTTTGTGGAACATGATTTCAAGACTCAAACTGCTTTCGTTGGAGGTAGAGGTAGAGGAAATTGAGTGAGAAGTAAAAGAGGTAGAGGTAATGGTAATGCAGAAGAGAGACGCACAAAAGAACACCTGCGATAGTTACAAAAATCTAAAGACTCATAGAATGAAAGAGGAAGAGGTATAAAATGGACAAACAAAATACAGTGCTACTATTGTAGAAAGTATGGTTACTATGAGAGTGAATGCATAAAGTATCAGTGAGATAAGAACAAAGGCATAGCAAATGTCTCCAATGATGAATTAGAAACTTCTTAAGCAATGATTCTTTCACAACATACCTCTAGAGAAGGTCACTTTATGGACCTTTGGTTGTTGGATAGTGGCTACAACAACTACATTACAGGTAATAAATATTTGGTTTCTAGCATGGATACTACTATCAAATCTAAAATTACACTAGGTGATGATTCTCAAATAAAAGATCTAGGAAAATTTATTGTGTATGTACTAACCAAACTAGATCAGAAGAAAGACATATATGATGTCTATTATCTTCCAAACCTTAAACACAATCTGATAAGTGTAGGAAAATTGATGGAGCATGGATATGATGTCTTATTAAAAGGATCAACATGCCTAATTTTGGATAAACCAACTACTAGGAAACTCATTGCAAAAATACAAATGACTAAGAATACTCAATGTTTCCATTAAATTTAAGGAGTGTCATTTTGTCCCGGTCATTTTCCAAAAATGTCTCAAACATTTTAATCTCTTATGACATGCTAGGTTTGGTCATATTCCTTTTAGAAATCTTAGTATTCTTAAAAAGAATTCAATGGTCAAAGGTCTTCTTGTTTTGAATGAACAAGAGAATCCTTGTGAAAGTTGTATACATGGAAAGAATAAGAGAGACAACTTTCTAACATCCCTCCATAGAGAAAAAGAACATTTAGAATTGGTTCACACATATCTCTATGGACCAATGCAAACCCAATCCATTGGTGGTAGATTTTATTTTATGACCTTTATTGATAATTTTAAAATTTGGATTTGTTTTCTTGAAAATAATTCTAAAACTTTCTCAAGGTTCGTAGAATTCAAAGTTGAAGTAGAAAAACAAAGTGGAAAATTTGTGAAAGTACTTAGGTCTGATGGATAAGGAGAATACAATTCAAAATATTTTGCATATTTTTGTAGATAGCGTGGCATTCTAATGCTGCCTACAACCAGATATAATTCACAACAAAATGGAGTGACATAAAGTAAAAATATGAACATCATGAACATAACTAGAAGTATGTTGAGAGCAAAGAATTTGTCCAATGACTATTGGACTGATGTTGTTGCTTGTTTAGTTTACATCCTGAGCAAATATCCAACAATAAGTGTCAAAGATAAAGTAACTTAAGAGGCATGGAGTGGAACAAAGTTAAATGTCTCCCACTTAAGAATTTTTGGCTACATAGTTTTTGCACATGTCCCTGAAGATAAGAAAGGAGATTGAAAAAATGAGTGAAAAATGCATCTTCATAGGATACAGTGAAAAATCAAAATCTTAGAGATGATACAATCCAGTCACCAAGAAATTTCTAGTGAGGATGTTAAATTCTTAGAGAAAAAATCATGGAGTGAGAAAGAAAATGAGACATTGGATAGTCAAAATCCATTGCAACAAATTGATGAATGAGATAGTCAAAATCCATTGTAGAAATTGATGAACAAACAAAACATTTAGAATAGCAAGGACATCCACCAACACTACCAAGATCACAGGATCACAGTTGCAAAGACAATAAGAACATTCTCAGAATGGTTCTTCTTCTAACAGTGAATCATCATGTTCAGTAGAAAATCATCTGAGAAAAGGAATCATAAAGTATAAAATCATCAGAGAATAGGAAACATGAAGCATAAGGGAAATTTATGAGCAGAACAATGACATTGAGTAGCCAGTTCATTTTTCCTTACTATCAACCATCCTTCTTTAAAGAAGTAGTAAAAGAGGAACATTGGGTACAAGCAATGAATGAGAAAATTGAAACCATATAAATGCACAAGACTTGGGATCTTGTTGATCTTCCAATAGACAAATCCATCATAGGTGTCAAGTGGGTGTACAAAAAAAACTTAATGAAAAATGAAAGATAGAGAATCATAAGGCAAGGCTAGTTTCCAAAGGTTTCTCTCAACAACTTAGCATAGAATATGGCGAAACGTTTTCTCCAGTAACAAGGCTAGATACAATAACGACCAATTCATTCATTGTAACTCAAAACAAATTGAAATTCTACCGGTTAGATGTAAAGTCAAACTTTTTGAATGGAATATTGCAAGAAGAAGTATATGTGGATCAACCACCTCGTTTTGAAGTCAGGGGACAATAGGATAAAGTGTATAAGTTGAAGAAATCCCTGTATGGATTGAAGCAAGCTCCAAGAGATTAGTACAATCATATTGAATCTTATTTGATCAACATTGGTTTCAATAGGAGTAATGATCCAACACTCTATACAAAATAAAAAAACTTTGTCTCTATATTCATGATATAGGTAATGATGTTAGAACAATTTAAAGATGCCATGAAAATAAAATTTGAGATGGTAGATCTTGTTAATATTTTTGGTGTAACTACAAAAGATATTCTTGTATATTTTTTTTGGTCAAACCTTTAAAACGTTATTATAATTATATTGTACAAGTCGTCTCAACATAAATTATTATATTATTGGTATTTTACTTGTAATTGTAAAAATCCCCATTGTGGCTAGTTGGCCCTATTTTATCGGTTAGTTAGGTCAAGAGTCATGTCTCTTCAAGAGACATTGTTGTGTATAAATAGAGGATACACTCCTCTCATTTGGACACACACTCATAGACTTCTCTTGTGCATCTTGGAGCACATAATAAGGTCTAGCACACAAGTCTTGGAGACTGGTTTTTTTGGTGTTTTGGTCTTGATATTTCTTGGAGAGCCATAGCGCATCATTGTATTGGTTGAAGGAATCTATATTGAGGTTTTTTGTTTGTTGGGTTTTCTCCCCCACGAGGGTTTCCTAGGAAAATATTTGTGTTCTATTGTATATGTGATTGTCTATCTTTTAGTGATCCTACTAGAGTTGTTATTGGATTAATTAATTTTAATTGTGTAACTAGAAAATTTTAAATTAAAACATGATATCAGAGAAGACCTTAATAGAAGGAAGTTGCATATATAGAAGCTTAAACCAGAGTCATTTTCATTCTAGAGACAATTGTCAGACAAATCAAGACCATCAGGTGGTTCACCCTATCCTAGCACACTTTTCTAGTGGACCAGTTTTCCATTTTCCAGCTATTGCAGTTAAGGTTTTACCCAAACCCTAAGGTTGATTTTTTTCCAGTTTTTGGGGAATATTTACAAAGAAAAAACACCTTAGTAGACAACACATACTGGTAAGTTAAGTCTTTGAAATTTTGTCACATTTTTGTATGGTCCCAGGTAGGATGACTACCAGAACAAGAATCAATGAGAAGCTAGATGGAGTTGATAACTTCAGGGCCTAGAGGTACAGAGTAACCCTCCTTCTTTAAGAACATGAACTAGATAATTTCATTATAGAATAATTTCAATAACCTCAAGGAGATGAAGCTGAGGAAAAATATAAGAAGGACTTGGTGAGAGAAAAAAGGATTATTGCAGACTCCATTAAGGACCACCTTATCCATCATGTATCATCATTATCTTCTCCAAAGAAAATGATGGACACCTTAACTCGTTTGTTTGAAGGAAGCAACATAAACCAAATAATGACCCTTAGATCTCAATTGAAGAATGTGAAAATGCAGAACTCAGAAACCATTCACTCCTGCTTCTCAAGAGTAAATCAAATCAAGGAGCGGATAGAAGCCATTGGTGACACAATAGAAGGAGAAGAGATGGTGACGACTACCTTGAATGTCCTCCCAAGTTCATGGGATGAATTCATCCAAGGAATTTGCTCAAGGAAGAATCTTCCCAGGTTTAATAGGCTTTGGGAAGATTGTAACCAGGAAGAAGCTAGGACAACTACAAGAGAATAAAATATGGCAGATGAAGATCAATCCCTAGCCTCCCGCACCAGGAAAGGAAATAACAAGAAGGATAATTTTTTACCTTAGATGTTTAAGATAGGTCAAAGAGACAATTCAAATATAATATGTTACTGTTTTCAAGAACTAGGACACTTTGTTATGGATTTCCCTCTCATTATGGAAATTAATAATAAGAAAGGACGCAAGAGGAATCAATCTCACACAGTTGAAGATGATGAGCCTCCCAAGAAGGTTGCAAAGAAATATGAATCAAGTGATGAGGATTATGTTCTTATCTCATCCTTCACAGATACTATTACTCATGGAAGAGACACTTGGTTGATAGACAGTGGTGCTTCCAAGCACATGACAAGTTATGAAGACTCCTTATCTAACCTTATTCATAAAGATTCACCTCATAAGGTAAAATTGGGTGATGACTATCAATATCCAATCAAAGGTGTTGGAGAAGCTTCCTACAAGTTAATCTCAGGAAAGTGAATGAATATGAGGGAAGTTGTCTATGTTCCAGGTTTAAAGAAGAATCTTCTCTCAATTTCAATGTTGGACAAGAAAGGATTCAGAGTAGCATTTATTGATGGTTAAGTTATTATGTGGCCTAGAGGGAAGACCCTTGATGATGCAGTGGTGATTGGAGTTGAAGAAGGAGGTCTCTACAAATTAAAAGGACATTGAGACTCTACAATGGTTCATGATATTGTGAATCCAAGTGAACTATGGCCTAGGAGATTTGCTGACCTACACTACAAATCTCTTTTGGTTGTGAGTAAAATGGTGATAGGTCTTTGAGAAATCAAAGCAGAACTAGATGGATTATGCAAAGTGTGTGCACAAGAAAGGAACGTGAATCACTCCTTTTTTAATAGAAATAGCAGAGCCAAAGGAGTTTTGGACATCGCGCATTCATATGTGTGTGGACCGATGTCAGAAACTTCACTAAGTGGGTATGTATATTATGTATCTTTCATTGACGATTACTCATGTAAAACTTGGATTTATTTGTTAAAGTAAATAATGATTTTTTTAGCAAATTCAAATATTTCAAGGCTCTAGTAGAAAACTTGACAGAGAGGAATATAAAGACCTTCTGATTAGACAATGGAGGTGAATTCACCGCAGAGGAATTCAAGGAGTATCGCAAGGAGGTTGGGATTAATATGGAGTTTTCTACTCCCTATAACCCTCACCAGAATGGAATAGATGAAAGAAAGAACTGGACGATCATGGAAGTAGTAAACTCCATGATCCATGATCAATATGTTCCTATGTATCTATGGGAAAAAGAAGTGAAGACGACAACGTACGTGCATAATAAAAGTCCACACAAGGTGCTTGAAAACAAGATACCCGAGGAGATGTTTTCAGAAGAGAAGCCATAAGTTATCCATTTCAGAATATTTTGTTTCCCTATATTTGTTCACATCCCCAAGGAAAAGAGGACAAATTTCGACCCTTTGGACAAAAGTGAATATTTTTTTGTTATAATGACATATCGAAGGCTTACAGGATATACATTCTCGGTCACTAGAAGGTGGAGATCATCCGAGATGTAACCTTCGATGAGAATGCAACTTTCAGTAAATCCAAACAGATCCATGCAGAATAGGTACAGGAAGAAGAGAATGAAGTTCCTAAAGTTCCAAAGGAAGTCATTCCAGAGGATCATCACATATTAGAACCTCAAGAACCATCCGAGATACCTTCTCACAAGAGAAGACTAGCTTGTGCACAAGATCTTATCATATATGCAGGTAGAATTGGTGCCCCAGATAAATATTTTAGGGAAAGTAAGAAGCCGGATTCGTATTTGAAATACGTGGCATGCTTGTGTAACATAATGGATGAAAAACCTTCCAGTTATGAAGAGGCTGCAAAAAATCAAGTATGGAAAGATTCCATGGCAGAGGAATACCGGTCCATTATGCAGAATGATGTGTGGGATGTGGTTCCCAGACCAAAGGAAAAATTTGTGGTGAGTTCAAAATGGATCTACAAGATGAAACACGTAGCTGATGGCAGTATTGAAAAATATAAGGCAAGATTTGTGGCCCGGGGTTTCTTTCAGAAGGAAGGGATTGGCTATGTAGAGAGTTTTTCTCCCGTGGCAATATATACCTCAATCAAGACTATACTTTCATTGGTCGCTATGATGAAATGGAAGGTGCACTAGATGGATGTAAAGATATCCTTCTTGAATGGTGAAATAAAAGAGGAAGTTTATGTGAAGACTCATGTGTGTAGATTAAAGAAGGATTTATATGGACTGAAACATGCACCCAGAGCATGGTATGGTAAGATTGATAATTTTATTATGATCTTGGGTTTTACCAAGAGAAGTTCATGTCCTAACCTTTACTTTAAGGTTAATAATGGTGAACCGATGATTCTATTGTTGTATGTAGATGACCTGTTTCTAACAGGTGTGGAAAATATTATCACTGAATGTAAGAGAAAATTGGCTACAAAATTTGAGATGAAAGATTTAGGAATGACGCACTACTTCTTGCTACTAGAATTTTGGCAGAGATCAAATAGTATTTTCCTAAATCAAGGAAAGTATGTTGTGGAAATATTGAAGAGGTTCAAGATGTTGGATAGTAAGGCCATGGCTACTCTGATTGTATCAAATCTAAAGTTGTTGCAAGATACAACTTCAGAGATTGTGGATTCTACCTTATACAGGAAGATAATGGGATTGTTGATGTATTTGATGAACACAAGACCATATATATGTTTTTTTGTGAACACCCCGAGTCAACATTTGGAGAAAACTAGATAGGTACATTTGGTTGCAACAAAACATATGTTCAGGTACCTTAAGGGTACTCGAGATCATGGTCTCTAATATAGATCTGACCATGGGTTTGGATTGTATGGATACTTAGATTCAGATTGGGGCTGCACTATTCCTAACTGGAAGAGCACTTTAGGATATTTTTTAAGTCTTGTCTCTAGTATGTGTTGATTATTTGGGTTGGTTGTCATTGATGTCAACCCTTGAAGAAAGTCCAGTAGTAAATTCTGGTAGCACAAAGGTTTGGGTAATGGACCCAAGTTTGTTTGATGTATAATGGTATGATTTTTAATATGTTTTAAGGTAATACTATTGTAGATGAATAGTAAATGTCATTCCATTTCTGGTGGTATGTGGAATGTCACATAACTCCTCACGGTTAGAGAGTTATGGCCATGTGAAGTTGGAGAACCCTCATGACTCATCTAGAAGCCCCAACAGATCAAAGTAGTCAAGGTGGTTGCAAAGAAGAAATTATTGAAATAATAAAGTGAAGTAATGAGTGTACGATAAGTCAAAGTGGATACAAAATAAATTATTTAAATAATAAAGTTAATGGGAAAATTACTAAGTGGACACGTGGTTAGAAGTGGGTTAGCCCTAAAATAAGGAAAGTGGGTTAAGATGGTTAGAAGGTAATTTAGATAATAAAGTGAAGTGATGAGGGATTTTTGTTGAGGTACATATTGGGTACATGGTTGATACAAGTAGTTGATGAGTTGGCACATACATGAGGTGTATATTTGATGATGTTGGTACATCTTGATGACTCATAGTTTATGTGTATTTGATGCATGATTGGTACATATTTGGTGATATTGTATATATGGTTGAGATTTGTCTTGGTGATTGATCTTGGTGAGTAGATCTGATTTGGTTGATAAGATTGATGAAACAATTTGTTGTGATAGGTTGTTTGGAAATGTTATTATGACAGGTTATTTATACAGGTTTGGTGCATGGTTGATGCATTTGTTTATGGTACAGGTTGAGGTATAAGTTGATGTATGGTAAATTTTGTTACAGGTTATTGGTACAGGTTGTTACAGGTTGTTTGGTGCAGGTTGATTGCTACAAGTTTATAGCAATATATCTCACAATGATAGTGTAGCAGTGGTTCCATCACTCTACTTATATTTCAGGGTGGTTGGACGGGGCAAGGACAGGTGGTTGTAGACACCTTCCGGTTGTAGCTGGAGAACATAGGGGGTTGTAGCTAGAGAATAGGGGTGTTGGAGCGTCCCTCAAGTTGTAGCCTAAGAAACTAGGGGGTTGGAGCCTCGTTCCAGTTGTAGCTAGAAAACAAATGAATTTGGTGCTTCCAATGAATGTAATTCTTAAAGACATATAAGAAAAAAAAAGCGTTCTTTTCTCCCACTTTGTGTTTCCATGTAAAAACACTGGTGTACCGTGTATGTGTATGATTTCTCATTTGTTCATTGTTTACTTACTCTACATCTATTGGATGATAATGCTACATTTATTTAACACTTGCATTTTATGGTTAAAAATGATTAAATTTCTCTATTACTGATTCATCCCCCCTCTCAATAATCCAACAATTGGTATCAGAGCATATTCCTTCAAGAAACAATTTAATCACTTGAAGGAGATTATGGATTATTTTGAGAATAGAGTACCACTGTTTAATGGTCAGAATGGTTTAAAGTATGAGTTATGGAGTGAAAGGACATAATTATTTTTATAGGCACATGGGTATTATATTTGGCTATCAATTGTACAGGGTATGATAGTTCAAAAAGGGAAAATACTGCAGCCAAGAAGGAATTGAAGAAGAATAAAAAAATAGAAATGGATTTAATATGGGAAGGATTACCTAATCCTGTAAGAGAAAAGGTTGGTAAATGTTCATCAACCAAAGAACTTTGGGATAAGTTACATGAAATATATTCTTCAGCCATCGCAGATTCAGAAAATGCCAAAGAAGATGCAGATACAGATCAAGAAGAATCATGTTCACCATGTCAAAAAAATTCATAAGATGAAGAGTACATAATCACTAGAGATATGTTGTTTTTCTTTAATTGTGAAAAATGTGGACATCTTGAAATAGAATGCCATGAAGGAAATGCGATAGAAAAACTAATTGAAAAGTAAGACAATTATGAAGTAGAATTGATTAGTGCTTTAGATGAACTAAGAGAAGAAAACAAGTCACTTAAAAAAGAATTGATGAAACAAAAGGAAAGTGTTCACATTTTTGAAGAATACCAACAGGTTATCAAGAACTTAAGAACTCAGCTAGAATAAGCCAGAAAGATTGAAGAAAATCTTGAATATCAAAAGCAGTATTTGGAAGCCAACATAGGGGCACAGAAGGAAGAAACATAAATGAAAGAGAATATATTGATAGACTATCTTAAGGAAAGAACTAACAATCTAAACCATCTTGAGGTAGAGTTTGGTCGAGAAAAGAAAGGACTTGAAGAAGAAATAATCACATTAAAAATTCAGCTTGAAGAAGCAAAAATAACAAAAGAAGTCATGAAGTCTCAGATAATGAAGAAAGAAGAAGAGGTTGAGAATATTGAAGAAGAAGTTGTCACATTGAGAAGTAAAATCATCAATCTCAACAAGAACGTTGAAGAGATAGAAACATCCACATCAGTTATAGAGAATGAAGAGAAGCACTCTAGGTTGCTAGAAAATAAGAATGACGAAAATATAAAGTGTTATGCAGAAGTACTTAAAGGAATGAATCATGGTCAACCAGAATCTAAGAAAACTATTGAAAATACATCTTCAAGAAGACCATCCATGTTCAAGCCACAAAGGAGCTTCAATGATGATCATGATCAGTCAAGATAGAAATTCAAAAGGACTACACCACAAAGAAGATCATTCACTCCCAAGTATGCAAATTTCTTTTATGGTCATTATTTTTATTATACTAATTTTGGACATAAGGTTGCATATTGTAGGGATTATAAAAGAAATAATCAAGCAATAATTGCATATGTGGCCCCATGTAACATCGAATGTTACAAATGTCATAACTCTGGACACATAGCTAGTGATTGTAGAAGCATGATTGATACTTCCATGAAAGAGAATACTGATATCATATATAAGAAAGTATGAATAAGAAAACACAAAGAACAGGTGAACAAAGACCAGGTCCCAGAGATTGCAAGATTGAAAATAAAACAAGATGAAGAAAATTATATAGAGAAAGACGTTAGATACAAAAATATTTGGAAAATAACTCAAAGAAAAGAAGGGCAGTTAAATAAGGAACATGTTCAAGAGATTATACTTTCAAGCATTGTAGTGAAAGATGAATCTATAGAAAGAAAGAGAGAAGTCAGAGCTCAAAGAGATAATGAATCTACCAATGAAGATGACGATGAATACACATCAGAGGAGGAATTGTTCCTTCCCAAGTAATATGAATATTAGACAAGGGGATTTTATGTGATAGATGTGACAGACCGAGCCATCCTTCGATTAGTTTGCATAGTTTGAGTAGACATATCTAGAGAAGTCAGTTAGCATAAGTACAATTTGATAGATTAATCGGTTGTAGTAGTGAATACTTCATGATAGTATAGTGATAAATGGGTCAACATTATGGGCATTTGTGCAATAGAGTCTTTGATAGTATGGACATAGATGGATTCATAAAAACAATCAACAGGTTTGGACAGATATATGATAGTGGATGAGAGCATGGATTGATAGATTGGTTCAAAGAGTGGTTCAGATACAAAGGAACATTATCATAATGGATGAGAATTACACAGGAAATGAATCAAACAATGCTAATGGATTCCAAATTGACAGATTTTTTTTTGGACACATGCAGTGCATACAACAATTCACATTCAAAACAGAGTAATGCCCAGAAACAATAATGACAAAACCCCCTACGAGATATGGAAAGGAATACTAACAAATGTGAAACACTTTAGTGTATTTGGAATAAAATGCTACATCAAAAGATAATATGGAAGAATGAGAAAGTTTGACTCTCGTGTGGAAAACTGAGTACTTGTTGGTTACTCAAGTACAAGGAAAGAATACAAGTGTTACAATCTGAGATTGATCAAATTTGAGGAAAACATCAATGTAACAATTGATGAAACAAGTGGACAAGAATAAAAGGAAGAAGAAAATGAATCAGTGGAACAACTTTATAAAGAAGAAGAAAAAGTCTACATTGAACAACCATAAGGATTCCAGTTGTCAGAAAACACAAATTATGTGTGCAAATTGAAAACAGCCTTGTATTGTCTAAAACAAGATCCTAGAGAATGGTACTCTAGACTAGATAAATATCTACGGCAGGAAGGATTCAGAAGAGGAAGTGCAGACAACAACCTCTACATCAAGGTAACTCAAGATAGTATTTATTAATTGAAGTTTATGTTGATGATATTATTTTTGGAAGTACCGATGAAAGGTTAAGCCAAAAATTTGCAAAGGATATGCAGAATGAATTTGGAATGTCATTACTTGGAGAGATATCCTTCTTTCTCGGTCTTTAGATACGTCAAAGAAACCAAGGAAGTTTTATTTCTCAAACTAAGTATATCAGAGAAATGCTAAAGAGGTTGGGAATGGAAGATTGCAAACCAGTTACCACTCCTATGAAAACCAGTTGCAAGTTGAGAAAATATGATGATTCAAATTCTACAGACCAGAGGAAATATAGGTCAATGATTGGTATCTTACTATATATGACAACATCCATACTAGATGTGATGTAGGAAGTTGGACAGGTGGCACGATTTCAACTAACACCAAAGGAATCACATGTATTAGCAATGAAGAGGATTTTGAGATATCTCAAAGGAACAAAAGAATTTGGATTATGGTATCCAAAAGGAAATGATCTATCACTTATTACCTACATAGATGCAGATTGGGCAGGTTGCATTGATGACTGACGAAGGACAAGTGGAACAACGTTCTACTTGGGCGAGTGTTTAGTATCTTGGCTAAGTAAGAAACAATCATCAATATCTTTATCTATAGCCGAAGCAGAGTATATTGCAACAACATGATGTTGTACTCAGGTTCTATGGATGAAACAAACTTTGACAGATATACAAGTTGAGTATGATGAACCCATTCCAATCTATTGTGATAATACAAGTGCCATCAATATGTCAAAGAACCCGGTGATGCACCCCAATATGAAGCACATTCCAATAAAGTATCACTTTCTACGAGAATAGGTTGCAGAGAAGAACATCATAGTTGAATATGTGGGCATAAAAGAACAACTGGCAGACATCTTTACAAAATTGCTTCCAAGGGAATCCTTTGAGTATTTTTTTCTAGAGACTCAGAGTAATTTCTACTCCAAAACAAATGTTTTTGAATTCTTATCTTATATGTCTTAGATTTATATGAGGAAGCACCATAAAGAGGAAATTTCAGGTTGGGGGATCAGTTTCAGGAAGAGTTCAGCTTGGGGGAGTATCTCCAAGGACAGTTCAGTTAGGGGGAGTATCCCCAGATGGAAACATACATTTTCCATTGATGACAAAGGGGGAGAGATTTATCAGATGCAAATGTAAATTCTTGGAGAAAGAACACAGAGGCATGGTTCTAGGGGGATCATGAGATATATGACTTCAGTATTTCATTAGCGTGTTGCCATCAATGCCAAAGGGGGAGATTGTTGATTATTTGGGTTGGTTGTCATTGATGTCAACCCTTGAAGAAATTTTGGGAGCACAAAGGTTTGGGTAATGGACCCAAGTTTGATTGATGTATAATGGTATGAGTTTTAATATGTTTGAAGGTAAGAATATTCTAGATGGATAGTACATTTCATGCCATTTCTAGTGGTATGTGGGGAACATCACATAACGCCTCACAATTAGAGAGTTATGACTATGTGAAGTTGGAGAACCCTCATGAGTCATCTAGAATCCCCAAAAGGTCAAAGTAGTCAAAGTGGTTGCAAAGAAGAAATTATTTAAATAATAAAGTGAAGTGATGACTGTACTATAAGTCAAAGTGGATACAAAATAAATTATTTAAATAATAAATTTAATGGAGAAATTACTAAGTGGACAAGTGGTTAAAAGTGGGTTAGCCCTAAAATAAAGAAAGTGTTAAGATGTTTAGAAAGTAATTTAAATAATAAAGTGAAGTGACGAGGGATTTTGGTTGATGAACATATTGGGTACATGGTTGAGACAAGTAGTTGATGAGTTAGCACATACATGAGGTGTATAGTTGATGATGTTGGTACATTTTGATGAATCATAATTTTTGTGTATTTGATGCATTATTGGTACATATTTGGTGATATAGTACATATGGT
This sequence comes from Picea engelmannii, assembly GCA_009831015.1. Lineage (NCBI taxonomy): Eukaryota > Viridiplantae > Streptophyta > Pinopsida > Pinales > Pinaceae > Picea > Picea engelmannii. The sequence continues at coordinate 966,174 of ML778826.1, read as the reverse complement.
TGAGATTTTTCTTGGTGATTGATCTTGGTGAGTAGATCTGATTTGGTTGATAAGATTGATGAGACAGGTTGTTGTGATAGTTTGTTTGGACATGTTATTGTGACAGGTTATTTATACAGGTTTGGTGCATGATTGATGCATTTTTTTATGGTACATGTTGATGTATGGTACATGTTGGCACAAATTATTGGTACAGGTTGTTACACTTTGTTTGGTGAAGGTTGATTGGTACAGGTTTACAATAATATATCTCACAATGATAGTGTGACAGTGGTTCCGTCACTCTACTTATATTTTAGGGTGGTTGGACGAGGCAATGATAGGTTGTTGTATCCAGCTTCCAGTTGTAGCCGAAGAACATAGGGGGTTTTATCATCTTTCTGGTTGTAGCCAGAGAATAGGGGAGTTGGATCTTCCCTCAGGTTGTAGCCTGAGAAACTAGGGGGTTGGAGCCTCGTTCTAGTTGTAGTTGGAAAACAAAGGAAGTTGGTGCTTCCAATGAATGTAATTCTTAAATACATATAAGAAAAATCATTACATGGTTTTCTCCCACTTTTGGTTTCCACGTAAAAACACTGGTGTACTATGTATGTGTATGATTTCTCATGTGTTCATTGCTTATTTACTTTGCAACTATTGGATGATAATGCTATATTGATTTAACACTTTCATTTTATGGTTAAAAATGATTAAATTTCTCTATTACTGATTCACCCCCCCTCTCAGTAATCCAACAGTATGGTCTCGTGGAGCAGTGAGAAGCAGTGTTGTGTGGCACTTAATATGGTTGAAGCTGCATATGTGGCAACATGTGCAATGAGCAGAGAAATAGTGTGACTTCAGAAGCTGTTGTCTAGGTTATTTGGTCTCGGATTAGAGGTGACCTACATTTGGTGTGACATCCAGAGCTGCATGAAATTGTCAGAGAACCCGATGTTCCATGACAGGTCGAAGCATATCGAGATCGGATACTACTATATCAAGGATATGGTACAGAGGGGAGTAGTGAAGCTCCATTTCATGACTACAAAGGATTAGTTTGCGAATGTGTTCACCAAGCCACTGTCAAGGTTGAAGTTCGAGTACTTCAAGGACAAGCTTGGTGTGGTCCCTCTTCAAAGGGAGTGACAGGTGGAACTCATCCAACATGAAAAAGGGTTGGAAATGAGTATGGAAAAATCTTATCCAACATGAAAAATGGTTGGCACCAAGTCTGGTGGATCTCATCCAGTGTGAAAAAGGGTTGGCACTGAGACATGAGTGCACATGATCAGGTAGTGATGCAGTGCAGGGAGTGGATGTCCTGGGGACATGTTGTAGCTATTGAGATCTACTCACCGACCTTGGATGCATGGGGTGAAGTAATGTTTCACTATGGATATCCAAGGATGTATAGATTCTCATGTTCAACATTCAATGGATGTGAGCTCCTGTGGTATCAGACTTGGATTCTGTGTTTGGAAAGAATATCTTCCTAGTTAAGAGTGAGCGTTAATATTTTTGTTGTAACTACATAAAATATTCTTGTATATTTTTTTTTGTCAAACCTTTAAAACGTTAGTATAATTATATTGTACAATTCATCTCAACATAAATTATTATATTATTGATATTTTACTTATAATTGTCAAAATCCCCATTGTGACTAATGGACCTTGTTTTATGGCTTAATTAGATCAGGAGTCATGTCTCTTCAAGACACATTGTTGTGTATAAATAGATGATAGGTTCCTCTCATTTGGACACACACTCACACACTTCTCTTGTACATCTTGGAGCACATAAGAAGGTCTAGCGCAAGACTGGTTCTTTTGGTGTTTTGGTATTGGTCTTTCTTGGAGAACTATAACGCATCATTGTACTGGTTGAATAAATCTATATTGAGGATTTTTGGTTGTTGAGTTTTCTCCCAAAAGAAGGCTTCCGAGGACAATCTTTATGTTCTATTGTATCTGTGATTGTCTATCTTTCAGTGATCCTACTACAATTGCTATTGGATTAAATAATTATAAATATGTAACTAGAAAATTTAAAATTACAACAGATCTTTATAGACTCGACCCCACAAAGTCTCTTAAGAATTCTAGTTCTTATTCTTAGCATAATTCCACCCTCGATGCCCTTCTAGGGCATCACATTCAAATCCTCTTAAAATTGGTTTTTTTTGTTGAGGACATTATGAAAGAGTGTATTGGCTCCTTAATGATAAATGGTTCATGAAATACATTTTCTTTAACTTCATCCTCTACTCCCACATCCACCTCTATTTTGGATGTTGTTATAAAGGCCTTTTATCATATTATAATTTTGGTCACTTTGGCTTCTTTCATTTATATTTCATTTCATGTTTTATGCTTTACCTTTTAGTTTATAAAAGATGGTTAGAAATCTTTTTTATATGTTAATGTTAGATTGTAGTTTTGATTTTTTTTTAATTTTTTTTTTTAATTTTGACTCTTTTTATTTAACATAGGTAAATATTAATAAAATTATCTTATATTATCACTCAGATTTATCTTTACATTATATAAGTATATATTTCTATATATTTTTAACACCATACTAAAAAGAGATCTAGAAAATAAAAATAAAAATCTATAAAATATGGAGGAGGAGCTGAAGGAAACACAAAAAGAGTCCAAACCACTGTAACACACAAATTAGAGGCGCCAAACTTAAGTAATGAGGATCTAGGAAATAAATAAAAAAAAGAGAGGAGGAGCTGAAGGAATGAAGAAAACGCAAAAAGAGTCCAAACCACTGTAACACACAAATTAGAGGCGCCAAACTTAAGTAGTGAGGCAGATTTACGTAGAAGAGATTAAAAAATTGGAATAGTGGGATGGAATTTAATATATATAATTGGATAAAGTTCAGCTTGAGAAAAATATAATTTATATTGGGAGAACGTGCCAGACATGAGAGAGAAAAGTTGTGGCTAAAGCAGACAAATTTAGTGTTCTAACACGAATGTCAAGCCCTGTAATCCCTTTAATTTGAGGCTTTGAACAACAAATTTATGAGAATCCCGAAGAGAGTATGGTATAGAAGCAAATCATGAGCACATCCTGAAGCAGTATCACAACCCGTTGACACAAACACAAATTCTGAGGCAGTTTGTAACAGCCACCGGACACATGCATGAATCTCAGGGACACAAAATGGAACATGATGCAGAATCAAAGGTACATAATCTCGTAGGCATAAATAGGACATGTAAGCAAATCCGAGGAAAAAGAGGAAGGCACGTACATACCTCTGAATCAGTTTTTGAGGTTGGACTAGAATGTGCATAGAAATCGAGGTGCAAAGTAATACAGTTTTTTTTTTTAAATTCTCAAGAGTTTTTGTTTTCAGAGTTTTCAAAATAGATTTAAAAAAAAAGTTTGGCAAAGAACATTTCATACATTTGGATTGAAAGTAGAATAGTAAAGCTGCAAGTGACCAATCTGTAACAATGGTCTTTAGCCCTGAGTTATAACCACAGACAAGGTAACATAGGCAGACCCTTTTTGAGGTTGAATTTTCAGATTCCTTGTTAGCAGCCTCGTGCTCTACAATGCATTTTAAAAGCGCCAGTCTATCAAGCGTTATGTTAGAAGTGCTATCACTCAGAAATGTCCCTTGAGAAATCTCAAGGGGTTACAATGAAGAATGAGGAAAAAGTCAGCTTGTTATTGGAAAAATTCTATTCACTTTCGGATCAGTGCTTCTCTGATTAAGGGAGTAGTCCCCAAGTTGTCCTGCTGATCATAAATCTGAAAATCTATGATCAAACGCTTCAAATTAGCAAGAGAGTTCTAAGCAGGAAGTTTCTTAATTTCTGAGCAAAGTAATATTAAATTACTCTCAAGATATTACAATCTTATGAGGTACGAAGGCTGCATGACCATTTACTCAACTGTTCTTACACCCTCTTGTTAGATTGTTTAACCCAGACTCGTGAGAAGGAGTTCTCTTCCACTGCCTTCATAAAATAGCTAGATTGTACTCTTTCCGAATTGTGTATCATATGTTTGGTCTCTACTATTTTCATAGAGTCGTTCAAAGACGTTGTCAAATATGATAAAAGGTATCCACCGATTAAAAGCCTCATTTATTAAATTCACTAGTGAATATTATATTCACTATTCAACTATTTAATATTATATTCACTATTCAACTATTTATTAAAGTCACTATTGAATATTATAGTCACTAGCCAACTATAGATTGAACGCATAACTAATTGCATCTTTGTATACAATTTATTAAAGTCAACTATTTAATATTATATTCACTATTCAACTATTTATTAAAGTCACTATTGAATATTATAGTCACTAGCCAACTATAGATTGAACGCATAACTAATTGCATCTTTGTATACAACTATTTATTAAAGTCACTACTGAATATTATAGTCACTTGCCAACTATAGATTGAACGCATAACCAATTGCATCATTGGATACAAGGACAGCATTGATGGCTTCCAATGGTGTTACAATTCTCCCTCTACCATAGGGGCTTCCACTTGGATTACAGTGGTCCCATTACATGTGGATGTGTTTATCATATATTGGGTTGTATTGCTGGAACTAACATATTTGTGATTAGTTCCTTTTTGAGATTTCTGCTATAGATTGGGTTGTATTGCTGGAACTGGCATCGTCATGATTAGTTCTTTGTGATATTTTTGTTAAATATTGATGCAGCATATTTGTGATTAGTTTCTTTTTGAGATTTCTGCTATAGATTGGGTTGTGATTAATTCCTTTTTGAGATTTCTGCTATAGATTGGGTTGTATTGCTGGAACTAGCATCCTCATGATTAGTTCTTTGTGAAATTTTTGTTGAATATTGATGCAGCTTGCAAGTAATTATATGTAATTTGGGTTGGGTTAGTATCAACAACTTCATCTTTGTCAATAAAAAATTATATGTAATTTGAGTTGGGTTAGTACCAACAACTTCATCTTTGTCAATAAAAAAATACATGATGATCTAACAAAATTATTCTTGTGTATTGAGTTGTTTCCATATCTATATCTATATATTTTGATTAGTGTTAGTTGAGTTTTTAATTTTTCAATAGATTGGCTGCAATAATACTTGATGCTTCTCCTAATTCAATCAAGTGACTATGAGTGGTACTCAAACAATAACATATGTTATGACAAATCTAAGATATTGTTTAATATGATTGTCTCTCATTGATTGTTTGTAAATGCTATTATGGAGAAGTGTGTCTATGGCTTTTTAGATTAATTTTTTGTTTCCAAATAACAAATGAGTCAAATCCAATTGACAAATCTTCAATAAAGTTCATTTAGATAATAATGAATTGATAAGTGTAGCTTATATAGAGAGAGGAGACAACAAAAATTGAGAATAATTCATCCCCATCGTCATATATTTTTTATTAGAAAATATGAGGTTGTTAGTACTAAGCCATCCCAATTACATATAATTACTTGTAGGTTACATTAATTCTTAGCCCAAATCCCAAGAGGGAATTAATTTGACAACATCTAGTTTTTGGGATATTAAAGAGTACTCTTAATTTCACTAGATATTGATAAATACCTTTCCAATTTTTTTTGTTTAACCCCCCTCCCAATACATTTTCCAATTAAAAAATATTATTTTTACTAGATATCTCATATTTCTACCAAATACCCCTTGTTATACCCCCAATCCTATAAACCCCCATACTCTACATCCCCCAATACCTTCAATATATTGACTGTATTTTTCATAATTAAAAAAACCCCTTTACGAATGAACTTGATAAGATATTGGTCATTAAGGTGAATCCACGATGCAATGTGTACTCCATTAGAGGGGTAGCAAAGTTGCATACCACAACCAACAAAATCCACACAGAGGCATGCCCACCAAGATATGATGTTGGGTCATATACACAACAAATACTTCACACACATGCACATATATGTATATATAAACTTTTCGAGGCCACACATTTCTCATACAAATTTTGTTTTTAGAATTATTTAGCTCATTCGAAATATTTTGATGTGTACTGCCCCTTGGGGACACAAGTTATCCATATTTGTGATTCACTTGGACAAATGACTCTAATTTATCATGTTGTTTATATTCTTGATCTCCAATCCAACAAAATAGATCCATCCACATAATTAGCTAAGTTCACCTTCTTATCTCTTTTGAAAACTTACATGACACTTTTGTTTATGATCACACCTCCCATATAAATCCTATCATTTTCACCTGAATTATCAAGGGTGAAAAACATATAAATCTTATCATTTTCTTCAATTCCTCTTTCACGACCTATTTGAAGGTACTCTTTTGTTTCCTACTTCCAATTAGTTTGTGGCCAAAGCTATTGCGAGAAGAGAAGCTTGATTCTACCATTTTCGCAACTAGATGAAGTAGGTCCCATAAACTTTGAATAAGAGATATTTTGTAACATACTCGACCAACTCTTGCTAGGATGGTCGTGCACTAGGGAATTTCTCAATTCCCTCTAAATTGACTATTAAAAATTATTTCCTAAAACATAACTCTAATGCAACATACACATATATGGTTCAGAAGTTCTCTCTTTCTAGTGATTGTTATGCTCGATTATGAGAACCCGACAAAAAGTAAGGATCCCTTAAATATTTCAAGCTTGATTGTACCATTTTCGTACCTAGATGAAGTAGGTCCCATAAACTTTGACGAAGAGATATTTTGTAACATACTCGACCACCTCTTGTTAGGATGGTCGCGCACTAGGAAATTTCTCAATTCCCTCTAAATTGACTATTAAAAATTATTTCCTAAAACATAGCTCTAATGCAACATACACATATATGGTTCAAAAGTTTTGTCTTTCCAACAATTGTTATGCTCGATTATGAGAATCAGAAAAAGAGTATGTATCCATTAAATATTTCAAGCATTACCCTCAAGGTGAATTCATCAAGCCCACTCATTCCATGGTGAAACATCATGTCCACATGGCATCCATTTGGACCTATTTTGCATGTTATAGCTTATGTGGCTTCGTAAATCTGCCAAAGTTATGATGGATAAGATTTTCAATTTGTCGATGAACATAATTATAAAAGGGGCAATGGCCAATGCATCAAATCAGACAAGGTGTTGATGAAGGGAAAACTAAAATGTTGACAAAAGAACTTTTTGATAGATGACTAACAAGATGAGCCCAAATTCGTCGATGGGTTATCAACTTGAATTCACTGACAAATCAAATAAATGGCCCGGATTTGTCCATGAATCATCGGTTTAAAATCACTGATACAACCCTTTGGTAAAGTGTCAATTCAAAGGCTCGATGGGAAGAATCAGATCCACAATGAGGTTAAAAGTGCATATTATGAGGGTATTTGGAATGTAAAAAATCATATCTCTAGGGTATTTAGTAAAAGAACTCTGAACTACAGTCTCTCGTTCCCCATCATCCTACACAACACAATCTAGTGTACCCCCTTCTCCACATCACAGTCCTTCAGGATACACCACTACCCTTCCAAGGCCTCAACACAAGCCAAAAGTCTTAGATAACTATGGCTCAAGGAGTTGCAACTTCCCTCATAGGTCTCTAGGTACCCTCTTGACCTCACACCAAAGAACTTATCCCCACACTTCTCCCTCTAAGGTTTTATCCTTCCCTAAAAAAAACCAAGGAGAAGTGTAGACATACGTAGATCCACCTAGGATCCATAAGGTAAACTCCTTAAAATGGATCACCATCTCCCCTAGAGAAACTCTTGTAGTGAGAATTGTAAGAATAGAATGAATGGAATGGATAATTACACTAAATTCCCCATTTTATTATGCATACGCCCTTTTTGACACATGGCACTCATGACCCCCCTTTCCACTACATAGGAGCTTAGGTTATAGAACATGTATAAAGGCTTAGGCCATTATTATATTTTATTTGGATTAAGCCCCCTTTACCTACTCCTTGGCCCCCTTTCCTAGTCATGAATCCTTAGTTCCCCCTCTCTCTTATTAGACTTGGTCTGCAGTCGTGATGTATTTTATTAATCTGATTGTGATTACATATTACATTTGTGATGTTCATTGGCCTCTCAACACATAGGCTTCCTAGCCTAAATCAGAAAAGAAATTTGGCCTCAACATATAAACATAGGCATCTAGACCCCAAAATACTTATATACACATAAGAACACCATGCCCCATCCATCCTGGCTCATCAACCTAATAAAAATATATACAAATACATACAGGGGTCAACCTGGGGTGTTACATGTTTGATGGACACATTCAACAACAAGGCCATTATATTCACATGTTTGATGGACATCTTGAAATGAGGAGGTCTTCCAACAACATGGTCATCATGAGAGGATGGAAGGATGGTATATTTTTAAGCTAAAAGGAGCATCTACATAGGCACAAAAATTTTCATATCTTTCTCATCATGCTGAAGGTGCCTTTTATTATAGTCTCTTGTGGCATGCTATATTTGGGCACATCAACTATGAAAAATTTTGTATGTTGAAGAAAAATGTCATTTTTTTCTCTGCCTACCAATCCAAGGAATTTAAAAAAATGTGAGGCTTGTATCTTTGATAAACACAACATTATCCTTTTCATGATTCCACTTAGAGAGCATGTAGAAACCTGGAGTTGATACACTCTAATTTTTGTGGCCTCATGCCTATTCCATCTGATTTTTGTAATAAATATATCATGATTTTTATCGATGACTACACCAAGATATGTTTCTCTTACTTGTTGAAACATAGGTCTCAAGCATTTAAAACAATGATTTTTTTTTGTTTATGAATTAAAATTGAAACACAATCTAGTATTAACACTCTTCATACTACAACATGAAATCAAACATCAAACCATTGTTCCGTAAAACACTCAACATAATGGTGTAGAAGAAACAATGAATAGGGCACTCTTTAACATGGTACATCCAATGCTATTTTTCAAGAATGTGAAGTTGATGTTTTGGGCTGATGCAGTTCTATGTGTAGTGTTTGTGAAAAACAAGAATCCATCTCATGCACTTGGGAACAAGACTCCTTATGAAATGTGGAATGGCCTCATTCCTTCAGTGTATTTAATTCCTAAGGAGCGAAAAAAAAATATTGGTGCTAGGAGTCAAAAGTGAAACTTCTAGTGGTACTAAAATACCACCAAGGCACATTGTCCGAGTTTAAAAAGAAAGTCCATTCTTTCCAAAGATGTGATTTTTCTTGAATCCACTAAGAGTGACAAGATTGTTGAATGGCACCTTGATCATCTGGATAAATTCATCCATGTAAAGACATACAATGAGTTTGATGATTCCACATCTTGAACTGGGGATCTCTATCCTAGATCAATTTGGAATGTACTTTTAAAGTACCATCTCCCCCTCATGAAGAAGATCCAACCACTTCATTAGAGTTCAATTAGACGATTGATTCATTATAGAAACAAGTTCAATGAGACGATGTGATTGAGAGGATTGGAAGGATGTACTTTGATTGGAATGCACCACAATCTCAATCAATGGAGCAACTTGGGAAATCATAGAAAGGTCCACCAAAGTGGCTCATAAATACACTTGAAAGTGTTCATCGTGATGACGTTGGAAAGATATGAATCATACTTTCTATAAGACAAGATGAAGGTAATGTAGATAATTTAGATTTTGATGATGTAGATAATTTAGGTTTAGGTGATATAAATGATATGGATGTTTTATTTAATTGTGAATTGAATTTATTTACTAACATTGAATCAACTTCCTTTTAAAAAGATGATTCTCTTGATTAGTGGAAAGAATACATGCAAAAATTATATAATGTTCTCGATGTTCTCATCAAGAATGAGACATGGAAGCTGGTGGATCATCCATTTGGAACAAAACCAGTTGGTTGCAGGTGGGTCTACAAGAACAAGTACAAATAAGAAGGCTCACTTGAGAAGCATAAGGCAAATCTTGCACTGAAAGGATATGCACAGAAAGAAGGCATATAATTTGAGGATACCTTTTTCCCCACAAAAAAATGGGATACCATTCATGAGTTGTTGGATTTGGAATCACATAATAGGTGGAAGATTCATCTCATGGATGTGAAGAAAACCTTCTTGATTGGAGACTTGATGAAGAATGTTTACACGTTTCAACTATAAGGATTTTTTGTGAAGGGTGAATAACATAAGGTATACAAGCTCATCAAGTCTTTGTATGGCATTTGTGTGGCCTAACAAAAGCACCTCACACCATGGTATTAAAAGATAATTGGGCATATTTTGAAGATCAATTTCAAACATTTTAATCTTGATGATATGACTTTGTTTGTCAAGAAAGTTGGCAAAAATGTTGTATATATTGTGGTGTATGTAGATGATCTTTTGATAACAAGGAACAATGAAGCATATATTGCAGGGTTTTGTTATGATAGAATAAGTATTTTGAGATGACATATGTGGGATATCTTCACTACTAATCTTCTAATAACAAGGAACATTGATGCATATATTGCATACATAAAGAAAGAATTGTGTAATGTCCCCTTCCAATTGACAGAGAATGACTCAATAGCCTATATGAATCCCGTAGGCTATAGTCAATAAGAAAAAAGGAGCCAAGGAGATTTATTTCGTGTCACTAGGTTAAAATAAGGACAAATCCAAAAAGTGACATTAAATCAAATAAATAATTATATTTAATTGGAGTTGGAGGGAAAAATAAAGTAAGGTTTTGATTTGGTTAAAAAAAAAAGGAAATATCTAGAAGGCTCAAGGAAGGATAAATAGAGGGGTAACCCTTCTATTTGGAATTATGATTTCATATCTTATTGGAGTGCTCTTGTAGCCAATGTTTTCGTTGGGGTTTTGGGCAAAACCCTTCCACTTCCCTAGCTAGACAAAGAAGAGGATTCATCTAGAGTTCTCATTGAAGTTCATTGTTGTGTTTGGTTTCTTTCTCGAGAGAGTTAGGAGGCATATCCTCTTGTGCAGGGTGTTTGCGGCAATTTTTAGCACAATGCAGAGCGTGGGATTAATAGGTTTCAGGGGGTTTTTGCACATTTGTAGGAGGAGACACCTCCACGGGTTGAGCTAGGGTTGTCCCAAGAGGCCCCACTAGACGCTTAGTAGTCGTCCCACGAAGACCTATGGAAATTGGGGTTACACCAATTTGTTGAATCGGGTTTGCAAGGGGCTGAGGACAAGATTGGAAGGCCACTTGGAAAATCTTCTAGATCAGAGCAGTGTCACGCTTGCTGAGTCTTGGCACAGTGGATTGACATCATTCTAGGTTTTCCTGTGTTGTTTTAGCAGTAGATTATATAGCTTCCTCGCAACCATTAGACTTTTGTTTCTTAGGAGTATTCGACAATTGTACGGGTTTTGTGAGTTTCCATCCATAATAAGATGTCATGTTATCTTCTCTATTTTTTGCGTAATTGATGTATGCTATATGTTTGATAGTATTCCTCATTGATCAAACTATTTCTAAGAAGTTAACAACACATTCACATAAAAAGGAATAACAAATTTGGGACAAAAAACATAATTTCCCCTCCTAACCTAGTTGGTGACATTACAAATTGAAGAAGGGTTTTGTGATGATAAACATGGGATAACTTGAGTAAGTGTTTTGAAATGTGACATGCTAGATATCTTCACCACTACTTGAGTATTGAAGTTACTCAAAATCCAAAACATGTGTTCATCTACATTGGAGAACTCTTGAGCAAATTTGGCATGACTAATTGTAACAATCTCTCTATTCCACCATTACCAACAAAATGTGAGGCTAAATCAAAATAAGAGAATGAATTTGAGTGATTACTACCAAATTGCACCTCAAAAGCCTAGAAAGAACCATGCTGCATGATAAGAATGTATCTACCTACATCTCTAAGTCAAAACATGGGGAAACCCTCCATTAAGTTTCTGATACTAGAAACATGCCATCCATATGACTCACAGGCCTCATCAATCCAGGTCCAGAGCATGTTCTCTGATGGGATATGACCAAATCCAACTAAAGCACATCCGTCATTTTCCCAACAAGTATCTTTGTATTCAACATCGATAATATTAACAAGTGGTTCAAAGGGATTAACAGGAGTAGGAGTATCGCCTCATCAATGAATTTTGTAACTAACTAGTGAGCTGTTTTGGGCACCATTGTCCTCCCCAACATTTACAACAGAGTGTGTAGCTGTGGGAATGTTGGTGAGTATCAGGCCCCCACCTTCTTGGTGGGAAAGGATACCAGTTCTGACAATGAACTAAACATAGGATAGGCCTAAATCATTCGACACAGGGCTACAGTGAAAGCGGCTAGATCTTGAAAAGATTATGCAGCAACCTCAAATCTTCAAAACCTTAGCAGAGATCCTTAAGGATTAAGGTTTTCTTCTAAATCTGCATTGGATTTAAGAATGCTGGAAAGAAAAAACATTTGGAAGAGCTTCCCATCATGTCTTTGACCGGTTAGTATTTTATTATGGCATGGATGTATATTATGTTTCTCAGTTGTTTCGTGCTACAAAGATTTGAATACAAGTATGTTGATTCTCTTTGGTCTACAGTGATCTGAATTAGATCTACAGTGATCTGAATTAGATGATATGATGCTTGATACTCTTCATTGTTTATCATTTTCTTGCAAGCCTTGCATTCATATCACATGTCCATACTGATGCATCCTCTTCATTAAAGCCATTTTTGAACTCGGACGAGGATGGCTAATTTGAATGTGATCTGCATACTTTCATATGCTTCTGATTCATAAATACCGGGCAAATTTACATCACATTGTCCTTTCCTTGAGAGAAATAATACAGATTTATAACAAACAAGACTACATTTTTGTTTCAGGATTCCTCAACTTTGATTTCTGCTGAAGCTGTCTCTGATGCTCTTCAATTCAGTCAAGGCACATCACATTTGGCATCAACATCAAGGCACAAACCACTTCAAAAAAATTACCTTAACCTTGAATATGGGCAAAGAAGTCAAGAGTTTACTCAAATGGAAGATGAAATACCTATGGATATTGTTGAGCTAATGGCTAAAAATCAATATGAACGAGGTCTGTCAAACCCCAAACATATTCACAGAACCCATAATAAAGGAGGTCATATAAAAAAAAAAAATGCTAAAAGGGATTTGTCATTAAGTAAGATCATTCCCAGTTAAGAGGAAGATATTAATCCAAGACGAAAGTAAATTCAAGAGAAAAAAGATACTAAGCATGGTGATGAGTTTTATTTTTTTCATTTATAAAAAGAGTTGCAAAGAGATAAGAAGTTATGAGTTATGTGAATCGAAGAAGCACATTCCAACCAGACCAACAAAGTCCATGAAGAGTTGTCATGGAGCAAGCAAATAGTTTACAAGAAAGAAAATCGAAAGAGTCATCATGGAGCAAATAGTGGTTTCCAAGATAGAAGATCGAGGGCCATAAGAAAAAATTATTGCCTAAGAAAAAGATTCCAATGAAGAAGAGTCACGATGGAGCGAATAGCTTGCAAGACAGAAGATCGAACAAATAGTTTGCAAGACAGAAGATCGAGGGCCGCAAGACAAAATTTTTGCCTCTTCCATTTTTGAAGAGCAAGAATCCATTTCATGAACAACGTCAAGACAAAATCATTACCTCTTCCATTATTGAAGAGAAAGAATCCATTTTATGGACAACTTTTCCACATTATTGAGCAGTAAAAAATGCATGAAAGTTGCAAAGAAGAAAGATGGGCAGAGACATGAAACAAAATATAACTAAATTTTTGGTTCTTTTATTCATTAGGAAATACATAAGAAATGAATTGTTGTAATTTAAGGGGTGCATGTTCGGTTGTACCCAACACCTGACACCCCTGTGGACACTCAAGTAAGTTTTTTGGTCCCATTTGTAAGAAGTTGTGAGCTTTTCTATAGGCAAGCTTTGTTCCCCATGTTTAGTAAGCCCTGATTGAATCAAGCCTACATAGGTCAATATGTGATCATGTAGCATGTATCATTGGTTTCAAGCAGCATGAATTGCTGGCCATGATACATCACAACTATATGCAAACTTTGTTCCTCATGTTCAGTAAGACCTGATTGAATCAGGCCTACATAGGTCAGTATGTGATCATGTAGTATGTAGTTGGCCATGATACATCACAACTATCCCTGGTTTCGTGCAGCTTGAGGCGTTGCCCAAAAGGAATGTGGTATAAAGTCCACTTTGGTGAAGGAATGTGGTATAAAGTCCACTTTGGTAGAGGAATGTGGTATGAGGTCCACTTTGGTAAAGGAATGTGGAATGAAGTCCAATTGGTAGAAACAAGGGTGTCTACTTGTATGCTACAGAGAATTTGAATCTTCGATTAACATATTAATCTCAGAGTTAGGACCAAGTTTTGTTTAAGGGGGAGTGTGAAGTCTATTGCATTTTTCATTGGATGTTGGTGATAGGAAAAATTGCATTGGTGATAGTGATAGTTTTTCTCGGATGTAATTAAGAGGGAGTCTTAAGGAAAATACCTAATTACATTCTTAACTAGTTACTTAGATAATTTACTGTTACAGGAGTTGGTAACGTCTTGTAACCATATTGTGTAACAATACATGTTCATATTAATAGAATACACATCAATAGTGTAGTGTGTTGCATCTATTATGTCTCTGCTTAATCTTTTCACTTTCAACTCCATGGATTCAGTTAATTCTACATGTATGTAAGTATGCAAGTTATTTGTTAATTGAATTAACTGCAATGGCAATCAGAAATTCTTTCAAAAGATCGGGTAATCCTTTAACGTATCTCAAGTATCAAGCATTTTCATTTTCTATCCCTCGTCATCTCGTACAAAGATGCCCAAAACTAGTTTTCCTCTATGTGTTAATGCAATCTACTTGACCAACCAGATTAAATCATAGCTACTTATGCCCTAATACATTCCAAGCTATATTCTCCCTTCGCACTAATGAGTAAATGAATGCCTTCTTAATTATCTAAATGACAAACTACAATGACTTGGTTTATATTCTCAATGCAACGTTCAGATCATATGTATATATTCGTCTTTAAATATAATTTAATGTTCACAAGAATGCTCTCAAAAATCACACTTTTCTTCAATTACATATAGTCATGTTGTAGTTAGTTTACAACATGTTAAGAACAGAATGCAATGATAAGTTTTTTAACAAAAATGTTTTTCTCTTAAATGTTATTTAGTTGTATTGAATCAGTTCACCCTTTGAAGAGCCCATATTAGTTTCTGAACAAAATGGTAAGCCAATTTTGTATTGAACTTAACCAATCAGAAAGGAACTAGCTGAACAAATTGGTTTGGGGTCATTTTTATTTGAAGTGGTCTCATCTTGTTCGACCATCTACACACCAATTCAACCAAAAAGAAAAAAATAAAATCTTTTATAAACAAACTGGTTTGGGTTCATTCTACACACCAATTCAACCAAAAAGAGAAAAATAATAAGTTTTACAACAAAAAATTACCACCACCTCCCAAACTCTATGTCACTATTATATAGTGACCCTAGTTCTATTTGTTTCTTACATATCCCATTGATTATTTGTGACCATTTGGAGATTATGGAGATGTGGTAAAGCTAGTTGATTTAGAGTGGGGATATTCATTAGTGAAGTATATATAATATACAAGATTGAAGGAGATTTCATACATGATTGATTTTCCCATTCAATGGTGTGAAGAAAATTTTAAATCTTCATTTTTTTTCTCATAAAAAAATTTGTATTTGTTTTAGCAAATAAATAAGGCTAGGTTTTTCATTTTCATATTTTTATTTATTTGAAACATTATCATGGACGCAAACCTTGAATGCAGTCATATGAAGAGGTTGATGGGAAATAAAATTGCAAAAAAGAAAAAACTAAAAGGGGATACATAAAATGAAATAACACTTAATTGGTGTATGAAGGAAAGTTGAGTCGTGCTTCTATGTGTTGGAAACATGCCAAGGAATTTCCCATGTGGTCACATGTACATGCATGTAGCTATGTTAGGAATGTGCATGCATGCAATCTATTTATGAACTGTTTGTGTAACTATGTGATCTATTCATGATCAGTTTGTGTAACTGAGTGATAGATGTTATATATACAAGCATACCCATAGAGGTGAGAGTGAAAGGTGTGTAGAGAAGAGAGTGTGTGTGAGGAGAGGATGATTGTATGATTGAGATTGGCTATTGTAATTCTCCCTTGAA
The DNA here is from genome assembly GCA_009831015.1 of Picea engelmannii. Taxonomy (NCBI): domain Eukaryota; kingdom Viridiplantae; phylum Streptophyta; class Pinopsida; order Pinales; family Pinaceae; genus Picea; species Picea engelmannii. Next base: position 949,969 of record ML778826.1, on the reverse strand, counting down.
TAATAAGAATATTGAATATCATTGCCCATGGTTTTCTCTCGAATTGGATTTCCACATAAATCAATGTGTCAATTGTGTGATTGTTGTTCTTGGTTTTATGCATGTTTAATCTTTCTTGTTGATGTTGGTATCAGAGCAGGTTGAGTAGGTGTCACATGTCAGCCAAGGAGAATTCTGTGCATGTTTCTTGTGAGCCCGAGATATTAGCCTCTTTCTCATATACAATCATTAAGTCTTAGTATACCACCTTTGTATATTTTACATGCTAGGATATAGTTGTTATCCTAAGTGTGTTTCTAGATTTCTATATTTTCTCCTCCTACCTTATCTCTTGATGAGGTGTCGATGTGAGAAAAATTGAGGTGGTTTCATTATTGTATTATATATTTGTATCATTAAGATGAATACAATGTTGAGAATTATGGCTTGATGCATTTTCCGCCAATCTTCTTGTCTTAACATTCTTATGCTCAATTTATTCAATTGGTATCAGTGAGTAGCACGTCATCGACGCTCGCTAGAGAATATTAGAGGCACGTCGAAACTCTCAAACTTAATAAATTGTGATTTTTCCAAAATCGTGCACACTACAGAGCGTCGACAAATCAACTCTCTCCATCCACACTCAAGGAGTGTTGATATCTAAACCATTTGCCTCTCCCCATCCACACTCAAGGAGTGTTGATATCTAAACCTCGTGCTCCCCTTACACACTCACTGGAGCGTTGATCTTAAAGACCAAAATTTGCATGGTATAAAAAACCAAATTCAATGGTATGAAGGGTTGTCTTATTCTAAACACAACATGGTCATGAGTGGATGTTTAATAGGTTGACATTTTGTATTATTATGCATGAGAAATAATAATGGGATGACCTTTATTAAAGAGAGTGAGAGGATGTTTTTTAAATTCATGGTGAGGTGGATAATATTTTAAAAGCATATATGTGAAGTATAATATATGTGTTATATTAATCCCCCTTTTTTTAATTAAAATTTATGTATTGGAGTGTAACTTGGAATATAAAAGTATTCCTCCATTTTAAAGGCTCAGTTTTATAAGCAGTGGTTTCTGAAGTTTTTTTGCTAATGGTGAAAGTGCAGAGTTCTAAGTTTGAGGTGGAAAAATTCAGTGGAAAGAATATATTTACGTTATGGAAGATCAAGATGTAGGATCTTCTTGTGCAAAAAGGATTGCAAAATACATTGGCTGGAAAGACAAAGAAACCAACAAGAATGACAGACAATGATTCAAAATATTTGGATGCAAGAGCCCTCAATACCATTTGTTTGTGTCTAGCAGATGAAGTTTTGTTTAATATCGCTGAAGAGGAGACAACAGTAGGTTTGTGGACCAAACTGGATATTTTGTATATGACAAATAACTTGACAAACATAATCTTCTTAAAGAGGTAGTTGTACATATTGCGGATGAAAGAAGGTACATAAATTATTGATCACTTGAATTTTTTCAACACTCTGTTTTATCAATTATCTAGTATGGATGTAACATATGAAGATGAGGACAAGGCGGTTACGCTCTTGTTTTCATTTCTTGAGTCTTTGGATCATCTAGTCACAACTATGTAGTTTATCACAACAGATTCCATTGATTATGGCACTATTTTGGGAGCTTTGTTGTCTAAGGAGATGAGGAAAAGATCCAGTAAAGAAACCTCAACAACATAAGAAATGGTGTTCAGAGGTCGATTTACAGAAAGAGGGAAAAATCAGAGGGGTACATCAAGGTCTAAGTCAAAGGAAAGAAGAGTAAGCATAAATGTTGTTTATGGGGAAAATATGGGCATCTGAAGAAGGATTGTTGGAAAAGAAAGAATGTATCCAAGGAGGACTCCAAAAAAGAAGCAAAGGAAGCTAATATAGTTGAAACAAGTTCAAGTTCTAGTTCAAGTATGGTTGATGAGGTATTTTCTACTTGTGATGTTTCACATCAACATGAGAATTAGTTGTTAGATTCTAGTGCGTCCAACTGCATGTGTCTTCATAGAAATTTGTTCTCAACTTACCAATCTATTCATGATGGTATTGTTTTTATGGGAAATTATTTTTCTTGTAAAACTGTTGGACTTGTTAGCGTCCAGATTAAAATGCATGATGGTTCTGTAAGAACATTAACAGATGTAAGGCATGTTACCGAACTAAGAAAGAACTTGATATATTTGGGAGTTATATATTTTGTTGGTTACAAGTGTGCAACTCAAGGTGGAGTATTGAAGGTGTCCAAAGGAATCTTAGTAGTCGTGAAGGAAAAGAGGATCAGGAACCTTTATCAGCTTGAAGGAAGGACATAGGTAAATCAAGAAGTGGTAGCATCTAAATATGCATGTGACTCTGTTCATTTATGGCATCAGGGTTTGGGTCATATGAGCGAGAAAGGTCTTAAGGTATTGGTTGATCCTAAGTCACTTCCAAGTTTGAATTTTTAGAATTTGAATTTCTGCAAGTATTGTGTCTTTGGAAAAAAGTGTAGACAAAATTTTGAAACAAGAAGGAATATAAGAAAAGGTATCCTTGATTACATTCATTCAGATGTTTGAGGACCATCTCCTACAATTTATTTTGGAGGATCATCATATTATGTGACATTTATAGATGATTACTCTAGAAAGGTTTGGGTCTATTTACTTAAAAGAAAAGATGATGTATTTAATACTTTTAAGCAATTCAGATCTTTCGTTGAAAAGAGCATCGATAGGTCAATCAAGTTTTTAAGGACAAATAATGGAGGTCAGTGCACATCTATGGAATTTGAGAACTATTGCAAGGAAGGTAGAATCGAAATACATAAGACCATAGTTTATACTGTTCAAAAGAATGGTGTTGTTGAATGCATAAATATGACTCTTCTAGAAAGAGCAAGGAGAATGCTCAGTAATGCCAAGATGCAACAGGAATTGTGGGAAGAAGTAGTTCTTACATCATGCTATCTGATAAATTGATCACCATCAACTGCAATAAACTGTAAGATTCCAGAAGAGGTATGGAAATTTCATTCGTGTGATTTTTCAAATATGAGAATATTTGGTTGTGATGCTTATGCTCTTATTTCTAAAGATCATTGTTCTATGTTAGATCCTAGATCAAAGAAATATGTCTTTGTTGGTTATGGTGATGGAATTAAGGGGTACAGATTATGGGATCCTACTTCCCACAAATTCATCATAAGAAGAGATGTAGCATTTGATGAATCCTCACTCTTAAAATTACAACTAGTAGATGTTAAAGTGAAACAAGAACAAGTATTGCAAGTTCAAAAAATTAGGTTGCAAACTCAACCATCTTCAGAAAGGGAGGAGCATGAAGAAGTTCTAGAAGAATAAGATGTAGATGCAGAAAATATTCAGAAAACTGAGGATATACCTCAACCATCTCTAAGGAGATATTTACAGCTCAGGAATCCTCCTACAAGGTATGACTATTATGTTTCATATGTGGCTTTGGTTTCTATTGATGGAGAACCTAGTTGTTTTTAGGAAGTAATTAAGGTATCTGAAAGTGTTCAATGGAAGAAATCTATGAAATAAGAAATGGATGCCTTAGAGAGGAATGAAACATTGAACCTGGTAGAACTTCTAAAGTACATGAAGGTTGCCAGATGCAAGTGGGTCTACAAATTGAAAATGGGCGCCGACAATAAAGTCAAAAGCTATAAAGAAAGACTGGTAGAAAAAGGGTATTCTCAAAAGGAAGGTATTGATTTTCATGAGATCTTTTCACCAGTTGTGAAGATTGTTTCAGTTCATATTGTGTTAGCACTAGTTTCTTTACTTGATCTTGAGTTAGAGTAGCTAGATGTTAAAACAATGTTTCTACATTGAGATTTAGATGAGGATATATATATGGAACAACCATAAGGGTTTATTCAGGATCGTAATAATATCTTTCTTTGCAAAATCAAGAATTCATTGTATGGCCCGAGACACTCTCCCAGGCAATGGTACAAGAAGTTTGATTCCTCCATGGTGAGCCTAAATTTTACAAGAAGTGGATATGATCATTGTGTTTACTTTTAAAAGTTGGAAAATGGCATGTTCATTATTTTGGTGTTATATGTTGACGATATGTTTGTGGAAAGAAAAATCATGGTCGAAATCAATAGGTTAAAGGCTCAGTTGACTAGGGAGTTTGATATGAAGGATCTAGGAGAAGCAAAACAAATCTTAGGCATGGAGATACACAGAGACATGAAAAATGGTAAGTTGTGGTTATCACAACATAAGTATGGAGAAAATACTTATGAGATTTGGTATGAATAATGTAAAACCTGTATAGATCCCTTTTTCTTCCCATTTCAATCTTTCTTCAGGTTTATGTCCTAGTAGTGACGAATAAAATGATTATGTCTCGTGTACCATATGATACTGCAGTGGGAAGTTTGATGTATGTGATGGTGACTACTAGACCAGATATTTCACATGCAGTTGGTGTTGTCAGTCGATACATGAAAAATCTAGGAAAATAACATTGGGAAGCATTGAAATGGGTGCTTCGATATCTTAGAGGTACAAACATTTATTCTATCACCTATGATCATTCCCGAGATTGAGTTTGTAGTTATGTAGATTCAGTTTGTAGTTATGTAGATTTAGATTTTGCAGGTGACTTGGACAAAAGGAGATCCACTTTAGGATATGTCTTTACTCTTGTAGGAGGACCTGTTAGTTGGATGTCAAAGATTCAAAATGCAGTCACTTTATCCACTAATGAGGTAGAGTATATGGTTGTTTCACATGCATGCAAGGAGGCAATTTGGTTACAGGGTTTTTTGGGTGAGTTTGGAAGGATGCATGACAAGGTGAAAGTATTTTTTGATAGTCAAAGTGTTATTCATTTGGCTATAAATCCATCTTATCATAGTAAGACGAAGCATATTTCTGTTAAGTACCATTTTGTAATAAATTTTTTTGATGAAGGTGGAGTGGCTCTAGAAAAATTCCATAAAAAAGTGAATTCTATAGACATGTTTACAAAACCAGTTTTGTTAGAGAAGCTACGATGGTGTTTGGTTTCTCTTGGATTGCAGAAAAGGTGATGAATTAGTTAAGGGCATGATATATTAGGTAAATTGTTGTCAAGGTCGATGATCTAGGTGGATATTGGTGGCCACCCACCTTTTCCAATTGGCTCAAAATAGTTTTCTAGCAATTTTGGCAATTTATTATTTTTAGCAGTTTTAACTTCTGGGGCAATTTTGAGGGACTAAATGAAAATTTTTCAGGATAGATATTATGAATAATATATAAAGGAATTATTAATCCCCCAAAATTAATCTCCTCGATGATACCTTTCCAACGATCTATCATACGCCTAAAACGAAAATTGTATGCAAAAGTTATGACCCCGGGAAGTTGATGTACTAACTTATCGAGACAGGGCCCACATGACTTTTGGAGCTTCATCTCCTAGGGTTAGGCTTTTGGATGTCTAGGGTTTTTGGAATTCTTATTTATTGTAAAAATTCCTTGAGAGCCTCATTGTAATGATATTCTTTTGAATGATCGCAGTCGTCACATCTCTTCTCAGAGATAATCCATCACCATTCCAGCAAGCTTGTTTCCGCTGCATTTTACAGTTTCAACTTATTTCCTTATTGAATAGAAAACCAGTTTTACTGTATCTCTATTATTTTTTGTTAAGAAACTGTTAATAATTTGTATTCATTTCGAATAGCTCATAAAATCCATATCAGTGGTATCATAGGGGTCTTCTCCTTGTCGTTTTAATGCATGTCCCCAACAAGGTCTGAGTATAAAGCATTGGGTCTCGAGCTTGTTTCTCTTGAGGAAAACATCTCTCGCACGCCCAAGTGACCTCTCATGGTAGGAGAAAATAAAGATGATGGGACAGGATATCCTTTCAAACTGTTGATTGAGGAAGCCCTCATGCAACAAAGGAACAAGATGATGGATAGTTTTACGCAAATCCTTCGGCGATTACCAACAAGCGACACATCTTCATCAAGCGGAGGCATGGCCCCCTTCAAGGTACAAATAAACTTTGATATTCCTATATTTGAAGGTCATATAGATGCAGATGTTGTAGAAAAGTGGTTGAACCTACTAGAAGGGTATTTTTATGTCCATAACTTAAGTAATATTTTCGAATAGAGAAAATATTATTTTTGCGCTCCTCAAAGCCATTCCCCATGTCAAAGATTGGTGGGAAACTTTCTGTGAGAAAAAGGAAATAGAGGAATCCTCATTATTTACAGTCACGACCACCTAGGAATCCTTTAGGGATGCTATTAAGGAACAATACTACCTTGTCGGAAGTTATGACAACTTGTATACCAAATGGACCACACTGCGGCAAGAAAGAGACCAAGCAATGCCAGATTTCAAAAATATCTTCCATACCTTGTGCACCAAGATGGGTATCAAATATTCAAAGCGAAAATTGGTGCTCAAGTATCGTAGCACTCTACATAGATACATCCATACAAAAATGAAATTTCTGGACATCTCATCCTTGGGTGTCGCCTACCGATATGCATTCAAAATCGAGCAAAATCTCAAACAAAAGATGCGGAAATTTGGGCTTGGGAACGCCTCAAAAAAAAATCCAAGAAAGGGAGTCCCCAAACCATAGAATAAAGGACAGATAGAGAGAATATGGATAGTATCAAGACAACCAGTCCAAGCCGTAAGAAAATAAGGACACTGGAAAGACAAAGAAATATATCGAGAAGTGGTGTGACTTCCATAAGAGCCCTTGGCATAACACTGTTGACTTCTGCTCAAATAAATTGCTAGTGGCCGAAGTGAAATCCTATGAATCAGATGTGAGTTCTAACTCTGAGCCAGAACCAAAAAGGGGAATATGGATCATTGACATGGAACCCAGTTCCACCGTTTCTACCACCAAGCTCCAGCCTGGTGAACCAGATGAGCCAGAAGAAGGAGAACACCTCTTCCATTCGCATATGTGGGTAAAAGGCACCCTGTTGCACTTCATCATTGATAGTGGTAGCCAGAATAGCCTCATCTTAGCAAAGGTCATCAAGTGGTTTTCCCTGCCGACAATGCCACACCCACAACCCTACACCATTGGATGGCTCCACCAAGGAAGTGATCTCCGCGTCAGCCAATAGTGTCGACTGTCATACGACATCAATCCCTTCAAAGATGAGGTATTGTGTGATGTTTCTCCTCTCAAAGTTTGTGATGTTATTTTGGGCCAACCTTATTTATGGAAACTTCATGTTGTATATGAGTCTAGGCCTCGTAGTGTTATTATTTCTTTGAACAGGAAATTGTACAGGATACCCGAGGCAGTCCGACCTAGTGTTATTTCCTTGATCTCTACTAAGCAATGCCGGAAGGTCATCTCTCAGATGAGGAAGTGTGTCTTCTTCGTGATTCACTCTCAGAATAAGTGAAAGATCACAACCACATCTAGGGTCTCTGTGACCGACCTCTCCACACAGTAGAATCAAGTAGATAAGGTCGTGGAAGAATACTTAGATATCTTCTCCTCACCTACCGGGGTACCTCTGCACTGCCAGGTTAAGCACCCCATCGATATGACCCCTGACACACCATTTCCCAATGGGCCAATATATCAACTCTATCTATTAGAGAATGAGGATATCAAGCCACATATCCAAGAACTACTCCACAAGGGGCACATCTGTCCCATCTCATTACCTTGCGGGAGCCCAATCGTGATGGTACAGAAGAAAGATGGAACCTGGCGATTATGCATTGATTACCGAGCTCTGAATAAAATCCCAGTTAGAAACCGGTACCTGATTCCTCAAATAAACAACCTCCTTGATCAACTCATGTGGGCCAAATACTTCATTAAGATTGATCTGAAGTCTGGCTACCACCAGGTCCTGATAGAACAGACAGATGTATAAAAAAATGTCTTCAAGTCAAAGGAAGGCCTTTTTGAATGGTTGGTCATGCCCTTTGGTTTGAAAAATGATCCAACCACTTTCATGAGGATGATGGATGATATTCTGTGACCATTCACCATTAATTTTGTAATGGTGTATATGGATGACATTCTCATTTACAACAAGACTTGGTTTGAACACATGCAACATATTCAACAGGTTCTGCACACCCTGCGACAACACAAGCTATATTCCAACTTGGAAAAATGTTCCTTCAGTGTGGACATGTTCCATTACCTGGGCTACATCGTTGATCAACATATCGTACATGTGGATCCATCCAAGATACAAGTCATCCGTGACTAGCCAACCCCAACCACACTCACTGAGCTTCAGAGCTTCTTGGGCCTTGCCAATTTCTACCGTAGGTTCATGTTGGGATTATCCCATATTGCATGGGACCTCAGCCAAATAACCAGGGGTGGTGGTAACGCACAATTTGTTTGGGTACATTCCCAACAATAAACGTTTAATGATTTGAAGCAATGCTTGTGCTCAGCCCCAGTACTTTCACTACCAGACCTACATCAACCCTTTGAGATCGAGACAGATTCTTCAGACTATGCGGTGGGCATCGTTCTCACTCAGGATGGCCACCCCATGGCCTATCATAGTGAGACACTATCAGATGTTGTCCGTAAGTACCCTACTTACGACAAAGAATTGTACCCCATTGTGGAAGCCTTCCACCAATGGAGACATTACATTCTTGGGAAGGAGATAGTCGTCCACACTAATCATAATCCACTGCATTCCATGAAAACACAAGGAAAATTATAGAATGATCGCCATCAAAAGTGGTCCACATGCTTGCAGCAATTACACCTCAACATCAAGTATAAAATAGGAAGCACCAATTGCATCGTTGATTGCCTCAGCAGACCGCTAGTCGCGACACTCACCATGGTGCTAGAATCTTGCGGCCATGAGACCTATGGATGGCCCCAACTTTATGAGACAGATTCAGACTTTTCCACCACCTACCAAATGGTTGGTGAAAAAGAAGTTGTTGATAATTTCCATCTTCAGGATGGGTTGTTGTGTCATCTGGTCCATATCTATGTTCCCTCAAGTGAGCGAGAGAAGATAATCTGGGAATCCCACTATAGTTGGTTGGTAGGACACTTCAGTGTTGAAAAGACAGTGGTGATGCTACTAAAACATTTCTACTGGCCAAAACTTCGATATGAGGTCAGCAAGTATATCAGGTCCTGCACTATTGCCAAACCGACCACTAAGAAACAACTCTTGTACACCCCTCTTCCTACTTCTGATAGGCCATGGGAATCCATCTCAATCAACTACATGTTGGGCCTCCCATCCACCAAGAAGGGAAATGACTATGTTTTTTTGGTTGTTGATCGCTTTTCTAAGATGGTGATTCTGGTTGCTTGCAAGAAGAACATCATAGCAGAGGCCACTACCAAGCTATTCTTTGAACGATTTTGGGTACATTTTGGAATCCCACAAACCATTGCTGCAAATCGGGATAGTTGATTTCTCAGTACATTCTAGTTGAGCCTTTGGTCACTTCTGGACACCAAGCTCACCAAATCCACGACCTTCCACCCTTAGACATATGGCCGAACCAAGGTCGTAAATCAACTGATTATGCGTATCCTTCACTTGTATTATTCAAATCACCCTCGCACATGGGATGAGAGCCTTCCCTATGTCCAACATAGCTACAACTGAGCCCTTCATAGCTCAACCGACCATAGCCCCTTTCAGGTGGGGTTGGGATTCCAACCATTGGGTCCCCTAGATGTTGCACTTCCCCTTGCGGTCACCTCGATCGACTCATCTCTTACTCCAACTGAAGCTGACAAAGCCACCCGATTCATTGAGTGGATCTAGCACATCCTCCACCAGGTTCAGTATATCCTACATAAGTCCAATGACAAGTACAAGCAACGCCATGATCAACATCCAGTGCCACATAAGTTTCAGGTGGGTGACAAAGTTTGGTTGCACTTGCAGAAAGAACGCCTTACAGGACCCCATTTGAAGCTTCACCCACTCCATTATAGGTCGTACACCATCACTAATGCCATGGGGGATAATCATTTTGAGCTTAACATTCGTCCTTTCCTTGGCCTGGACCTAGTGTTCAACGTGGATCTCCTTCGCCCTTATTTCTGACCATTATTCGACACCTCAGATGTAGAAAAATAGATGAAACCAACAGAGATCAACCCATAATGCATACAATAGGAATCCAGTGATCATATTGTGGACACACAGATCAAGGGAACTCGACAACAAAGGATCCATCTTTATCAAGTCGTCAAAGCAGGGCAACTCTTGCACCAAGGCAAGTGGCTCACCCAGGGCTAAATTCAACAGAAATTTCCTCATCTGATGGGGGAAATCAATGCAATGGAGACCATTTATTCCTAATGAGTTAGGATTGATATAGGTGGATATCGGTGGCCACCCACCTTTTCCAATTGGCTCAAAACAATTTTCTAGCAATTTTAGCAATTTACTATTTTTAGCAGTTTTAACTTCTGGGACCATTTTGAGGGCCTAAATGAAGGTTTTTCGGGATAGATATTCCCCATGATATCCAAAGGAATTATTGAGCCCTCAAAAAGAATATCCTCGACGATATATTTCCAATGGACTATCATATGCCTAAAATGAATATCGTATGCAAAAGTTACGACCCCGAGAAATTGATGTACTAACTTATCGAGACGGGGCCCGCATGAATTTTGGCGCTTCATCTCCTAGGGTTAGGTTTTTGGATGTCTAGTGTTTTTGGAATTCCTGTTTATTGTAAAAATTCCTTCAAAGCCTCATTGTAATGATCTTCTTGCGAATGAGCGTATCCGTCACATCTCTTCTCAGATATAAGATGCCACCATTCCAACAAGCTTGTTTCCACTGCAGTTTACAGTTTCATCTTATTTCCTTATTGAATAGAAAACCAATTTTAGTATATATCTTTTATTTTGTGTTAAGAACCTGTTAATAATCTTATTCATTTCATTCTTCTCATAAAATCTGGATTAGTGGAGATTGTTGGAAACATGCCAACGCATTTCCCATGCAGTCACATGCACATGCATGCAACTATGTTAGGAATGCACATGCATGCAAATTATTTATGAATTGTTCGTGTAACTATGTGATCTATGTTATAATATAATGGATGTGCTCATTTTACCATTGACAATATCACTATTTTCACCCAACCATAGGCCAAAGCCACCCTCCGAGCACCTTAACCTTGACAAAGAATCACTCCGGAAGCAAACCCTAGGCTAGATAGCCAAACAAAGGGTAGTGCACCTTTCCCCAAGGATATCACACCAAACAAGAGTTGATCAGATAGTCCAAACCATGACAAAGATATATTCCAAGCCAAAACTGAAATATGCTAGTTTCAGTAGCTGCAACGACAACTCTCCTCCAATCTTGCGCACAAACTGGGCAACTGCAGTGCACACAAGTGTTACTCTACAATTCTAAGAATTCCTGCTAGAATGAAGACTGGTCTCCTGTGTTTATACTAATTCTGGCTAACTGCCTGGGCCGACTTCTCATTCTGGGTGTCTATTTACTTAGTATATAATATTTCTTCTGGATGACTTCTTCTCTTGTAGGCTAATAACCTAATACCAATTATCCTGTTGAGCCGACTTGTCTTCTATAGTTATTATCCAACACATTATGGTTTCTTATTTCTTCATGGATTATTCTATTCTCGTCATGTTTACACATGGAGGTAAATACCTCCTGTAGCTACTATAATATTAACACTCCCTCCTAGCTAGGGAGGTATTAAAGGTAATGGTCTTGAGCACAAACATACCATTTACCCGGTAGCATAAACATAGTTGTATAGACTATCTCATGACTATATCATGAGAACCATCATCACCATCAGTGTCATCAGTTGCATCATCTCTCAAAACCATACTCTATCTAAGTAATTAGACATGATGTTGGATAATTCACTCACACCACAAAGTGACACAAGAGCCATTCGTCTAATCTAGACATATGTCCTAGAAAAATAAATGTCCTGAACCATTTTCCATCTGGGAAATACTTGTCCATTAATCATCCATCTAGATGATAATAATTTTCAACACTATTGATAGTCTTCAAGGCAATCAGAACAATATCATTCAATATAACACAACTGTGTCTATCCATAGTAGTACACAACTACGATCCAGTGGTACACTACCACACCAAGTAGCAAAAGGGTACTTGATCAGTGATGTATAGTCACAAACAATGGAACACATCCACCACAGTAGTATACATCTATTGTCTAGAGACATACAGTTTTCATAACAATAATCTGATATCAACCTGCACAGAAACAATGTTATGATATAAACTAAATCATCTGGGCCATTCTTCCACTCACATCAATGAGATCTTGGAAGAGCATCTTCCCTCAGAAGGTCAAACATCAATGATGAGCTATTTGGACTATTCTTCTCAAGTAGGGAAGAATAACTATCCTGATTTCTGAGCCTGGACCATTCCCCACCCTGGGCCATTCCTCCGACACTAGATAAATTATAACCTAGAGAGAATTAGTCTACCCTAAGGAATGTCTTTCCCTAATTGTTGAACCTAGACCATTCATTCGGCACTAAAAAAAGTGAAACCTGGAGAGAATGAGTCTGACCTAAGGAATGTTTGTCCCTGATTTTTGAACCTAGACCATTCCCCACCGTGGGCCATTCCTTCGGCACTAAACAAAGTGCAACCTGGAGAGAATGAATCTACCCTAAGGAATGAATGTTCGGACCATTTCCTAAGGAAATGATTGTCCTGCACCAACCTCCAAAATAGACCATTACCCATGTTAACCACAATGGGAAATTGTTGTCCAGTGAGGTGGGTGAGTCTTCTTGAGTAACCCTCAAGAAGAGAGACTTCTCTAGACCATTCCCCATGTTAACCAAAATGGGAAATCGCTATCTATGGTACGTCAAAAATCCATAGAACCATTTTCATTACAAAAATGACCGTTCAATCTGGACCATTTTCCGAACTGGAAAATTCTTGTCTGTCAGAAATCTCAAACCACTTTCTGAATCTGGAAAGGAACTGCTCATCCTGGACCATTTTTTGAACTAAAAAATGACTGTCCATCAATCAGTAACACATCAGTGCTCCCTCCCAACCCAGGATTCATCTATTCCTTTTTCAATAATGAAGTCGTCTCCATGAGATCCATCTTGAGTACACAAAATCTTTCATCTTGGACAGAAGCTTTACCAAAATGTATGCTTATCTGCTCATCTGTGGAGATATATATTGGAGAACCACTTTCTCCTTTCTGGACTTTATCATGAAGAATGTAATGCTCGATCTTAAATGTACTTTGGTCTGGAACATTGGTTTTCTCTGAAGGATTCATATAGCTCTGATCAATAAAGTATATCATTGTTGGATTCCTCTTTGGTTCTTGCTAGCTCACAACATCATGGAAAGGTTCAAACTGGAACATATCCATGTGGCACTTCTTCTGTCATCATGAGATATTTGTCATGGATTGGAAATCCATCATCCTGATCTTCTAAGTAATCATTCTGATACAATATCTTTGTTATAGAAAGTTTTCACCATGCTTCTATTGTGCATTGGAGGTTCTCCACCAAGTTGTCTTCTTCCATCTGCATAAAAGGGTCTCTTTCTGGTATGACTCAAAGCCTTAAGGTTGCTCTTCATACGCTCTGTGTTCAACTGCTCTGGAGAATAGTCTTTGCATTCATCTTATGTAGAACTCCAACCCATGGATATTGTAGATGATATAATGAATCATGTAGAGGTATGTATGTTTTACTAGAATGAGTAATCATCATAGTCTTCTCCCTACATCTAGGAGAACCTCTAGTTCTAGATCTCGAAATGCTTTCATTCATAAGTCTTCCATACATTCTTCTTCATCACAACTTTTAGTTCCTCTCCTTGATCTCTTTTAGTGACTTCATATCAGGCTGGTAATCTTGTGATTCTTGATACAATGACTGGTTGTTATGGATTTTATTTCTTTCTTGGAATCTTCATGTTCTTCCTCATGTTTCTCTTTAGCTCTTGGGTCCATAGATTTTCTTATAGATTCCATGCCCTAGATATTCCACTTCTTTATTTCATCATAGGATCACAGATGTGGATGGACAACCAGGGATACTTTGAGGTTTCTCTTCGAAGAAGACTTCTTCTAAGGTCGAACTAAACACGTACGTCCTTTCATGGCTGCTACCATGGATATATACTTCATCATATTCAATGGATCATAGGGTTAGCTCCCTCCAAATCCTTGCTTCATGTATGAGTGCATGTTTTTCTTTTGGAAATATATAATCGTCTCCCTCCATAATCCATGATTTCATCTACATCCTTATTGCCTTATGCAAGGTGTTATAAGTCTTTCTCCAATTTCTTCTTGATTGCTGGCTTCTTCCTGTCTTTTACTTCTTTTCTTTTACTTCAAGATTGAATCTGATTTTGGCTTATCTTGCAGTTGTTACTTATGTAATAACTTCCACATGAATTGTTTGATGTACTTCATCCTTTCATTTGTATTGTCTGACTTGTAGTCATAATGATAGAAATCCTTTTTGTTTCTTCCATAGGTATAGTTTCTGTTTGAACACATTATATTCTAAGAAGTAGATATGTAAGATATGTACAAAAAACATGGTATGTACAAGAACTATGAAGAGTATTGTTACCTTGTCTTAGAATAAGAAATTTGTTTTATCCTGCTTGGTCTTCTTTGTAGGTTCCTTTTCTTTGGCAACTGATGCTTCGTGTCTCCCCTTCCTTTTCTTTAGCTCGAGACAATGATTCTTGTAGTGACTATACTTTTGACAGTTGAAGCATTGTATTTCTGACATGTCTTTCTCTTGATTTGGCTTTTTCCCTGAACCAAACTTCCTTTTATTACTGAAATTCTTGAATCTTGCTATAAAGGCTTGATCATTGCACTTCTTTTGGGTTTTCTCTTTTGCATTGATCCTTGATTCTTCTTGATCATAGCAAGTCCAAAGTTATTCAAGTGTAGGATACTCCTTCCTTGTGTTCATTCTTCCGGCAAATGCATACGATGTCTTGGGAAGACCGTTGAGTACTATATTTACCAGTTCCTTCTCTGAGATGATCTCTTCAATATCTTGTAGTTGATCTCTTAACTAAGATATCCTCACAAATTCTGATGTTATGATATCATCATCATTCATCTTCATGTCATAGAGCTCATTCTTCAGACTCATTACTTGTCCAATGTTTCTAATTGAGAATAGGTTTGTTAGGGCATCGTACATCTTCTTCGATGAGTCAAGATGGGAGATGTAGGGTATCAAGTGTTATTTTATAGAGTCCACTATGATACTCATGGAATTGATGTAACTGTATTTGCACTTTTCCATAACTGCAATGTTCTGTGGTTCCATTTTCTTTTCCTTCTTCAAACTCTGGTTCCACGATATTTCCTTTCACGATATCCAACACTTTATTCTTGTCAAGGATGATTTCAATCCTTGTCTTTGATGATCTGAAGTTAGAAGCTCCATCTAACTTGTTTTCTGACTTCATAGAGTAATTCATGGCTGCTTTGACTTGGTCAACCTTAGATTTGACCAAAAACTCAAACTTGATGTCTTGGCTTGCTGAGAGTACCAGGAGATGCGCTAGGCTAGGGTGTATCGGTCTATCTAGAAATTAGGTCAATCTCTTCACTTAAGGTGCCTCAAAAAGAGGGTTAGGGTTTCTAGAACTGCACCTGCTAGTAACCCTAGTGACAGTTCTTTGGTGACTACTCCTACTAGAAACCCTAGCGACAATTCTTCAATGAGCTTAATATCCTTATGGCTAAGATCCCTTCCAGTGGTTAGACTGAATGAAGGAGTTGTGGGACCATAACCTATTAGAATATAATGGATTTTCTTGTTTTACCATGGACAATATCACTATTGTCACCCAACCATAGGTCGAAGCCACCCTCCGAGCACCTTAACCTTGACAGAGAATCACTCTGGAAGAAAAACCTAGGCTAGATAGCCAAAAAAAGGGTAGCACACCTTTCCCCAAGGATAGAGCACCAAAAAAGAGTTGATCAGATATTCCAAACCATAACCAATAGATAGTCCAAGCCAAAACTGAAACTTGCTAGCTGCATCAGCTGCAATGGCATCTCTCCTCCAATCTTGCATACAAACTGGGCAACTGCAGTGCACACAAGTGTTTCTCTGCAATTCTGAGAAAGCCTTCCAGAATGAAGACTGGTCTCCTATATTTATACTAATTATGGCTAACTTCCTGGGCTGACTTCTCATTCTAGGTGTCTATTTACTTAGTATATAATATTTTTTCTGTCCGACTTCTTCTCTTGTAGGCTAATAACCTAATACCAATTATCCTCTTGAGTCGACTTGTCTTCTAGAGTTATTAGCCAACACATTAGGGTTTCTTATTTCTTCCCAGAATATTCTATTCTCGTCAGGTTTACATGTGGAGGTAAATACCTCATGCAACTACCATAATATTAACAATCTATTCATGATCAGTTTGTGTAACTGAGTGATAGATGTTATATATATGAGCATATCCATAGAGGTGAGAGTGAAAGGTGTGTAGAGAGTAGAGTGTGTGTGAGGATGATTGTATGCCTGATATTGGTTGTTGTAATTCTCCCTTCATAACAAGAATACTGAATATAATTTCCCATGGTTTTTCCTTGCATTGTGTTTCCACATAAATCACTATGTCAATTGTGTGATTGTTATTCTTGGTTTTATGCATGTTTAATCTTGTTTGCTGATTCTTTGTTTTGATTCTATTTCCCAACACTATGTTGACTTGAATATTAGATAGGGAATACTAGTCTCTATTGAGGAACATCTAGTAGAAAAGGCCAAGAAATAAGAGATTGAAGTTGAGACACATAGAAGGAGAGAGATTGCACCCTAGACAACCCTAGTTTTGAACACTACTCTAACCATTATTCTAGGTATCCCTTTATATATGTTGTCCCAATTTATGATAAAATTACGCCAAAGGAGAAGAATACTTATGCTTTTTTTCAACTACCTCCAATCCTAGCACATGCATTCAACCCACCATTTTTACCTTTGGAAGAAACATGACCTATAAACCTCCTTGGATATTCCAATATTTGGATCACCACAATACGTCTACAACTATAACTACTAAGTGAGATGATGCTTAACTACATCACTCTTTTTCTGGAATTTTATCAAATTAACAAGACATAAAACACACCAAGACGAATTCTTTAACTATTGTAAAATGGAAGAAAAACTACAATAGGAAACACACACATTAGAAAACAAAATTTACCTTGGGAAAACCTATCTAAAAATGAAGAACTACATTTATATTTTATATAATGGAGATTACAATATAGAATACAAAGAAGTCAATGCTTGGTGTGAAGCTACTTCTCTCTCTATGGCCTTTTAGTGTCTCCTTCACACTAGCTACTTATACTATGGAAAAACAATGGTAGCTCATGAAACTCAACCCTTTTCCCTTCTTTTGTTGGGTTTTTTTAAACTAGAAATAGAGCTTAATTTAATTTAGGTTTTTAGAACATCTTGGAATATTCATGATTATTGTATAAGTATTGTTGAAAATAATTCTTAATTTCTATTATCATAACTGTTGCGAGATTTTTTTAGGGTTATTCAATGTTCTTAGTTAAGGTTATTCAGAATATTCTCAGATGATTAGAATTAGTTGTAGATGATTTCTAGGAATTTCCAGATTTGTAGAAATCTGAAGGCTATATATGAATGTACTAATTGTTCATTAAAGATATGAGAAATAGAGAAGGAAGGAGAAGGACAAATCTAAATATTTGGTATCTTTGATGTTTTGCTTCAATCTTCGTATTTCTTATTGTGTTTTCTAACTATAATTGTCTTCTCATAATTCTACATTTGAGCAGGTTATATATTGGGAAAGTTTAAATTTGTTTGTGAAGCTTGTGAAGATTCAAGCTATTGGAAAGAGTGATGGGAATTTTAAAGAAATTGCCAACAAAAAAAATGTTCTTAACATTTTCCAATGACAAATACTAATCTTTGAAGGTGAGAATTATGTTTTTTGGAGCATTAATATGAAACCATATTTTCTTTCACAGGAATTGTGGGATTTGGTGGAAAATGGTTACATAGAATGAGCGAATGCTCAAGCTACAAGATATTGGTGGCTTGACAATTTTTGGTGGATTTAACCAAGTCCAAAGATATAAATTAAGGGAAAACCAAAAAAGGGACTCAAAAGCTCTTTTTTTCATCCAGCAAGTAGTGCACAATTCTATTTTTCCAAGACTTGTTGCAACAACAAAATCAAAGGAGGCTTCTAATGTGCTACAACAAACATATCAAGGGACATATAAGGAAAAATTTGTTAAATTCCAATCACTTAGAAGAGAATTTGAAACATTTTTCATGCAAAATTTAAATTCTATGCAAGAATTTTTCACTAGAGTTATGGGAATAGTGAATTAAATTAGATCTTATGGAGAATATTTAACACATCAAAAATTTGTTGGAAAAGTTTTAAGAAGTATTCCTACAAAATTTTATGTTATTGTTGTTTCTATTGAAGAATATAAATATTTAACTCAATTGTCCGTGAATGAGCTTATGATCAAAGGATGAATGAATCTGTTGAAAAATATTTTCAGGAAGTTTTTCAAGCAAAAGACAATATTTCCAGAGATAGAAGCCATGAAGTTGAGAATTATTCCCGTGAGGAAGTTTTGAACAATCATGGAAGAGGAATAAGACAAATAGATAGAGGAGGAAGAGGTTGAGGAAGCGTTTTTAATGAAAATAATAAAGGATTAGATAATGGCATTAACAATGGAGGTAATTTTTTTGGAAAGTCCCAAGTATAAGATCACAACAAATATGAAAACTTAAGTAACATCCAAAACATAAGTACTCACAAACTTTGTTATCAACCTTTTTTTTCTTGTTGTCCCATCTTATGTACTGATTGGGCTCCACTTTGTTTTCTTTTCTGCAACAAAATGATTGAAAATTAGTACTTAATATTATAAATAAATTCAATGTACATAAAAGAATAAATGAATTATCACATACCTCTAATGCACATTGTTGTTGGGATGCATCCTCCTATGATATAATTATGTTCATTTCTTTTATCATATCCTTGTAAACACTTTTGGTCATCCCTATTGGCATGTATTGGATTTTTCCTCGTTTAACTCTTGGAATTTTCATAATCTTCCTGAAAGATGAAAAAGCACAATAATGTTTTATTAAATGAAAATGAAAGTAAATATAGAAAAATAAATTAATTTGGTAATTATTGGAACACATAATAGAAAAACATGTTTAGCAATAATACCTTTTATATGATTATTTTTTGTTATTGGAAGTTTTTGTTATTGCAAGTCTCATAGATCTCATTGACTATGGATCTTCTTGTACTATATGTATAACCTTATTCTTGGAGTCATTGGATTGATTTTTGTATTGTAAGTGAAAAATACATTTATACGTTCTTTCCACTATGTCCCTCAAATCTCTATAAAACAATTTTCCCCTCTCATTAACTTCAAGAACCACTCCATATGAAATAATAACAAATTCGTCATCATCATTTACATCCTTAACATTTTTTGTCCTCTTAGGACAAGATTCCATTCCCTCGTTATTAGGTGTTGCAGAACATTAAAAAAAAAGTGAAATCGAGTGTTTAAAACTTGTTAGCGATTAATGTTAAGAAATTCAGTTTTAGTAAAATTCAAAGAAAAACATAATGTTGATCACCTTTTGATTGACGTGTTTGCTCTCTTCACAACATTTCCATAAATCGTTTATGCTCTTTTTCCCTCAGATTGCGGAGAATCTTATTGAGTTTCTTTAAGGTTTTTCTCTACATGACAAGCATTAACCAATACACATCATTAATTTAAATTTACAAATATTTCAAATTATATAGTAACTTTTTAATAAAACTTAAAGAACTCATCTACCTCTCTTCTTGGGATGAGCTACCATAGTGATCGCTACAATGAGATTTTTTGTTTGGACTTTAATCAGCCATCTTGTCTTAAAAAAATTAGTAATCATGAGAAATATAAATTATGAATTTTTTATACAATCTACTATTTCTATGCACTTCATTACGTATAACGCACCAAGGCATCAAGCATATACTCGCACTTGTAAGTACTATTAGTCATTGCACACCATTAACCCATACACATATGATATGAAATCAATACTATTTATCTTTTCAGCCAATCAATGCTTTCCACAGATATATGCACCTGAGTGCACTTTTATATTCATTGAGAACTGGGTTGCTACCTATGTATAGTGCACACCGAGGCTATTTTACTATACAGTGCACACCACTTACTGTGGAAAAGTTTTTAAAAAAAATCATTGACAATGATAGGGTGGACATGGTTTTGGATCCGATGTAATGAGTGGTACCATTGCAATATATGCCAAATGACCCATATGCAACTAAATAAACCCTATAAAAATATATGGCTTAAAAAAATAAACCCTAAAAAATCTATTATGGGAATAAACCCTATAAAAAGCTATTGCTTAAAAAAAGAGGGGAACAAGAAAAAACAGCAAGAAAGTTACTTCTTCCAATTCCAAAGGTAACTATGAAACCCTTACATTTATTTCAAAATGAATTGAAAATAGTTTGAATCAAATAGGGAAAGATTGAAATGATCAATAGAAGAATTTGTATGTGCCCTACGGATCCCTTCCAATTTTGTATGTTCAAAAAAATCCAGCCACTCCAAAGTCTTTCGTGGTAAATCTCTCTTCCACAAATCTTCCCTCTAAGTTCTACCAAAAAATTGAAATAATCAATAGTGTTTTCACTTATAAATGAATACGTTTTGAAAAATGAAATTCCCTCTCTTTCTTCATTGTGTTTTTTCAATTTGTATGTAAAAACACTTATTAAACTATATATTTTAAAAATTAAGTTTGTCGTCACATCGATGTGTCTCACCAATTTGTGTTCCCCAGTACATATAAACTAAAAAACACCCCAATACCAATTTCATCAACAAAATAGAAATGCAAACCTCAACTGTTAAAATTTACGGATATTTCGGTTTGTGGAGGTTTTAATAGATGTAATGGTTCGATGCAGTTCATATTTGGTCACACTAGTGTTATATATATATAGATTCACCATTACATTATAAAATAAATAAAATCATCGATAAATTTTAATATCGATATCATTCACGTATTGACAATGGTTTTGGCTCAAATGCAGGGAAAATAAGGTTATAATATCAAATGGCCAATACTTGAGTTTCTGATGTAGGAGCATCTACATCAAAATTAAAAGGAGGACCATCTGGAGAGTAAATCATATCAACCAACTCATTTATGAAGTTGATTTGGATCCTACAAAGGAGAGCACACCCTTTTTGAATTTGAATGTAATAAAAAGAAATGTAATCAATGTATGGAGGTTAAGGTTATCCCCAAAAGATCTTTTCAGATTGTAATCTCTTTAATGTATAGATGTATGGTACGTATATCAAGCTTGTCTCGGATATGTTTTGTAAATTCTCATTAATGTGATAGGAGAGCAATAGGTAGGAAGGAGGGAAGGCTTGAGAAGCCCCTTCATGTATATAATTTATTTTCTTGTTCATTAGTGGGGGCTGAAAAAACAATTGAGGTTGTTGTTGTTCAGTTTATGAAAAATGTTGTTGAGAAAAAGAGAGAGTTGTTGTTTCCACCGTGTGAGACAGTCAGCATTGCATAAGTTTGTTGAGGAGAAGTCGAGAATTGTCTGTATGTATGTATATTTTATCACTAAATGAATACAATAGAGAAGGTTTGACCCAAATGTTTGGTGTTGTTGTTACTATGTTTATCTGAATGAATGGTATGTTACTTGTTCATTTAAATTCTTTGTTTCTATTTTTTCTTGTGATTTTGAATGTATTTTATGATGAAATACATGAATCTGTGGAGTTAGAATAAGTTTCAATTGTTTATCTTCTGAGAGATCGTGCATATTGTCTGCAAGGATTGTGTTGACAGAGTTTAGTTTAACTCAGAGAGGCTTAGGAGAGATAACGTTGAATCTTTGATAGAAGTAGTGCAGAGAAAGCACAGAGCCATGCAAGGAGTGTGCAGGCCAAATTGTTCTCAAACTCTTTGATTTAGATGAGAAAATTCAAGTGTTACAAAGTTCCAAGGCCGCAAGGAGTGCCCCCAAGGATTTTAAAAACCTTGGAGGAACAAGCTCATGAGAGATAGCAATCAGAGACTTTGAAGAGAAAATAATTAGAGAACTTTCGAAGTCCAAACACTTTCATGTTCGAAAAAAGTGCACAAAGGAGAGGTTGAGGTCTCATATACCTCTGGAAATCAAGATCAAGATAGATATATACCATCAGTATAGAGGATGGATACTTAGGAAATTCCTAAGTACAACCTTTTACAACGCAGAAGGAGCACACAGAGGGTAGACGAAGGACTCATATACCTCAGGAAGTTAAGCTCAGGAGGGCTGACAACCGTGATCCTATGAAGGGAAAAGTTTCAAGATATCGATGGTGAAGATCACGTGGGATATCTCCAGGGAGATGGTGACTGTCATATCCGAGATAGTTGTGCGAAGGATAATGATCAGGGTCCTTTGGCACTTAGTGCATTTGGAGGAATAAAGGAGTGAAAGGGAGTCGGGATAACCAAAGTCCTGAAGTAGTGAAGCGATTGTGACCATTCTCCCACAACCGACAGGTGTCCACAGATCCGTGAGGTTGGCAGGAAAGACACTTTGGGGAAGGGCTTGTGCAAAGGTGGAAGAACCTCGAAGCCTGAAGGTTGGAGTTCGCTACAACCGTTGATCGTGGAAGGGACACACATCAAAATATCATTCTATTCGGAGGTAGATAAATTTGGGATTAATGGGAGAAGGGAGAGTATACCAGAGGTCTTCTGAAGACAAAGATGAGGACTCATCCTGACTGTCGATTTATCGGTGTACAATGGAGAAATCCTGAGAGTTCGGGGGCATATCATTCTGGGAGCTTGGAAGAGAACATTGGTGGCCAAGAGTCCTGAAGCCCGAAGCTCATTACCTCTTGCATTAAGTCTGAGGTCACAGACCAAGGTTGTAAGGGGAAAGGGGGTTAGAGGAGGGATATAGAGAGTATCATTTAAATTATTTTTAAAGGGGAAAGAGCGTCAAGAAAGTGCCTGCGGGTTTCAAAGAACTTGAACAAAGAACTAAGGAGAGCCTGTGTAAACTAAAATTGGGGTTCAACAAGAGCCTAAGAGTTGATTCAACTCCAAAATTAATTGAGCCTTGATTGGGAGTTCGAGCATACCCTGGGAGAGGCAAGGGGTTTGTGTCAAGTGGTATCAGAGCCATGAATTGTGTTCTCTATGAAAGAGGGTTTTAGTCTGATACCACCAAGTGGTACAAGAGCCACAAATTATGTTCTGTGTGAAACAGGGTTTTATTTTGATACCACCAAGTGGTATCATAGCCATAATTTAAGGTTTGTGTGAAAAAATCTTAGTGCCATTCCGCCAAGAGGACACAGGGACAAACCCGTAGTGAATCCAACAATGCAAGAGGAAATGAGGAGACTTCGTGCAAGGATATATGCAATGGAAACTACATAAAGAAGAGAACCAAATGCAGGTGACATTAGTGAGGACAAAAGTGAAGAAGTGGAAGGTGAAGGAGATGTAGGAGAAGATGATGTAGAAGAATGCTTGCTAAGATAAGTTGTAAAATTGGGATCCAAGGGAAAAAGGGAAATCCCAATGTATGAAGGTAATTTGGATGTGGAATAATTGTTATAGTGGATAAGATAAATGGATAAATACTTCGACTATGAGGAGGTTGATGATGAGAAGAAATTAAAACATGTTGTCACAAGACTAAAAGGGAATGCACCACTATGGTCGGATGAATTTTAGGCTGACAGGAGAAGCAAAGGAAAAAAATAAAATAAAAGATGCGACAGAATGGTAGCCAAGCTAAAGGCTAAATTCATACACAAGGAGTACCAAATAAATTTGTTTAGGAAACTGCAGAACTTGAGACAAAATATTTTGACAGTAAGAGAGTACACAGAAGATTTTTATAGGTTGATCATTAGAGTTGGACATCGTGAGAGAAATGAGGAGAAGGTTGCAAGATACATTAATGGCCTGAGATATGAAATCTAGGATGAAATCAACATGGTGACTATGAGGACATTTGAATATTCTTATCAGGATGCCCTGAAATCAAAAGAGAAGTTGGCTAGAAAGAAAATCCAATGAGGCAGAGGAAAAATCCCACACATAGGTAAGGGAATTGTCCATGAAAAGGCTCAAAATCCAAAAGCTGAGACTGGAAAGTTTCACAATCATACAAAGAGAGGAGGAAATTCCCAAGGAAGACAGTATGGTGGAAAAAATTATTTTCCTCGAGGAAGAGGAGGAGAAGTGAAATGATATGCCTGTGGAAAAATAGGGCATGTGTCTTGGGAATGCCCAACGAGAAAGAAATAAGGAGGAGGATAAGCTCGCATTTCTGAAGCACATAAAAGGAATGTTGAAGAAGAAGTTGTCGAAGATGGAAAGACCCTCATGATGAGGAAAATTCTCTTGAAACTAGAGAAGGAGGTGGAAGCACCAGTACAAAGAAACAGTCTGTTTAGGACTATTTGCAAGATCGAGGACATATTTTTCAAGGTGATTATAGACAATGGAAGGAATAACAATTTAGTATCCATAGAGACGGTGGAGAAACTAGAGATGAAGACTATTTTACATCCAAATCCATATAAAGTTTCATGGTTTCATAAAGGACCCCAAGTAATGGTAAGTAAACAATGCCAAGTTGAATTTAAAATAGGAGGATACAAAGATGAAATTTTATGTGATGTAATTCCCATAGATGTATGACACGTTTTATTGAGAATACCATGGAAGTTTGACATAAATTCCATACATGATGGGAGGAAAAACACCTACACCCTAGAGAAAAATGGTAGGACACACATGTTGTTTCCAATAGAGGATAAGAAGGTGAAGGAAGAAGTTATACCAATCATACTTCTCATGAGTGGGAAGGAGCTCTTGAATGAATTCAAGAAGGAGTAGGACATGCAGTTTGTTGTAGTGAGAAATCCCAGAGTCATCCTTACAAGCACTACTATGGATGATCTTCTCGAAGAAATTTAGGAACTGCTAGATAATCTTGTTGATATAGTAGTGGATGAGTTACCTTGCTCATTTCCACCCATTATGAGCATAGGTCATCACATTGACCTTATTCCAGGAGCCAGTTTTCCAAAGAAAGAAGCATATAGATTGACACCTTGAGAGAATGAAGAAGTCAAAAACCAGGTCCAAGATCTGTTAGAAAATGGTTTAGTCAGGGAGAGTTTAAGCCCATGTGCAATACCAACTATATTGAGTCCGAAGAAGGATGGAGGATGGATAATTTGTATAGATTCATATGCCATCAATAAGATCACTATCATGTACAAATTTCCTTTACCCAGGATGGATGACTTGATGGATTTTTTGAGTGGAGAAAGTTATTTTTCAAATATAGATCTAAAAACTGGTTATCACCAAAAAAGGATGAGAGAAGGAGATGAATGGAAAACAACATTCAAAACAAATGAAGGGTTGTATGAGTGGATTGCTATGCCATTTGGCTTAATAAATGCCCCAAGAACATTCATGATATTCATGAATGACGTACTTAAAGACTTCATAGGTAAATTTGTCATTATATATCTAGACGATATACTAGTCTTTAGTAAAACTGAGGAGGAACACTTGAGACACTTGACATTAGTGATGAGAAGGTTGCATCAAGATAAGCTGCTAATAAATTTAAAGAAGTCATATTTTATGAAGACATAACTCATATATTTGGGTTTTCTAATCTCTTCCAATGAGCTAAAGATGGATCCAGAAAAGGCGAGAGATATCATTTATTGGCCATCACCAAAGAGTATATTCGAGGTCAGAAGCTTCCATGGATTAGCAAGTTTCTATAGGAAATTAATTAGAAATTTCATGGGTATATGTGCGCCAATATTAGACACTGTGAAGAAGAGACAAAAATATTTTAAGTGGACAAAAGAGGTTGAGAAGAGCTTCAGGATATTGAAGGATAAGATCACAACACAACCAATTCTGGTTCTACCATATTTTGGAAAGACATTTAAAGTAAGGTGTGATGCTAGTGGATTAGAAATTGGAGCAGTCTTAAGCCAAGATAACACACATGTTGCATATTTCAGTGAGAATCTGAATGATGCCATGAAAAAGTACTCCAAATATGACAAAGAGTTCTATGCAGTGATTCAAGCCTTGAAAAATTGGAGACATTATCTCATTCCTAAGGAGTTTGTGTTGTACAATGATAATCAAGATCTATAGTTCATAATCAGGAAGGAGAAGTTGAATCAGAGGCATGCAAAGTGGGTGGAATTTATGAAAAATTTCACTTTTGTTATTAAAAATATTTTTGGTAGTGAAAAAAAAATTGTAGATGCTTTGAGTAGGAGGTGTTTGATTATGTAGGAATTTCAAGTGGAAACCTTAATGGGGTTTGAACACCTTAAGGAAACGTATGGTGAAGATGAAAAATTCAAAGAAGCTTATGAAGCCTATGCAAATCATTTACTAAGGGATAGGAGCCCATGGATGGAATATTTAATTCAGGGTGGACTGCTTTTGAAGGGGAGCAAATTGTGCATACCAAAATTCTCAATAAGAGACAATTTATTGAAAGAAAAGCATAGTGGAGGCCTAACAGGACATTTTGGCCATGATAAAAAATTCACACAGTTGAGTAGCTCATACTATTATCCAGGTATGAGATATGAAGTGAAGGAATTTGTGAACAAATGTAGAATTTTCCAGTATGAAAAAGAAGGCAAGAAAACATTGGTCTTTATGAGCCATTGCCTATTCCAAATAGGCGTTGGGATTTTATCAACATGGATTTTGTGTTGGGATTGCCAATAAACCAGAGGGGAAGTGATTTCATATTTGTGGTAGATGACAGATTTTCCAAAATGGCACACTTTATACCATGCCAAAAGACAAATTATGCTACACACATAGTCAGTCTATTTTTGAAAGAAGTTGTGAGACTAAATGAATTTCCCAGGAGCATTGTTTCAGACAGGGACACCAAATTTGTTGGTCATTTCTGGAGAATTGTTTGAAAGAAATCAGGGACATATTTTTCCTTCATCTCAACATATCATCCTTAGATAGATGGACAGACTGAGGTGGTAAAACAAATTTTGGGGAATTTTCTAAGAAGCTTAGTCACTAAGCACCACAGTTAGTGGGATCATATTTTTCCACAAGAAGAATTTGCATACAATGATTCACCAAATAGGAGCACAGGAAAAATTCCATTCCAGATAGTGTATGGAATTCACCCAAGGGGGATATTAGAGTTGAGATATTTGGGATGGAATGAGTTCAGAAGTGCAAGAGAATAATATTTTTCTACAGAGATGTAGAAAATTCATGGTGAGATCAAGGACCAGCTTCAGGATAGAAGCAAGAAGTTTCCCAAAATTCATGGTGAAATCAAGGACCAGCTTCATCATTGGAGAGAGATTCAATTTGAAGTGGGATATCAAGTTTTAGTACACTTGAGGAAGGAAATGTTCCCAAAAGGAACATATAACAAATTGAAAATGAAAAAGATGGGACCATGCAGGATCTTTAGAAAGTTTGCAACAAATGCTTATGAGATAGAGTTGCCAGACAATGCGGGAATATAATCTATTTTTAATGTTGCATACCTGTATCCTTACAGGGAAGATGAAACAGTAGGATCAAAAAATCAGAAGGATATCAGAAGGGAGAAACAAATTTCTGTAGCAGAGAAGCCATTGATGGAGAAGATCATAGATCAGAGGATTGGCAAGAGGACCAGAAGGAAGAATTATTTTGAATACCTTGTGAAGTGGAAAGGACATCCATAAGAATATTTCAGCTGGGTAAGTGAAGCAGACATTTTGAAGAAAGGAAATACAGTGTAGGAGATCATGGACATGAGTCCATGAATTTTTGGCTAGAGGAGTATGATGTAGGAGCATCTACAACAACATTAGAAGGAGGGCATGCTGGAGAGTAAAGCACATCAACCAACACATTCATGAAGCTGATTTGGATCCTACAAAGGAGAGTGAACCCTTTTTCAATTTGAATTTAATAAAAATAAATGTAATCAATGTATGGAGGCTAAGGCCATCCCCAAAATATCCTTTCGGATTGTAATGTCTTTAATGTATAGATGTATTGTACAGATATCGATCTTGGATATGATCTGTTTTGTAAATTCTCATTAATGTGATAGGAGAGAAATAGGTAGGAAGGAGGGAAGGATTGAGAATACCCTTCATGTATATAATTTATTTTCTTGTTCATTAGTGGGGGTTGAAAAAACCGCTGAGGTTGTTGTTGCTCAGTTTGTGAAAATTGTTGTTGAGAAAAAGAGAGAGTTGTTGTTGCCACTGTGTGAGATAGTGAGCACTGCATAATCTTGCTAAGGAGAAGTGGAGAACTACATGTATGTATTTATATTTTATCATTGAATGAATGTAATAGAGAAGATTTGACCCAAATGTTTGGTGTTGATGTTACTATGTTTATCTAAATGAATGGTATGTTTCATGTTCATTTAAATTCTTCTTTTCTATTTGTTCTTGTGATTTTGAATGTATTTGATGATTAAATACATGAATCTGTGGAGTTAGAATAAGTTTCATTTTTTTCTCTTCTGATAGCTCGTGCAAGGAGTGCATATTGCCCGCAAGGAGTGCATTGATAGAGTTGAGTTTAACTCAGAGAAGCTCAGGAGAGATAACGTTGAATATGTTGTTCCTAAGTTTATACTTTAAGGCTCTAAAGTAAAATGTCAAGGAATATGAAAAGACAGAGGGAGTTGACGATACAAAAAGATATGATTAAAATATGAGGGATATAGTTGGTTCCTCAACTGTCTCTGTCAAAATTCCCAGTTTTCTTGGATACTAATATATCTCTCAATTTCCACCCATGAATGTTCTAACTCAACCTAGTTGCTTACTGTTTGTAAGATAGTGTTAAATAAATTTAGGGTGATGTTGGTTTGATCCAAAAGGTCGGGTTCGATGTTAGGTTGCCTTGCAATTGGTACTATCATGAAGGAGGAAAGTAAAGGAGGATAAATTTTTGTTGATCCATATGGATATCAGTGGCCACCCACCTTTTCCAACTGGCTCAAAATAGTTTTCTGACAATTTTGGCAATTTACTATAAATTTTAGCAGTTTTAACTTCCGGGGCCATTTTGAGGGCCTAAATGAAGGTTTTTAGGGATAGAGATCCTTAATGATATAAAAAGGCATGATTGATCCCCCAAAATGAATCTCCTAGACAATACCTTTCCAACAGGCTATCACACTCCTAAAACTAAGATCGTATGCAAAAGTTACGACCTCGGGAAGTTGATGTACTAACTTACCCAAACGGGGCCCACATGACTTTTGGCTTCATCTCCTAGGGTTAGGTTTTTGGATGTATAGGTTTTTTGGCATTCTTTCTTACTATAAAAAGGCCTTCAGAGCCTCATTGTAACCTTCTTCTTGCGAGTGCACACTGCCATCACATCTCTTCTAAGAGATAAGCCGCCACCATTCCAGCAAGCTTGTTTCTGCTGCATTTTACAGTTTTAGCTTATTTTGTTATTGAATAGAAAACCAATTTTACAGTATCTCTATTATTTTGTGTTAAGAACCTGTTAATAATATGTATTCATTTTGTTCTTCTCATAAAATCTATAT
Source organism: Picea engelmannii (assembly GCA_009831015.1). Lineage (NCBI taxonomy): Eukaryota > Viridiplantae > Streptophyta > Pinopsida > Pinales > Pinaceae > Picea > Picea engelmannii. Next base: position 920,196 of record ML778826.1, on the reverse strand, counting down.
CATTGGTATCAGAGTGGTCTTCTCCTTGTCGTCTTAATGCATGTCCCCAACGAGGTTGGAGTACAAAGAGTTGGGTATCGATCTTGTTTCTCTTGAGGAAAGAAGCTCTCGTACGCCCAAGAAACCTCCCATGGCAGGAGAAAATAAATATGATGGGACAAGAGATCCTTTCAAACTGTTGATTGAGGAATCCCTCATGCAACAGAGGAACAAGATGATGGATAGTTTCATGCAAATCCTTCGACGACTACCAACAAGCGACACATCTTCTTTGAACGGAGGCACTTCCCCCTTCAAGGTACAAATAAACTTTGATATTCCTATATTTGAAGGTTAGATAGATGCAGATGTTGTAGACAAGTGGTTGAATCTACTAGAAGGGTATTTTTCTGTCCATAACTTTTCGAATAAAGAAAAGATTACTTTTGCGCTCCTCAAAGCCGTTCCCCATGTCAAAGATTGGTGGGAAAATTTCTATGAGCAAAAGGAAACAGAGGAAACCTCATTATTTTTAGTCACATCCACCTGGGAATCCTTTAGGGAGGCTATTGAGGAACAATACTACCCTATCGGAAGTTATGATGACTTGTATACCAAATGGACCACACTGCAACAAGAAAGAGACCAAGCAGTGCCAGATTTCACAAATATCTTCCATACCTTGCACACCAAGTTGGGTATCAAAGATTCCAAGTGACATTCGGTGCTCAAGTATCGCGGTGCTCTTCATAGATACATCCAAACCAAAATGGAATTTCTAGACATCTCATCCTTGGGTGCAGCCTACCGTTATGTCGTCAAAATCAAGCATAAGCTCAAACAAAAGACGCGACAATTTGGGCCTAGGAACCCCTCACAACAAAATCCAGGAAAGGGAGGCCCCAACCCACTGAACAAAGGACAGAGAAAATATGGACAGTATCAGGACAACTATTCCAAGCCACAAGCAAACAAGGACACCGAAAAGACAAAGAAAGATATCGAGAAGTGGTGCGACTTCCATAAGATCCCTTGGAATAACACTGCTGACTGTCACTCAAAGAAGTTGCTGGTGGTCAAAGTGAAAGCCTATGAATCATATGCATATTATGACTCTGAGCCAGAACCATAAAGGGGAATATGGATCATTGCCATGGAACCCAGTGCCACCATTGCTACCACCAAGCTCCAGCATGGTGAACCAGATGAGCCAGAAGAAGGAGAGCACCTCTTCCATTCACAGATGTGGGTAAAAGGAACCCCACTGCACTTCATCATTGATAGCGGCAGCCAAAAGAACCTCATCTCAGCAGAGGTCATCAAGTGGCTAGCCCTGCCAACAATGTCCCACCCACAACCGTACACCATTGGATGGCTCTGCCAAGGAAGTGATCTCCGCGTCAACCAACAATGTCGAATGTCGTATGACATCAAGCCCTTAAAAGATGAGGTATTGTGTGATGTTGTTCCTCTCGAAGTTTGTGATGTTCTTTTGTGCCAACCTTATTTATGGAAATGTCATTTTGTATATGAGTCTAGGCCTCATAATGTTATTATTACTTTGAACAAGAAATTATATAGGATACCCGAGGTAGTCCCACTTAGTTCTATTTCCTTGATCTCTGCTAAGCAATGCAGGAAGTTCATCTTTCAGACAGGGAAGTTTGTCTTCTTCATGATTTTCTCTCAAAATAAGCGAAAGATAACAACCACATCTAGGGTCTCTGCGGCTGACCTCTCCACACAGCAGAAGCAAGTAGATAAGGTCACGAAAGAATACTCAGATATCTTCTCCTCACCTACAGGGGTACCTCTGCACTACCAGGTCAAGCACCCCATCTTTCTGACCCTCGACGCACCGCTAACCAATGGTCCAATCTATCTTCGATCTTTGTTAGAGAATGAGGAGATAAAGTGACATATCCAAGAAATTCTCCACCAGGGGAACATCCACCCCAACTCATCACCTTGCGGGAGCCCAATCGTGATGGTACAAAAGAAAGATGGAACTTGGCGACTCTGTATTGATTACCAAGCTCTGAATAAAATCACAGTAAAAAATCGGTACTCGATTCCCCGAATCGATGAGCTCCTTGATCAGCTCATGGGGGCCAAATACTTCAGTAAGATTTATTTGAAGTCTGGCTACCACCAGGTATGGAAGACCACCTTCAAATCAAGGGAAGGCCTTTTTGAATGGTTGGTCATTCCCTTTGGTTTGAAAAATGCTCCAGCCACTTTCATGAGGATGATGGACGATATCCTGCGACCATTCACAAATACTTTTGTAGTGGTGTATCTGGATGACATTCTAATTTACAAAAAGACTCGGGTCGAACACTTGCATCATATTCAACAGGTTTTACACACCCTGCGGCAACACAAGCTATATGCCAACTTGGAAAAATGCTCATTCAGCATGGACATGGTCCATTAACTAGGCTACATCATTGATCAACATGGCATACATGTATATCCAGCCAAGATCCAAGTCATTCGTGACTGGCCAGCCCCAACAACACTCATTGAGCTTCAAAGCTTCTTGGGCCTTGCTAATTTCTACTGCATGTTCGTGTTGGGTTTCTCCCATATTGCATGGGTCCTCAGCCAAATAAATAGGGGTGGTGGTAAGGAGAAATTTGTGTGGGGCCGGTCCCAACAACAAGAATTTGATGATTTGAAGCACCTCTTGTGCTCAACCCCAACACTTTCACTACCAGACCTACAACATCCTTTTGATATTGAGACAGATGCTTCAGACTATGTTGTGGGCGTCGTTCTCACTCAAAACGACCACCCCGTGGCCTATCATAGTGAGACACTATCAGATACTGTCCTTAAGTACCCTACTTACGAAAAAGAAATGTACTCCATTGTGCAAGAATGCCTCCAGTGGAGACATTACATTCTTGGGAAGGAGATAGTCATCCACACTAATCATAAGCCACTACAGTTCATGTAGACATAGGGAAAATTTTAGAATGACCACCATAAAAAGTGGTCCACATACTTGCAACAATTCCACCTCAACATCAAGTATAAAATAGGAAGCTCCCATCGCGTCGCTGATTACCTCAGTAGACCTCCAGTAGTTGTACTCACCACGGTGATAGAATATTGAGGCCATGAGACATCTGGATGGCCCCAACTCTATGAGACAGACCCTGACTTCACCACCACCTACCAAATGTTGGGTGTAAACGCAGTTGTCGATTTTCCATCTTCAGGATGGGTTGTTGTGTCGTCTGGGCCATATCTGTGTTCCATAAAGTGAACGAGTGAAGCTGACCTGGAAATCCCACTACAGTCGGGTGGCAGAACACTTCGGCATTGAAAATATAGTGGTGATGCTACAAAAACATTTCTACTGGCTGAAACTTCGACAAGAGGTCAGTAAGTATACCAGGTCGTGCACTGCCTACGTTATTGCCAAACCGACCATTAAGAAACAGGGCCTGTACACTGCTCTTCCTACTCCTCAAAGGCCATGGGAATCCATCTCAATGGACTACATGTCAGGCCTCCCATCCACCAAGTGAGGAAATGATCGTGTTTCTGTGGTTGTTGATCGCTTTTCTAAGATGGCGATTTTGGTTGCCTGCAAGAGGAGCATCACAATAGAGGCCACTGCCAAGCTCTTCTTTGAATGAGTCTAGGTACATTTTGGAATCCCGCAAACCATTGTCTCAGATCGAGATAGTCAATTTATCAACACATTCTGGTTGAGCCTCTAGTCACTACTAGAAACCAAGCTCACCAAATCCATGACCTTCCACCCCCAGATAGATGGCCAAACTGAGGTTGTAAATCGAAGTATTGTGCATATCCTTCACATGTATAATTCAAAGAAACCTCACACATGGGATGAGAGCCTTCCCTATGTCTAGCATAGCTACAATCAAGCCTTTCATAGCTCAACCAACCACAACCCCTTTCAAGTGGGGTTCGGATTCCAACCATTGGGACCCATAGATGTTGCACTTCCCCTTGCAGTCACCTCGACCGACTCATCTCCTGCTCCAACTGAAGTTGAAAAAGCCACCCATTTCATTGAGAAAATCCAACACATCTTCCAATAGGTTCAGGATATCCTATAGAAGTCCAATGACAAGTACAAACAACACCATGATCAACATCGGGTGTTGCATAAGTTTCAGGTGGGCGACAAAGTTTGGTTGCACTTGCAGAAAGAATGCCTTACAGGACCCCATCGGAATCTTATCCCACTTTGTTATGGGTCATACACTATCACCAAGGCCATGGGGGATAATTCTTTTGAGCTCAACATTCCTCCTTTCCTTGGTCTTCACCCAGTGTTCAACGTGGATCTCCTTCGCCCTTATTTCCCACCATTATTGGACACCTCAGAAATAGCATAACAATTGACACCAACAGAGATCAACCCCGAATGCCTAAAATAGGAATCCAATGATCAGATTGTGGACAGATAGATCAAGGGCACTCAACAACAAAGGATCCATCTTTATCGAGTCGTCAAAGAAGGGCAGCTCCTGCACCAAGGCAAGTGGCTCACTCGGGGCCAAATTCAGCAGAAATTTTCTCATCTGATGGGGGACCTCAACGCAATGGAGACCATTGATTCCTAAAAAGGGAGGATTGAGCTATATGGATATCGGTGGCCACCGACCTTTTCCAACTGGCTCAAAATAGTTTTCTGACAATTTTGGCAATTTACTATTTTTAGCAGTTTTAACTTCTGGGGCCATTTTGAGGGCCTAAATGAAGGATTTTCAGGATCAAGCTCCTCAATGATAGCCAAAGGAATGATTGAGCACCCAAAATGAATCTCCTCAACAATACATTTCCAATGTTCTAGCACATGCCTAAAATGGAGATAGTATGCAAAAGTTACGACCCCGGGAAGGTGATGTACCAACTTACCCAAATGGGGCCCACATGACTTTTGGTGCTTCATCTCCTAGGGTTAGGTTTTTGGATGTCTAGGGTTTTTGTCATTCTTTCTTATTGTAAAAATGCCTTCAGAGCCTCATTGTAATCTTCTTCTTGTGAATGTGTGCTGCCATCACATCTCTTCTCAGAGATAAGCCACCACCATTCTAGCAAGCTTGTTTCTGCTGCAGTTTACAGTTTCAGCTTATTTCGTTATTGAATAGAAGACCAGTTTTACTGTATCTCTATTATTTTCTGTTAAGCACCTGTTAATAATCTGTATTCATTTCGTTCTTCTCATAAAATCCGAATCATCTGTGTTTTCTTTTTAGGTTGTTTATCTCTATTCCACAATGTAACGAGAATGATGTCAAAACACAAATAAATAGTATGACCAAATTGTAGGCCTTTTCTTGTATCTGAGTTAAATTTTAAAGAAAATAAGAATGCATGATATGGAGAAAAACATAAATCTATTAGAAAAGTGAGGCATCAATTTCAGAGGAATCTCACATTGTAACAGAAGACTATGAAATGAGAAAAATATTAATGAAGCATATGATGTTAAAATCTAAGCATCTACAGGTCTTGTATCTGTTGATAATGGATACAGAGGAAAAACTGTAAATGATTTGAAATAAAAAGAATAATAATTTCCATAGTAGAGGTTGTACTAAATTGTAGCTAAGCATTCATCAATTAAAAATATATAAGAAAGATGAGATGACAGGGAAACACATAACTCAGAAGTGACAAGATCTGGAATCTTCAATCTGCATTTCTATTTATTTAGAGTCTCTTCAAAATTACTTCGTCAAAAATGTTTTTTTAGAGAGATCAAAAATCCCCTTGTCAGTCTTCTCTCCTTTTATTTATACAAAATCATCACTACTTGATCGTTAGCGATCTCCTATTTTTTAGGGAAAAAGAAGGAAAAATAGTTACAAAACTGCAACCTTAACCATTGCATGATTAACATTTTGTTGGTCTATCATTTCAAAAGTATAAGACTTCGAACTACACTTCACTACTTAGATGAAGTCTCTCCCTCTTTTGAAACTATGCATTCAACACACTTCTCTAAAAAATGAACACAAATTCTGGGTGGTGTCGGGAGATCTTTAGTTTCAAATAAATAAAACTTTCTTTGTATTTTTGGAAACTGGTTTTCAAAACCTTTATCGGTAGATCTGATCACTTGCAGCTTTAAATTAGGCTGTATCAGCCATCTGTCTATCTGATTGGTATTGATCTCACTCAACTGTGAAATTTATGCTTGAACCTCCTGTGAAATCTCTTTGTACTACAACTGTTGTTTCACAATGTTTATCTACCCTAGTAGTCCAGAGAAATCATTTATTTCCAATCCTAATTCTTTCTTATCCAAAGAATCAAAGATTTCCTCACAATCATCTTTGATTTCTTTGACTATCTTCTTGTTTTCAACTATGTTTGTTTCCCATGCTTTGAGAATAATGTCTCCTCTTATCTGTTTTGTGATAGAAAGTTTTAAATCTTTCGACATCTCCATGTTCCCTGAACATGCGATTGCCTTCTGAAAAGTATTCCTTCCTGCTTTAGCGTCTTTTTCTAGTAAAATAATTTTATCAAGAGATTTGCTTGCCTCGTGAAAATAATGCTAGATGATCTCTATTTTGGAGATCAATTGTTGTTGCTCAGCTTCTATCTTTGTATGGGATTCTAACGAGAGGGCTTGAAAATCCTTCAAGTCTACGACCCGACATTCTGTCAAACACAATTTAGCTTGTAATTGTTTAACAAGCTCACTCTGCTAAGTGACCTATACCTGACTTACCTATATCCTCTGGTTCATTTCGTCCAGGCTAGCTTTGAGTGACTTGATTTCTTAGCTTTCAGTAGCTCTGGCCTGTTCCAAACTTTAATCTACCTCTTCTTTAATGTTTTTCTCAGTATTCTTCAACTGATCCTACAATCGAGCTATCATGTGGTTACTCTTCTTTATCCTTGTTCTCATGCTCTCCACAGTAAAAATGTTTGTTGTTTCCATGGCTCCCATGGAGCATGCTACCTCTGTAGTGAAATCCTCCTCCTCCAGTTTCTGGCCATCCATAAAGACCCTATGCTTATTCACCATACCCCCTTCTGTCATATGCATTTCTTACCTTACAATAGCCTTCCTCTTCTTGCTGAAAAAATAATCGGAAGGAGGGATTTCATCTCTGGAAAAAGGGGTGAGGTCACCAACATATATATCTCCCATCTGTGGGAGTCCAAAGGTGGACTATAAAGGAGTTAAGGAAGTTATGGGACTTCCTATCTCTATAGACCTTGTTTCTCCCATAGCCTCAAGTATAATGATATCAAAAGTAGGTGATGAAGGATGAGTAGACTTACTGGACTCTGGAGGTGTCCTGGACTTCCTCTCTACTCCTGTATCTAGATTTCATGTTTGTAAGGCCTCTTCATTTTGTAAATATCCTTCAGTCTCTTGAGGAAATTTTTCAGGATTGACTTTATCTTGTGTTTCTTGTCCGAAATCTGGAGGAGAATCTTGTTGTTCCTGAGGAGGGGTAATTGCTTCACCTTGCAGCACTTTGGGCATTTCACTCTGTCTGTGTTTCTGGAAGGTATGGAAACTATCTTGCAAGTTGGACGACAATGTATGTAACCTTTCTAACACCTCCTTATAGGTCTTAGTCCCTTTGAACAAGTCATCACAAGGGGACTTCTCGTGTTAATAAACCTTCATATTACATTGGGCCATGTGTTTTCCTACCAACTGGTAAGGATCGTGCTTCCTGTGCTCAAGGTTTACCAATTTAACTTTCGCTAGCACTGTTGCTTCAACTTTGGAATGACCTAAGTTGAGCAATGAAAATTTCCCAATATGAATGGGAAAAACTGACCAAAATTTCTTTTGAGACACTTTTAGTTCTATCCCAATTCCACCTACTAGTATTTGATGAGCCACCTCCCTACACACCAGTCTGTCAAGGAGGAATTTCGGTAGGGTGTGTGGGGGAATTGAACTCCCGAAAACTCTAATGTATGAAAAATTCTCCTCTATGAACTAGTCAACAACTTCCCTGAGGTTTCCTGTGAAACACTCTGAGATGCGGGGAGGCACACAACTGTACAACATCTGATGTAGTGGTATCACCAAGAAATGAAAAATTTCATAGAACGAATCCTTGGCATTTTCTTCCCAAATTTTATAATGATATTCATGAATTGGCTCCAGGTAAGTAGGATTCCAACTCCAATTCATCAAAGGGAAACGATTCGAGAATCATATAACATCCATGATGTATGCCGACATATAAAAGGCTACTGGTCAGCCTTTTGATCTTGCATTATGATATTCCATGAACTCCTTTTCCATGTTATCAGATAAAATCTTATCCCAATTGAAGTTGTAACCTTCTGTTGCCTCATGCAAAAGAGGTACCCACTCTGCAGGGAAATGGGTGGGACTTTTCTTACCGAAAATTCTACATAACATCATCACCACATAAATCATATAATCATTCAATGAGGATGTGGTGTAAATAGCATGGGTGCCAGCCTTGAATTTTCCCTCGTTTCTCCACCAGTCCTTGATTATGTTAGGATAGGTTTGGTCTGCCTCCAAACATTCTTTTCTTTGAAAATTACTCACAAATTATTGATTATAAACATACTTGGGACTGGGGGATAATTTATACATTACTTGTACATGTTCCGGTCTGAAAGAGCCAACGACGACCCCTCGGCTGTCCAGAATGCTCCTCGTCTGTATGTTAGTTCGCCCTAAGGCCCAATTGATCATGTCATTATAAGTCATAAGTTGTGGTTGTGTAGCTATTTTGTGGAGCTTGGACTCCACTATATCGTGAAGCTTGTTGTCAGTGTCATGAGGGAAATTTTTAATTTCATAATCCAGAGTCTCGAAAATCTATCTCCAGGATTTTATGGAATCGATGGCATGTGGTGTTGTATCAGATATAACATCTCCATCTGGACTCAAGACCTCTGCAACTTCCTCATTTTTCTTGGTGGCCTTCTTGGGTTCCATGGTGGTTATACTAGACCATAAACCTGTTTACAAGGAAAAGTGTATAAAACTGGACAAATGTGACTCGCTATAGAGGTAAAGGTTAAGAATGAACTTCGACACACGAGACCTTTATTAATCTCTAAATTTTTGTTGTAGCGAGCGTATTGATACCATCGATGAAAAATAAATGCTTTAATTTGAAATATATGCTTAGAGATACGAACTCACGTCAAAAATATTTTTATTTACCCATTATTAATATTGCCCTATATTGATGATTTTGAAACTGAAAACCAGAAAATCACTGGCTTCCTTAATTCCTAAAAAGTGAAAAGCATCTTAGTCAACATTAATCGTGTTTTTAAAACAACTTAATCTTTTAATCTTAGGGTTTGTTTAAAGAAAACACGATTTCACATTTCAGAACTTTGGGGATCCTGCCGTCAGGGGATATGTCACAAGTAAACCCCGGATCGTGAAATTGTGATGGGATTAGCGAGGCGCTAATCATTCTTATTAAAAAACTTTAATTAATCATGATTAGTGGACAATTACTTTTTAATTTTTACTTTTTGGAAAATCAAGGACCGAGAGTTCGAAAGAGAAGAGTTTGAAAATGCTTTAGCAAAGAGAAAACCAAATCACAAAAGACTAAGGGAGAGATAATTGGGTTTAGGGATTTGATTAATTACGAATTAAAGAGTGCTTTGTGGTAAACAACGGAAAAAGTAGCATTCATTTCTTCCCCCTTTTTACTTTATATTTCTTAATATTTTGAAATGGCTTCGGGATTTCAGCGCCCGAAAAAAGGAATAGTTGAAGATCACACCTCGAGAGGAACCAAATTTTTGAAACCCGAAAAGGAATAGGTGATTCTGACTCCTTTCTATTTTGGACTAAGGGCGACTCCATGGCTCAGGAAAAGATGAAGCTTGATTTTTAAAGGGTAGAAAAATTTAATCTTCGTGTTAGCATTAGGCTCCATCTAGGGATCTCGTCTCCTTGTGGGACGAGAAGAACATGTAGACCAAGTGACTTCATTGGGTAATGGAGTCAAAGATTTCTCTCTGTGAGACAAATAAGGAGAAAAAACTGAACAATATTAGTGTCTCAACGTCAACCTTGAAAACTCGACAAAAAAAAAATTCTGACTATCCCGAGCCAGGTTTTCAATAGATTTCTTATCCTAAAGTTGATCTCAAAACTGTGTAAGATAATCAAAACCCAATTAATCAATCTTATCAGGATTTTAATGATTCTGTTTTCATCAAGGAAATTTTTTACGCTGTGTCCGATAAGGAGATCTTAGAAACCTATGATAGAATCCAGCTGAAAAGAAGAGAAATTACGAGAGTATCTTTTAACTCATGTATAACAATTTTTATCAGATATGAGTATATTTCTTCACTGCTAGCGAGCCTGTTCAGTACCCCGGTGAATTTATCCGATTTCCCACATTGAATTTCCTTTCACCACTTTATTTTTCACAAGCATTTAAATGTTGAGACGAGGGCAATCAATAATTATGAATTTCCTTTCTTCATCTCTTTGAACTAGATGGGGGAAATCGATATTGAATTTCCTTTCACCATATGTCCGTATAATTTTTTTTTTTTTTTTTAGATATAAAGTGGGGGAAATCAATGAGTATGCAATACATTCAGGAATATATCTGTTTGAAAAAGGATCAAAGCCTATAAACTCATTTAAATCACTCTGGGTCAATCTTCTCACCTACCTTCAAAAATCAAGGGTTTCAGAGGACTTCTTAACAAAAACTTTTTGACCTTTAGTCTAGGGAACTTCTTTGAGAAAAACCAATCAATTATTCTTGTTAGGATAACTAATAAGGTTAGGATTAACCTAGACATGTTTACGATCTAGCCAGAGTCAAAAAATGAAAAACACAACCTGCCTTCTTTCTGGAAAATATGTTCGAGAGTTTCCAATGACTGAAGCGAGACCCCTCCGTTCTCAGGAAACTTCATTGATTAGACATCTATGATCAGGAGAGAAAAGGCTTTACTGTGGCCATGGAGGAGGGTAAAGGGGTTTAGGAAAGATGTTGTACAAATGGTTATTCTTAGAGAGAGATTTTGTTTTGTTTTGTTTTTTTAAACAATGATGATTTATTTATTGTACTTTTCAGAGTTTTTATCTAGAATTAAAAAAAAAAATGGGATTTCATACCTTTATGAGCTCTTATATTTCCAGTCCAAAGATTATTCATTCATTACCTTTTTCATTGTGAGAGGTTTGATATGAGTACCTGCGCATTTCGGGACTACCTCAAGTCCGTTGTCTCATGATAAACTTTTCCTACGAATAACATAACATTATAGTCCTTAGGAAATGACATGAAAGAAGCTTTTGTTTATTTTATTTCATATACATGTTTTAATATATATATATATATATATATATTTATTTATTTTTATTTACAAAAAGCATGAAAACAAACCGGTATATACAATGATAATTTAGAAACACATTATTGCATGAAGTGTTTGAGATGTCACCCATTTACAGGGGCATTAAGAATGTCTCCATCCAAGTTTTCTAAAAACCAATCATTTTTTCCTTCCAAGGCCGAAATTTTGTATGGAACGGACTAGATTGGATCAAATTTGCCATGTTTTCCAACGTCTTCCTTTCTAGCTTCCCATTTTAAGACCAAGTCGTCGGGGAGAAATTCTCTATCTTTCTCTTTATGATCAAATAAGGCTTTCATTTTGTCCTGATATCTTTGCAACCTTTCATTTACTTCGACCCTATTTTGCTTGACTTTGACCAACTGGTTTATTCTCCTGGTAATGTCATTTGGCTCTTCATTGGAATCTTACAAGAGTTTCATTACTGGCATAGAAAGATTTATTGGAAAAACGACATCAGTTCCATATACCATCTGGAAAGGGGAAATCCTGATTGATCTTTTGGTACTTATTCTTTTGGCCCATAAAGCATATTTTAAATGGGTATGCCACGCTTTTTTGTTTTCATTCAAAACTTTTTTTATCACAGTAATCAGGATTTTGTTTGATGATTCAGCTAGACCATTTCCTTGTGGGTAGTAAGCTGTGGAGTGCCCTAGTATGATGTTATATTTTTGACAAAAAATTATCATGTCCATCGATTTAAATGCCTGTGTGTTGTCAGTGACTATTTTTCGAGGGCAACCAAATCTGGATAAGATATTATCTTCCAAGAAACCAATTACTACTGAGTCAATTGCATTCCTTGTGGGGATAACTTCTACCCACTTAGTGAAATAATCAGTAGTAGTCAGGATCCATTCGTGTTGCGCACTGGAGTGTGGATGAATTTCTCTGATGAAATCAAGTCCCCATTGCTGAAACGGGGCTTCAGTTTTAACTAGAATCATGGGTAAAGTTGGGACTCTCTGTTTTCCTGTGAACAAATGGCATGGGACGCAATTTCAAACTTTAGTGTTCACTTCTGTGAACAATTTGGGCCAATAGTATCCGACTCTTAATATTTTATACACTATTACTCGCCAAGAATGATGTCTTCCACATACTCTGACATGGAATTCATCTATAACCCCTTCTGTTTTAGTCTCAACGAAGCACCTCAATAGAAAACCCAAGGGATCTTTCCAAAACAACTTAGCATCTATGATACATTATTTTATAGCATGTAACTTTAGTGTCCTAGTTTTTGACAGGGTTAACTCACTAGGACATTGAAGCATGAGTAGGTAATGGACAATGTCGCGATACTAGGCTGAAGCTGAAAACTTATCTTGGATTTCTATTGTAGGTACAGTGATATCAAGCTCGTCTATTTCTAGGAATCCCTCGTCCTCTTGTAGTCGATTTATCCCAAGCGCTTTTAAATTTGATTTGGCAAGTAATTTGGATAAACCTTGACCTTTGATAGTTTTAGTTGGCTTGACTTCTAGATTAAACTCCTGGATCTTAGCTAACCACCTACCTCTTCTTCCATCGATGTCTGGTTGCACCAGGATGTCTTTAACAGAGCTAGAGGGAATATAGGCTATGATCTTTGAATGTAACACCTAAGTTCTGAAAGCCTTTAGAGCTTTCACAATTGTGTAGGCTTCTTTGTCCATTATATCATATTTCAACTCAACATCTCTGAGGATTTTTTTAAAAAATGCAATAGGCCGCTCAAAACTTTCTTCATCTTTTTGTAACAAGGCAACTACAATGGTATGTTCTAAGGCAAAAGAAAAAATCAAAAACTCTTTCGTGTAATATGGACTTGCCAAGATCGGTGCTTCACTTATTACTTTCTTGATGCTTTGAAATGAAACTTTGGATTTTCTAGTCTATCTCACCTCGCTATCCTTTTTAAGTATATATGTTATCAATTTCACAATCTCAACGAAGTTAGGAATGAATCTCCTCAAGAAATTTATTTTTCCTAAAAAAGACTGGATTTCTTTTACATTTCTAGGAAAATTTATAGTGTCTATTGCTTCAACTCTTTTTGGATCGATTTTGATTCCTTCTTTAGACATGATATAGCCTAAGAGCTTACCTTCTTGCATCGCGAAATGAGATTTCTTGGGGTTGAGTGACAAACCAAATTTTTGACATTTCTCAAAGGTTTTCCTAAGGTGTGTTAGATGTTTGGCATCAGATTTGGCGAACACGGTCAGGTCGTCAAGGTAGATAACAAAAAAATTATCCCTTTCACCCATGAAATAAATATCCATGGCCTGCTGAAAATTAGCCCTTGCATTCATCAAACCAAAGGGAATTTTATTGTACATAAAAGTACCCCACGAGGTAGTGAAAGCAGTCTTTTCTTTATCGTCTTGATGCACTATGATCTGATTGTAACCTGAAAAACCATCAATCATAGACATTTAGTTAGCTCCAACTACTTTTTCTAAGACGTGATCCATCTTAGGCAATGGGGAATTGTCTTTGAGTGATGATCGATTCAGGTTTATGAAATTGACGCAAAGTCTGATCTCGTCATTTTTCTTTCTTACTAGGACCAAGTTGGCTACCCACTCAGAGTATCTCAGTGGAACTATGATTTTAACATCCATGATTTTTTTGACTTCTTTTTCTATCACTGGAAACAGGATAGGGTTAATCTTCCTGAGTTTCTTTCTAAAAGTTTTGATGCCTAGTTTTAGTGGGATTTTATGTTCCATGATGTTCATATCATAAGTTTTTTACTCGTCATAAGACCAGGAAAAAAAATCTTTGTATTTTCTAAGCAACTCAGCATATTTACTCTTGATTTTGGGAGACAGGTACCTGGACACTTTCACTAGTCTGAGACTCTCATCAGAACCTATATTGCAATCTTCAACTTCCTATGGCTGAGGCTGTAAGGTATTCTTCAAAGGGATTTCATCATGACTAAAAATACTTTCTAAGGGAATCAGGCCCTTGGGTATTGTTGTGGGTGGGAAATCCCTCCTACGGACTAGCACTAAGGGTTTTATCATGCATGCAAAAATGACCTAAAGATTCTTACTTTTTACCATCATCCCATGCCTAGACCCCCATTACTCATAGTAAATACAAGGCTCAAGAGATTAAGTTGACGTAACTTATTTTTTCGTATTTGATGTCGATCCCTTTTCATGCTTGGTTTTAATTTGACTGCAACTCTCCTCCCAATGTTGACCTGCATTCACTAAAGACAAAAAAAGAACTCCACGTGCATTTGATCTATGAACTAATAGATTAGAGATTTAATCAATCATACAATCAATATTCCAATAATGAAAATCTCATATGGTGGGATGGGAAAACAAATTCTTTTATTAACTTCACAATGATACCTTATAATGATAAAGTCGGCTACTGCTCCTCGATCCTGGTCCTAGGCTCTTCTTCCACTGTCTTCCAACTTCTTTTCTCTATCCTTCTCTTTTCACAAGGATGGATAATGGTTGGGACAAAGGGATTGCTCAATCGGGTATAGTTTCTTTACTATGATTCTCCTCCTTTCAAATGGGATCCCTACCCATTATTTTATAGGTTAGAAGGAGATAGGTATTTGGTTGGATGACTAACCATGCATGGACAAAAGGATTAGTTAACTTACCCAAAGTTGTGTGTTCCATCGACAAATTTCCTTTTTTTGTTCTTTTGTAGGTACACACTGGATGTTTTGGGTCAACTAGCATGTACATGTGTGTAGCAATGGAGCAAGGTGCGTGGGACTTTATAAAAGTGTTTTTTAAGAAGAGTTGTTCAGTAGTGTTTTGGCAAAGAAGGAATCTGAGATGGCCTGATGCCAGGTAAGCATGCCTGGTGAAAATTAGGGTTATAATAGGTATCTAATTATTTTTTAAAACCAACATCCAGTGATTTTCGATTTTATCCTGGAACTCTTGGGAGTCCTCCCCTTCCTGCATGATCCAAATAGGATCATTTTGGTTCTCTTGGTCAACATGGGTTTCAACTAACTCATCTATCGTTTCTATAAATTTTCGGAGTTGTTCATCATCTTTAAAGACTTGGCAATGTTGTATGTTATTGGGTATGGAAGTTCTATGTCTCATTTGTATATGATATTTAATTTTGAAAGTAGTGGGAGGTGCAAAATTCAAAGTTGCTTTAGCTAAAGCATTCACTTGTTGATTTTTGGCTCTTGGGACGAAATGAACATTAACAAAGGAGAAAAAAAATTCGATTAGGTACCAAATACAATTTTGATATGACCTTAACCTAGGATGTTTGGCCTGATACTGGTGATTAACCTGTCTCATGATCAACTCTGTGTCACCAAAAACTTCCAAGTTTTTAATTTTCATTTTCCTAGCCGCCTCTAACCCTAACACTAGAGATTTGTACTCACATACATTATTGGTGTGGTCTATGTTCCATTGAAGCCTATAAGAGAAAGGGATAACGAATTGGTTATCATGTGCCACAAAAATTACTCCAGCCCCAGCTCCAAGATAAGATGAGGTACCATCAAAAAACATTTTCCAAACACTAGTGTTATACACATCCTGTTCTATTTGTTCTTTTTCTTTTTTATTTTCTGTACAATTTTCTTCTATACACGCATCCACATCATCATCTATAGATAATATACAATTACCTAAATCTTGATCAACAATATATACAAGATAATTTTTTGGGTTGAGAAGATCGCTCACCGTAAATGCTAACCTGGTTTCCCTGTATAGCTGCATGAACTGCCCCCCGAAAAATGGAATTGTTGCATATGTCATATCAAGATGAAGGGAACCTCCAATTTTGGCACCCCAAGATCGGGACAAAAAAATGCCATATTTTGGGGGTATATCTGTGACAACTACATCCATTAAAACACTTTTTGAAGGTACTTGTGCAAGGTTTACAACTAATTCCTTTATCATACCTATACACTTGAATTTTCTCAAATCGAAAGAATATAAATCTCCATAAGGCCTGGTGATTTTAAGGCCAAGTCTATCCATGATTGCTTTAGGCATCACATTGTGAGATGCCCTAGAATCTAACATGAAGTTATGGAGCAGATGGTCGAGAACGGTCAAAGTAATGTAGAAAGGGGCAACAATGTCTTTGGCACCTTCAAAGTGTGGGCCAAAAATTATGTTAGGTTTTTCATCCTCTAAGTTTATAACATCGGCCTGACTTTCATTTTCCAAAAAATTAATCATTTTAGTAATTTATTTTCAGTATATCGGGTTTTTAGCCAGTTCTACAAGAGGAATAGGAATTTTGATCTTATTGATTTCATTTTCTAGGTTGAAACTTGTTGGCAACCAATTCACTTTTTTTTACTGTTTTATAAGCTGCCTACACCAATGTTTTGCAAACATTAATTTTTCGTCGCAATTCTCAAATAAACGACACTTTTATTTTTGAAACATTTGCACATTTACCGTCGTTTTTGTTTTCACGACTGTAAGCGTGAAAACTTGGTCTTTCGAAATCGCATTAGAATCATTATTCAACTGTCGTTATCCTTCTTGTCGATATGCCTATTGAGCTTACATTTTACTTATCATTATATAGTTGGCAAGACCTTTTGATCTGAACTCATTGGGCATTCTTTGACTGGTTATGTATTTTTGTTTCATTAAATTGCGATGCATTGGCAGTTGGATTTACATGTTATTTGATCAAATTACTTTTCACATTGGTTTCATAAAATATATAGGTGTTATGATTAAACCCTTGATATATTTCATTTGATATGACGCCTAGTTCAAAACGCATTGGTACCTCGCTTAAACTCTTGATATGAATTGATACAACGCATGTCACATGGTTAAAAACTTGGTATTGATTTCAATTTGTATGTTTGGTTTTAAAACTATGGAATAAATTTGATTGCTTGCACAAATTATTAATACACTTACCATTGATTTCATTGGTCGGGAAAATGACATGATTGTTAAACCATACAATAGTGGGTTGAACAGCTATAAGCGTCGGCGGTTGTACCATTGGCAATAACTATTATGCATGACCAGCAAATAGCTCCACCACCTTCGCACGATGTCATTTATGCCTATCCCTTATCCCCGTTTCACCTCTGTTAGCTCGAGTAACCCTTCGTGCACTCTTCTCATGTGTGTGCTATGATCCAAACCCTGGGCTTACTGTGTGCTCGGCTCCATCGCACTAGTGGTATGAATCGAGCCGAATGGTAGCCAAGCCTTGCTACTATTAAACAATGCTTGGAAAGACTTAGAGGATAATGGTTGGCTCACCTTTGTACAACGATTCGAGGGTTTTAATTTATTTGTTGCACAACAGTTTGCCCTGAATTTTGATGGCTGTAGAGCCAAGGTGGGTGAAATTCAGTTGGAAATCAATGAGGAGTTTATTAGTTCTGCTACAGGGTTACCATCCTCAGGATAGAGTTGGTTTAAAAACTCTAAGGTCGAGGAGGTACCATGGCCACTACTATTCGTCTCGCGAAAGGTCACATCCTGTGATAGAGGTATGCCCATTTCCACGCTTAAACCACGATGGCATGATATTTTGATGGTGGTAAAACAATTCGTGACCTGTGAGGGTCGATATTGACTTGTTTTTCTCTACCACCTTCGTTTGTTAATGAATTTTATGGGATACCCAATGAATATGCCCTTTTACTTCCAGCGTAGCCTATATAAAATGTCGAAAAGGTTTAAAAGGGAGAAGGACGATAGTAGCCTGTTCCACCATGGCCTAATCAGACTCATCGTTGTTCATCACTTGAATCTCCATGGTGATAGCTGGAAAGCTTTTATCTATCGAAATGGTTTTACTGATGCCGAGCCCATCCAAGTTGACAAGCCTATGGTTACTGAAACCAAGGTCGAGCCACCTGTGCCCTTCCATGTCCTACTTCCCTCTCCTAAACCCTCAATCGACCCAGATATTGACTTACCCGACGTCTTAGCAGACGAGGCCGAGGCTATAAAAAATCTTGTGAGCAAAAAGGTTAGGGGTAACCCTACTGTTGATGGCAAAGGTAAAAAGAATGCTCGGATTATCTCGAGAATGGCTAGGAATAAGCCTAAACCTAGTGTTGAGCATAATCCCATAGTCCTTAGTGAGGATTCAGACTCTGACATAGAACGCTTCCTAGCTAGTGAGTACCCTTACTCACAAGGTCTATGCTCCGAGCCACCTTATGACTTCGTTTCCAATCTTCCCCCTTGCCTAAGAAACAATCCCAGTTACCCAGGGATCAAACTACCTGAAGAAACCCTCGGCAATGTAACCAAACCCTCACCTACACTTTCGAAGCCTGGACAGTCGTCCTATGACCAATGGGATTTGTGGTTGGAACGATACTATATAGACGTTCCCCTACTTCAATCGAAAATCAAATCGTTGGAGAACCAAGTTGCAGTATTGACCAGCCAAAGGGACAAGCTTCAAGCAACTGATAGGATGCCAAAAACTATTGGTTCCATCATTTTTAAGAATGTTGAATCGGCCACAGCTGTTGTCAACTCCAAAATTTCATGATCAAGCTCTTTGCTCGTCATCCAGGTATGAATTTCAATATCATTTTCGTTTGTGAATTCCTCGAATTAATATAATGATGTGAGTTTGGTTTTCAAATAGCTATGTTTATCATTTGAAATGGCTCTGTCATAATGTCATTAATCCTGTACATTGTTTTCGCTTTGCTAAAATTGAATGAAGTTTTGATTTGGATACACGATTTGCTCATGCCCAGTTTAGTCATTGATAGGTTTCCATCGGATTTCATTCGTTTGTCTGTTAAGTTAACGAAATCAATGGTTTTCTTTCGATTGGGTTTGTTTGTATCTAATCTGAATAGGAAGTTATCATGCTAAATTTAGATTACAATCATGTTTCAATTTGATTTCGTTATGGTTAGATTATATCAGCTCTAATTTAGTTTGTATGCCGTGATTTTGGAACGATTTTGTGAGTTTGAATTGATGTCATGCAATCTCCTAAATTAGGAATACAACTCTGTTCGATTTCGATTTGGAAAGAACGACTCTGTTTCGTATGAAAACAATATTCTCATTTAAGCCTGTGCAAAAGATATCTACGCCTGAATCATGGAATGGTTTTGATTCACAATGACTATGTTAAACCCCAACTGTTCGATTCGCTCTTGTTTTGATTGGATTGTTGTGTATCTTCAATTAGTATGATCGATTTTATGAGTTGTATTCATATAAAAAATAGACTTGATTGCAGATCTGTTAATTTTAATTTTCAAACGAGTCTGTTAACTCAGATTGACTTACATTATTTCTGTCAAATTCGTATGAGGAAATTCGGGTAATAGTCGTTTCAAAATGAATTCAAGAAATGATTTCGTGAATGATTTTGTCTGCCCCAATTTGAAATAACAAATGATCGGACAACTCTTACGAACCCTATTATCAACTAATTCATCCTGCTATGATTTTGTTTGTGAACATTTACACGCCAGTTTTGATTTAATTCGCTCATGGCATGGATCGTTTGTTATGTCAATACAGTTATGTCAATTTGAAAATGATCTTGTCTGGATTCGATCGTGTCTCCTGTTGATGAGGTAGCATAACGATTGCCTATGATTATGATTTGTTTTAATTGTATCGATTTCAATTTGATATGAAATGATTTCATTACTATTCATTACGATTCTGTTCACCCGATTATGTGGCAACAAATGAAACAGAGTATATGTATCTTTGTAATCATTTGATTTTAGTTTTGTTTTGATCTCGAATTAGTATAACAATCTCGATTTGAATGATTCGTTTGTCTTTCAAATAGCTATTAGATACTTTTTATTAGTTGAATTTAATTCTTGAATGATTTGAATTGATTTTAATGTTGATTCTGTGTCTTATTTAGACCAGCTACAGAATCGCAAGATTCTGTAGCTAGTCTATAGAATTAGATTTTAATCATTTTCTTTAACAAAATATCCTCCTAACTTGTTCATTTTTTATCCCTTTCAGGTACATCCGAATTGCATTGGGCATGCTAGACAGTCTAGGAGATATTTGTGTGTTTTAGTTTTATTTTAGGTTCCTAGTTTAGTCAGACTTGGGATATCTTCCCAGATTTTATGTAAACAATTTTGATAACTTCCACAGGGATGTTTTACCCTGTGGAAGGTCTTTAAATAATTTTTTTTTTTTGTAATAAGGATCATCCTCACTTGTGGGAGAACCAGGCTATGGATTTCTAATACAAATTGAGACAAGAGTTGATGTTTTGCTACAGCTTTCGCTTTCATAATATCAATCTTTTGTTTCAAGTTTATGCATGTCACTTTCCAGTTGATTATAGACTACTTTAGCTATAATAGTCTATTGCAGGATGATATGATTTAAGTAATGTTTTATCCATATCTGATTTCTTTCATTACTTTAAAAAAGTACAGCAATTACTCGGTTTCAGTTAATGAATGACATATTTCTCTTCTTCATCAATTGAATCATTTTTGTATAAGTCTTTGCATACAGGTTTATCTAACTGTGAAGATTTATAAATCATATGATTGTTGTAATTTTTATGTCTTGTTTGTCCTGTAATTATATTGAAGAGCACAGCAGTTTCCCGTTTACGAGAAGCTAGTGGATAATTCAGTACGGGTTTCGTCTCTCCGATCAGCTGAGACAATCATCTCATACAAGACAAATCTGGAGCGTTTCTCTAGGTCAGTTTGTTATTTATTTAGTTAGTTAATTTGTTAGTATAATATTAGTATTTTAGTTAGATATATGTTTAGTTAGATTTTTAGTTAGAATTAGTATATTAGTTGTTTTGTTTAGTTAGTTTTTGTTTTATTTCTGTTCATAAAATTATAAAATCAACAAAAAATATCTCTCTATGTCTTAGGGCAGAATATTAATGAGTTTTTTCAGGTTTTATTTAAATCTATAAATTGTTAATATTGTATATTTTGTGAATAAGATTTATTTTTGTTAGTGGTTAGATAGTTAATTAGTTAGAGTTAGTATAGTGTTAGTTAGTAGATTGTATATAGAATAGTTAGATTAGTTTAGTAGTTTGTTTTAATATTTAGTTTTAGTTAGATTAGTTAGTTTAGAGTAGTTTTTCTTTTTTGTTTTCTTAGGACTTAGATTGGCTAACGGAGCCGCCAAAACCGCCAGGGTGGTTCATCCCAAATGGCTTGGGTTATTAGACAACCCCGGACCAGTTCCACTCTTCCAGTTGATGGATGGTCAATTTCGTCCGTCAACAAAACTTCCAATGGTTTTGTCAATTTCCATGTTTTGAACCTCTGACCCTTTCTTTTTAGTTTTCCTTGGTTGAGGGGCCTTTGTTTCGGTAACAATGGTATCTAGTTTTTGCATGCTCAAGTGTGGTGTTTCCGTTGTCTTTGTTTTAGTAAACTGGATGTTAGCGGCCTTAGTCCCTTCAGTTTGTTTCTCAGTGATTTTTGAAACTGGTTCATCAATTTCAAACCTCGACAGTATTTTTTTAACTGGAACGGTTGCAGAAACCATGTTTCTAGGTCTCAGGTTGTATTTCTGGTGAATTTTAGCCATTATCCCATCCGTTATTCCCTGATAGGTAAAATATTCTGAAACACTATCGTTCTTGCTACTCTCGGTCCCATACTCTGTAGTCAAAGTCTTTTCATAATTTTGTTTTGTTATGTAAGGTTGTATGCAGTCATCGCCAAGATTGTTCATATCCTCTTCTAACTCCTCGAAATCCTCCAAGTCTTGTCCTCCTACAAAGTTTTCACTTTTAAAAGGAGTTTGGATATTTTGATCTTCATTCTTAATTTATTTTTAGTGGTTTTGAGGGTTAGGGTTCTTTCTGAACTCCTTTCTATGGTAATGTTCATTCTTATCTTGTTCTAGTTCCATTCTTGATATTTTGTTTGACAGTTCTTTGATGATTCTATCCATATCGTCCATTTTTTCCTCTGAAGATCTTCCTGATCCAGAGGGTGCTCCTTGCTCCCTGTATCACTTGATTTCTTTGTTTCCCGTATCGAATTTAGATTTTAGATTTCCTGATGCCATCATATTAGATTTGATTTTGAGGGCATCATATTGTGGTAAGATCTACTGATATTCTCTCCCTTAATAATAGGGCGAAGTTGGGGTCAAAAGCTCCAACGAAAGTCACTTTTTCTACAGGTTGTGAGGGCTTGACCTCGGTTGGGATATTATTGTACAATTTGTTAAACCATTGTGTAAAATTGAGGACCGATTCAGAGTTTTTGTTTCGAAGAGCTCCAAATTCGGTCAGATAATAAAGATGGTCTTTCCATTCACCCCATTGTCTAATAAAATCATTTTCAAGTTCATCATATGATGATATAGATCCAGTGGCTAGGCCTCAAAACCAATTTCTTACTTGCCCTTCAAAATTTTGAACTAAGAGTCTGGAGTAAACATCTTCATGTTCCAATCCAAGAATGTCAGCGAATTGATCGAAAAACTTTATGTGTTCGGGTACTGTCAAGTTGCCTTCTCCCATGAACTTAGGTAGTTTTTTCATGTAATTTTCTGGTAAATCATGGAGAGGGGCCAGTAGAACCAGAGGGGCATATAATGCAGAAACGTTTTCAAATATCCAAAGAGGCGGTGCTTGGCCACCCACTCTTCCTCCTTGACCACCTGCGACAACACCTCCAGCCCCACCTCCTCCATCCGCGACCATTGTGGAGTTAACAGTTAAAGTCTGGGGGTTATAAGGATGGGTTTTAATAAACTGATTATTGAAGGGGAAGAAACTTGAGAAAGAAGAGCTTGAGGAATGTGGACTGGTTCCTTCAGAATGACAGGGTAAGAATACAGGAGAATCAACAGAAGTTGAGTCAAGATATATAGGATAATTGTTTGAGTTTTGAGATGTAGGAAACTAAACTTCAAGAAGGGTGGGAGAATGAGTTGCTACAGGAAGTGAGGCAACTCTTCCTTTCCTATCGGTGTGGGAAAAGGATGAGAAAGCCTCGGTCTCAAAGAATGGAAGAACCAGATCTAATTCAGGGGGTGTGACTTTATCAACGGGGTATTTCCCGTAAAGGGGTGGAATACTTGATTCACCATGTTGATCTTCTTAGTCAGACTGCATAAACTTAGGTCGAAATTTTTTATTTGTGGATGATATAGTCTGGTGGAAGTATCTTCTTTATTTTAGAATTTTCTCGGGGTCCGAAAAAGGTGAAATCTGCTTGTTGTCTGGGCTCTTTCTAGTGTTTTTCTGGTTAAGAGCCATCTTAAACAATGTGGAGTCGCCAAGTGAAAGACAAAGGTATCCTTAGAAGGTTTTCAAACTTTTATCACTATTAAAGAAAGAAAGCGTCAATGTCATTCTCCCTGGGGAAAAAACTTCATTTCTTCGTTCCCCGACAACGACGCCAAAAAGATGTTGTTCCTGAGTTTATACTTTAAGGCTCTAAAGTATACTGTCAAGACATGTTGAAAGAAAGAGGGAGAAAACGATAAGAAAAGATATGATAAAACGATGAGGGCTATAGTTGGTTCCTCAACTGTCTCTGTTGAAATTCCTAGTTTTCCTGCATACTGATATCTCTCTCAATTATCGCCCATGAACATTCTAACTCAACCTGGTTATTTGTTGTTTGTAAGATAGTGTTAAATAAATTTAGGGTGATGCTGGTTTGATCCGAAAGGTCAAGTTCGATGTTAGGCTGCCTTGCAACTGGTACTGTCATGAAGGAGGAAAGTAAATGAGGGTAAAGTTTTGTGTTTTCTTTTTAGGCTGGTTATCTCTATTCCACAATGCAATGAGAATGATGTCAAAACACAAACAAGTATTATGACCAAATTGTAGGTCTTTTCCTATATCTGAGTTAAATTTTAAAGAAAATAAGAATGCATGATATGGAGAAAAACATAAATCTATTAGCAAAGTGAGACATCAATTTTAGAGGAATCTCACATTGTAACAGAAGACTATGAAATGAGAAAAATATTAATGAAGCATATGATGTTGAAATCTAAGCATCTACAGGTCTTGTATCTATTGATAACGGATAGAGAGTAAAAACTGTAAATGATTTGAAATAACAAGAATAATAATTCCCACAGTAGAGGTTGTACTAAATTGTAGCTAACCATTCATCAATTAAACATATATAAGAAAGATGAGACGACAGGGAAACACATAACTCATAAGTGACAAGATCTGGAATCTTCAATATGCATTTCTATTTATTTAGAGTCTCTTCAAAATATCTTCGTCAAAAATGGTTTTTTAGAGAGATCAAAAAGCCCCTTGTCAGTCTTCTCTCCTTTTATTTATACAAAATCATCACTACTTGATTGTTAGCAATCTCCTATTTTTTAGGGAAAAAGAAGGAAAAATAGTTACAAAACTGCAACCTTAACCATTGCATGATTAACATTTCATTGGTCTATCATTTCAAAAGTATAAGACTTCAAACGACACTTCACTTCTTAACTGAAGTCTCTCCCTCTTTTGAAACTATACATTCAACACACTTCTCTAAAAAATGAACAAAAATTATGGGTGGTGTCAGGAGATCTTTAGTTTCAAATAGATAATACTTTCTTTGTATTTTTGGAAACTGGTATTCAAAACCTTTAGCGGCATATCTGATCACTTGTAGCTTTAAATTAGGTTGTATTAACCATCTATCTATCTTATTGGTATTGATCTCGCTCAACTGTGAAATTTCTTCTTGAACCTCCTGTGAACTCTCTTTATAGTACAACTTTTGTTTCAGAATGTTTATCTTCCCTAGTAGTCGAGAGCAGTCATTTCTTTCCAATCCTAATGATTTCTTATCCACAGAATCATAGATTCCCTCACAATCATCTTTGATTTCTTTGACTATCTTCTTGTTTTCAACTATGTTTGTTTCCCATGCTTTGAGCATAATGTCTCCTCTTATATGTTATGCGACATAAAGTTTTGAAACTTTTGGCATCTCCCTATTCCCTGAACATGCGAATGCCTTCTGAAAAGTATTCCTTGCTGCTTTAGCCTCTTTTTCTAGTAAATTAATGTTATCAAGAGATTTTCTTGCCCCTTGAAAATAACGCTAGATGATCTTTATTTTGGAGATCAATTGTTGATGCTCAACTTCTATCTTTGTATGGGCTTCTAACAAGAGGGCTTGAAAAGCCTTCAAGTCTACGACCCAACCTTATGTCAAACTCAATTTAGCTTGTAATTGTTTAACAATCTCACTCTGTTGAGTGACCTATACCTGACTTACATGTATCCTCTGGTTCATTTCGTCAAGGCTAGCTTTGAGTGACTAGATTTCTTGCCTTTCAGTAGCTTTGGAATGTTCTAGAATTTTATCTACCTCTTCTTTAATGTTTTTCTCAGCATTCTTCAATTGATCCTACAATCGAGATATCATGTGGTTACTCTTCTTTATCCTTGTTCTCATGCTCTCCATAGTAAAAATGTTTGCTATTACCATGGCTCCCATGGAGACTACTATCTCTGTAGAGAAATCCTCCTCCTCTAGTTTCTAGCCATCTATCAAGAGCCTATGCTTCTTCACCATACCCCCTTTTCTCATATGCATTTCTTGCCTTACAATAGCCTTCCTCTTCTTACTGAAAAAATAATTGGAAGGAGGGATTTCATCTTTGGAAATAGGGGTGAGGTCACCAACATATATATCTCCCATCTGTGGCTGTCCAAAGGTGGATTGTAAAGAAGTTAAGGAAGTTATGGGACTTCCTAGCTCTGTAGAACTTGTTTCTCCCATAGCCTTAGGTATAGTGATATCAACAGCAAGTGATGAAGGAGTGTTATCCACAATTTTGGTCTTTGTGATGATGTCGTGGTGATGTCATGATGATAGCAAATCAAACTCCTCATTAAAGAACTCCTTCCTGAAGAGGGTTGCTCTTATCTATTTCCAGAAATCATATTTTGAAGATAGTTTGCAGGCTGCATATATACTCTCCTTCGAGAATGAGACATTCCCGCATTCTACCTTCAACTAGGGTGTGAACTTCTCGCACTGTAATCATTGCCAGGGTGCGAACATCTTTTTACAAAGGAAAAAGCTAAGATTCTCGAGCCTTCTAGAAGGGAATCTTCTAGAAGGATGAGTTGGTATTCGAATGGTTGTTAAGAAGCTGGCATTCCAGATTTATTGGGATCATTCTTATCCTAGCAACTAACCTATTCTCTCTTATAAATTGATGAGAATACTCATGGAAAGGGTTAAGAAGAAAGACAAGAAGTTGGCAAGTTTGAGAGATCTATTGGAGAATTGGTGTATGATTGTATGGAGAATTGATGCTGCAGCAGATAGAGAGAACAGTAAGGTCATCATAAGTAGTTGATCTTCTTCATGCAAGAGAAAGTGTGTGTGTCAGAACTGGAAGCCATTGAAAGGAGATCCATGACATCAAGGCTCAGGTTGTATATTTCTCTTTCAGTTAATTCAATACATGAATATGTCCCTTTCCCATAATGATGATGTCATCTTATTACATGATTCCTTGATCACATGTATAGATTAGGTATTGAATATATTAATCTTCTTGT